>JBBDHG010000051.1:9087500-9420000 GCA_037951165.1 Lophius americanus
AGGCAGTGCTTCAAGCACTGGATGACTTATTGCTTAAGACTGCACGACTACATCCACAACCCATTGAGAGAGTCTCTGTTTCAATAGCCCAGCCCCCTTCCTTCAGCCTCCATATCGTATGAATAGGTTATCTGTCTCGCACAAGTTGGCTTTTGTTTCCACATATGCCTTAAGGGCCCGCATCGGGCCCAACAGGTCTAGTGATCCGTCTGGCCCCCTTGATGAGCAGACAGCTTAATTGATTAGTTCACTTGATGTGGAGACAATCGCTTGGGTAGGAAAGACAAGAGTTGGCCAAAGAGTGTGTCCTGACCCATGTGCATGACCGCGCATACTTGCCTGGCTAACCCAGAAAGCGTGGCGCTCCCCCACCCGTTTTGCTTTTGCAACAGAAAAAAAGGAAAACTCTTCATAGACAGCCACTTCATTTCTGTCTGCACCGCTGGCTCAAATGGGAGTTGACACAGAGACTTCAGCACCATTTATAAATCTCATGATTTAGAAGAGCATCCTACACTAGGTGAAGGATGATCTTGAGATCAATATCATATGGACGCACAGTTCTGCACACGTGGAACATATACAGCCCTGAGACCCAGAAAATGGGGGAGTGGGGATCCGTTGCGTCACGAGCAGACACTGCGTGGATCATGTGCCCCCCTGATGCACTAGGGTTAAGAGAAGGACCCTCATCCTCAACTTTCCTCTCCCCTTCGTCAAAAAACATGGTACAAGGCACGGCTGTGGACAGTGTGTCCTCCTCCTGATAATGAGTTTTATTAGCAGCTGGGTTGTTTGGCGGGCATGGCATAGTATGACCTGGCAGAAGGTTTTACAAGAGGGCTTTAATCTATGCAAACTCCGTGGACAAGGCCTCTATCCTGTGGGCCGGAGTATCAACCTTCTTTTACTTCTTGGAAAGTCCACCAGTCCTGTATGCATGGCATCAGGCACCTCCAGAAGTCATCCCTGAAGAAGGCAGCCCTGATGTGCCGTCCACCTCTGCTAATCTAGAGAGCCTCAGTGTATGAGGCATGAAACTACAGTTCATTCACGGGTTAACCGACACACCTTCCCTCAGGTGCTCAAACCCCACTAATGCAGTTTACTGGTCTTGGCCATCCTCCGCTTAGAGGGGGGAAATGCAGGACACAGAGATATAACCCTAACCCAATTGTAAGAACATAGAAGGAACAGAACACCTGGTGGCACCCGGAAGATATAGACACTCTCGGGTCATCCAGGTGTCACGGGTGACTTTGTTGATAAAGTTATTCTACCTGCAGACGCTCGAGATGGAAGCATCCAGTGCTCAAAGCACCACCTTTAGCGGTCAACAAGGATGAAATAGAACTCTTTCTCAAGTTTTATTTAAATGAGTCAAAACGTTTTAGTTTAATCTTGTAAACGGACTAACACAGGTCATAAGAAAATGATGACCTCCTCGGCGGAGCTCATAAATCACTTTCACTATGTACTGCCGGCATCCACAAGTTTGATGTTTACAAATGCTTCTTCTTCAACCTGCAGACGGCCGACTTAGACTTGACCCCCCATAAATCAGAGACCACGCCTCGCTCACCCTCCACCACCTCTGAACACGAGGTCAGTCAAACACTGGGCATTTCTGTCAGTAAACATTTCCTTGACTTGTCCGGAGTCAACAACCTGTTTGTGTCTACAGGAATTTAAAGCAGCATCACTTCCAGCAAGCCCCTCCCCCACCTACCAGAGCCAAGCACTGTCCACACCAAAGGTGAGTTACCCTTACCCTTTTAATGGGATGTAACATAACATTTAAGTGTCATTCTCATTAAAAATTTAAATCCAAGATTTCTGAATCTCTAACCCTCAGTTTTCTGTTTGATAAAACCTCCCACTCATATCATGTTTGTGTTTTTTTTTGGTCACAGCCCAAAGCTCACCAGCTGAGCATCAAGACATTCTCCAGTCCCACTCAGTGCACACACTGCACCTCACTGATGGTGGGACTCATCAGACAGGGATACGCCTGTGAAGGTATGTAATGAACAAACGTGAGGAGGATGTAGAAATGGTTCTGACTGTCCTTTCCATCCGTCCGTCACTTTTCTTTTTCGGGGACTAATTGAAAGATTATTGTAAAGGATATTTTTGTTTAATTTAATTCTCTGCTCACATCAGCCAAATAAATCTGTCAGTTTTGTGTCCATAGTTACAGGTTCAATTAAGGTACATTCTGTGATTTTGATTCATCTCTTCTGAAGACTTATTTATGCCTTTTATCTTCAGTCTGACAACTCAAAGCGTTTTACCACACGAGTCAGCATTCACTCATTCACACTCATTCACACAATGGTGGTAGAGGCTATCATGCAGTGTGCCACCAACTCATCAGGAGCAAAAACATTCACACATTCATTCATCCACCAATGGAACAGCCACCAAGAATAAATTGGGGTTCAGTATCTTGCTCAGGGCCTAAACCATCAACCTCATGAAACGGGGATGACTTCTATTCCTACTGGGCCGCAGCCACCCTGAAAAAATATTCAAATTTTTTTATGAAAGTTTGTCCTGTGAAATTTGTGTTGAAAATTGAACCTCAGACATCAAAATACAAATATAACTTAAGTTCTGTATTTAAGAACATCGTGTTGTTTTGTAGTTTGAGCTTGTTAAGTTAGGCGATGCTATGGGTTAATGTTGCGTTAAACACCAAAGGCGATGCAAAAATTTGTGTTATTCATGTGGATCAACACAGCTAATATAAGCTTTTCCTACTCTTATACAAAAACGTCCTCCTGATGTGTGACGGCTGGATAACCTCATTCACAGCACAGAATCAAACACTTGTCTTGCCCAGTTTGAAAAATCTTCAACTGGCATGAATAAGGTGAAATATTGCTCGTCTCCTGCCATTCGTTTTGCGTCGTTCGTGGCTCTGCTGTTACCCGACCTCAAGTCGCAGCAAAACAGGCCTTTACAGCCGACTTGTGTATAATAAATGTTGCCTTTACTGTGACGGTACCGTGAGGAGGGCTACCCACTCATCACCATGTTGCAAAGGCATGAGATTCTCCTGATGGCGATCAGTGGTGAAAGAAACTTACTGTCGGGCGGAGCAGTACAGTAATGGACAGTGCAATATGGATGTAAATGCTGCTTGTTTGACATCTCTATGAACATCTCATCAGATGGAACCATAGGACCAGATGTAACTCAGTACGGAGGAAATGTTAACTCTGATTCTATCTTCTCAGTCTGCTCCTTCATCTGCCACGTTTCCTGTAAAGACCATGCCCCCCTGGTTTGTCCAATCCCAGCAGAGCAGGCCAAGAGGCCACAGGGCATCGATGTCCAAAGAGGCATCGGCACTGCCTACAAGGGTTACGTCAGGGTAAGTGATGAAGGAATGACATTACCTATGATGCTTCACCTCCACCATGCCTGACTCACGTGTTGCTGTTTTTGAATAGATCCCAAAGCCAAGTGGGGTGAAGAAGGGCTGGCAGCGAGCGTACGCTGTTGTGTCTGATTGTAAACTGTTTCTCTACGACATCCCAGAGGGGAAGTCCACCCAACCAGGGGTGGTGGCCAGTCTGGTGCTGGATCTAAGGTAAAACTCCATCACCCAGTCAGTGCAACATGCGATGGCCAGTGGTCTTTTTTTCCAGATGTCTTCCCCCGTATATCATATCCTTGTTTCCGGGGTCACATTCATGTAAGACCAAAAAACAGAGTCCATCTGTGTGTTTCAGGGGTAATCTCTGTGCTTCTGAATATATCTTAATACGTAGCTTTGAGAACGTATGTTAATTGTTTTTAGATTGACAGAAAGACAGATAGATAGACTGAAACTATTAATACCCAAAGGGGGGAATGTAGTCGTTGCAGCAGCTCCAGCATACGGGTATTCTAAATGTGACGACATTCTATGTTATAGGACTAAAATGAAGACATGTATAATGTATAATAGGACAACGTATAGACAAACAAACACAGGTAAACATTATATATATATCCAAAATTAAGAATACACATGTAAGTTAAAATACAGGAATAAAGTGAATGCAAATATAAATAAAAGGGGAAAAGTCCAATGCCATATATATAATATGAATTAAAATAGTCCAGTTAGATATGGATCAAACATGTTTGAGACAGTTTGGTTGTCATATGTTTGAGAGGATTTGGGTATTTTGAGATGAGTTATGTTCTATCTTTCTATAAGCATAAGCTTTCTCACGTGTAACTGGTTATAATGATATCGCTGATCATAGTATATTCTACAACTCCACACATATTGTTTTGTTCCAGAGATGAGGAGTTTTCTGTCAGCTCTGTCCTGGCATCCGATGTGATCCACGCAACCAGGAAGGACATCCCCTGCATCTTCAGGGTAGGAGACCCCACTGATGACCCCCCCCCAGTCTTTACTCTGACTTCTATGATTTCTGACCCTCACTGTTGTGTCCGCCATTACCAGATGACATCATCACAGCTGATCTCGCAGCTGTCCTCAGTGTCTCTCCTGGTGCTGGCAGAGAGCGAAGTGGAGAAGAAGAAGTGGGTCAGAATCCTGGAGGGTCTCCAGAGCATCCTGGCCAAGAACATGCTGAAGAATCGTCAGGTCCACATCCTACATGAGGCCTACGACGCCTCGCTGCCCATCATCAAGACAACCCTGTCCGCCGCTGTTCTCGGTCTGTAACCACTCCTTCTGTTAATATCTGCTATTGCTGACAGATGGACTCTGTGTTATTGGATCTTGTTTTTACTTTCAACTCTAAACTCACTGTTGTGCTAAAAGTTTTAGATGGGTTTGGCTTTTGGTATTCCTTAGCTAGCTTAGATGTGGTGTTCTGTAAACAAAGCTTTTGGACATGTTTGCTAAGGTTTTGTGAATAAGTATAAGTTTTCTTTCTTTGCAGATCGGGAGCGGATCGTTCTGGGGACAGAAGACGGACTGTTTGTGGTGGAGGTCACCAGAGACGGTGAGGGACAGACAAACCAACTGACAGTCAGGTGATATTCATCAGATATCTTATCTCTCTCTCTCTCTCTCTCTCCAGTCATCGTACGAGCAACAGACAGTAAGAAGGTTTATCAGATCGATTTGATCCCGAAGGAGAAGATCATTGCCCTGCTCTGCGGTCGCAACCGTCACGTTCACCTTCACCCCTGGGGGGCCCTAGAGGGAGCAGAATCACCCTTTGACTTCAAGCTGGCAGATACCAAAGGCTGTCAGGCTCTGACGACAGGGTTGCTCCGATCCGGCGGCCCGGCTTGTCTGCTGGCAGCAATCAAACGCCAGGTCAGAAAAAAGAATCTAAGAAATCACCTGAGGATTTGCACCAAAAATCACCCCCCTCTCACAGTAGTTCTGTTTCTGTCCCCCATAAGGTCCAGTGCTACGAGATCACACGATCAAAGCCCCACTATAAGAGGCTGTGGGAGGTACAGGCTCCAGGTGTTGTACAGTGGTTGGGTATGGTGAGGGACCGGCTGTGTGTCGGTTATCCTTCAGGGTTCGCCCTGCTGGCCCTGCAGGGGGAGTCGTCCCCCATCAGTCTGGTGAGCCCTGGCGACCCGTCGCTGGCCTTCCTAGCTCAGCAGCCTCTGGACGCCTTGCACGCCCTGGAGGTGGGATCCTCAGAGTTTCTGCTCTGCTTCAGCCAGCTCGGCATCTACGTGGACGGACATGGCCGCCGGTCCAGGACGGAGGAGTTGATGTGGCCCGCCATTCCACTCGCATGCAGTAAGTCATTATTTCTAGTACGGGTTCTATCAAAAAAGATGAGTACAGATGGTTGTCAGGTGAACACTGATAGGTGTGGATGGTTATCCAAGTGATAACAGACGGGTCCAGGTGTTTGTGCAGATGAGCATGGGTGTAGGAGGTTGTCTAAAGGAGCTCACACAGGTGGGATTTGTTGTCAACTATGTTCAAACCTGTCACCCTCTCTCTTTCCAGGCTCTAATTCGTCCCACTTGAGTGTCTACAGTGAATACGGAGTGGACGTCTTTGACATTCACACCACAGAGTGGGTTCAGACCATCTCCCTCCGTAAGGTAACCAATCGCAGCCCTCCTCCAACCTCTGCTCTACTAACAGCCAATCACAGTTTAGATACAGTGACATGTTTGGATCTGTCCTCAGATCAGACCTCTGAACGTTGAAGGGACCTTAAACCTGCTGAGTTCAGAACCTCCTCGTCTGATTTACTTCAGCAACACGTCATCAGGTAACAATCAGCCCCACCTGAGCACTGGGGCTACCTATCTCTACAGTCCTGTTTTCTACCTTTCTGCTTTCTCTTCTCATCTATCCCTGTCCGTCTGTCCTCAGAGGGAGACCTCACCATCCCTGACACATCGGACCACAGCAGGAAGTTGATGGTTCGAACGCGCAGCAAGAGGAAGTTCCTTTTTAAGGTTCCCGAGGAGGAACGACTTCAGCAGCGGAGGTGACCGAGCAACAAAAACACGTATCACCAAAATCACTCAATGACACAAAATACAGCTGCTTTATCACTAGCTTAGACAAAATATATAATAAAATATGAAACTACTGACTCGGCAGGTAAGAGAAAAACAACAAAGCAAAACAAAATAAACCAAAGTAACAACAGTGTATCACCAGAGCTAATAAGTGGTTCAGCACCGCAGTGACTCAGCAATTTAACACTGCAGTGATTTCGGAATGAAATCATTCCGAAGGGTATCCCTGTAGTGACTGTTTACTGTGTTTACATGAGCAATGATCTAATCGGAAATGGTGTTCACATGCGCCGACACATCAAGTCTGACTCATCTGAGTGACAAGCACTAAAGTCACCATATCTGGAGATATGTAGGTACAAAAGGTAAAAAGCACTTTGCTGCTAGACATTGAAACAACAAGGCCAGGCACCACTTACAATAACGGACCACAGGTTGAAAACCCCTGCTTTTAAGGTAGGGACAGCTGCTAATAACTCATGTTTATTCCTATACAGGAGACAAAAGAGAGGGAGAGAGAGAAAGGTGCTGCCTTATACCCCTGAGTGGTTAATCCGACTAACTGGTAAATTCACAACAAGGGATACGTTAATCAATCAATCAACAAAACTTGAAAAGCAGAAAGTCCAATCACGCGCTTATATTCTAAAAACCTAGATCCAACGATAGCCAGACTTTCACAGCTGTCTTCCTCCTCTTTAATTACTTAATTTGAATAGAACCTGAAGTGGGTCCCCAAAAATGTTAAGTACTTCATTCATGCTCAATAAAAAGTGAAGTCGGTTGGTCTGATCCACTTAATTGTCCTGGGATTAATGTATACGATGTCATCATCAAATCGGCATCTTTAAAGATTTCCAGTGCTTTTTAATTTGTTCATAGCGTCGGTCTGTAACGGCTCCGGGCGGGAGGTCGTTATTTCTTACTTCCCCACTTTATTTTCTGAGAGTTTACCTTTACTGTAACACAGCAGTTGTTCAGAAAACATGTTCATTTGTAAAAAGGTGTTCATTCCTTTCCAATAAAGTGACATGTGTATAAATATCAGGGGTGTAACAATTCATCGATCCATATAAATATATATTGCTTTGTGGAACAACGATCCAATTAAATCGATGGAAAGTCAAAATACCGTTAATATTATCTTTTTTAAGATATGCCTTTATTTTGAAATTACTACCGCTGCACGTGTTTCCTGTACACAGGCTCCCTTCACAGAGACCTGCGGACCAATGGGAACAGCCAGACGCTGCATTTTAATTTTGTCCTTTTAATCCCCTCTTCCTGAACATAAACGTTCATATTGGCAGTTTAGCCGTTGTTCAAATAAGAAATAAAGGCTTCCAGGTGCCGTTTGAATGTTTACTGCCTCACAACAATGTGGAAAGTAATTAGCGTTTAATACCAGCAAACCACTGAGCACAGCACCTATCAGAACCATGTAAATACAACGTCATGAAACGTACATGTAGACAATTTTGTCATAATTTAAAGGTAATCAGGGCTTCTTAATGTTAACTGATAAGAAAAACAACATTTGTACCCAAAGAGAAAAATGTGTGACTTTACAGTCAAACTAAGGCCTTTGTTCTTTTTGTTATTATCACATTTTAGCATTAAATTGTCAAAACATGTCAAAATGGCTTTATGATTTTTCTTGGTGAAATGCAACCAATGTTGTTAAATGGATAGATAATATTGTTTGACATTGATCGCA
This sequence comes from Lophius americanus, assembly GCA_037951165.1. NCBI lineage: Eukaryota > Metazoa > Chordata > Actinopteri > Lophiiformes > Lophiidae > Lophius > Lophius americanus. The sequence continues at coordinate 9,095,701 of JBBDHG010000051.1, forward strand.
GGCCCCTGAATCGATCGAACCGTAATCGTATCGTGGCAGACTTTGTGATACTGGCAAATATCTTATTGTTGTCCAAAGAATCGATGTAATATCGTACATGATGGAACTGGTGATTTACACTTATAATAAATATGTATTTTAATGGGTATATTGTGTATAAATCGGTGTGCATATTATTTTGTCTATATTTGTTGTGTATATTAGTGCACGTCATATTGTGTATGTCAGTACGTGTGTATTGTTGTGTGTACTTAGCTGTGTATTGTTGTGTGTGTGGTTTCCAGGGAGATGCTGCGGGACCCTGAGCTCCGATCAAAGATGATTTCCAATCCAATAAACTTTAACCACGTGGCTCACATGGGACCAGGAGATGGCATGCAGGTCCTCATGGACCTCCCTCTGGTAACGCCTCTCTACCGCATGTTCTCCCGTTGGCATGTTCTCCTTCTTCACCCACTCACCCCTCCCCCTCCCCCTCCAGCAGCTCTGTTCATCACACTGACTCCTCATCTCTTCTCTCCTTCTCCTCTCCCTGTCTCACCTTCCTTCCCCCCCCCCCCCGATGTGCAGGTTTGTGACATAACCTCCCCATCTCCCTCTCCTTCCTCCTCCTCCTCCCGTCACACCCTGATATCTCCCCCCTCCAACTTTGAGCACGTCTATCATATGACTTCGGCGTCGGCCGGCGCTTTCTTGCAGAAAGACTTCTCCTCTTGCTCATCCTCCCAACAGAGCCTCCTGCAGCCTTCCTCCTCCTCCTCTTCCTCTCCCTCCACCTCCTCTCTGGGAAGGGTAGGCCAGCTTCTCTCTATTGCTCTCTCCCCTGCTCACCCTTCCTTCTAATACTCACCCCCTGTACCGACTGCAGTGATCAGCTTGGGTTTGTGTGAAGCTATTTTAACATCTGTCAGATTGATGCTGAATTCAGAATCCAGGTCAGATTTATTAACTCCCCGTTGACCTCCTAACCTTGATGTGAAAAACTCTTATTTTCTGATGTCACGGGAAGGCAGCATGGATCAGCAGCAACCATGTTATATTTGGGAAAAACAAAGGAGGAGTGTGGCGCGGATGAAATCCCCAAACTTCACAATTTGACCTTATTGGATTCTTTAAGACATTAAATAGGTTTCAATAAGGAATGACATGCTGGTTTCCAATTTAAATATTCATAACATTATCTCAAATTAATTTTGTGATTTTATCTGTATTTTGACCATATGTTTTAAAGTAATACAAACTATAGCTCTATCAAACACACAAACCAAATGTCGATCTTCATGCTCTGACCTTTCACTCTTCTTTTCTCTTGTAACTACATTTCCCATGAGTCTGAGCAGAAAAGTGATGCCTCAGCCTTCTGGGAGATGTAATTGTTTATTTTAAGTCATTTTGAGACCACATTAAATTGATTAACACAATGAGCAGGACTTTAATATAACCAACTTGGTGCACTGAAGACGGCAATTTAACATGCCTTATATGTGTGTGTGCAGAGTGTGATGCATGCCTCTCAAGAGGAGTCAATCAAAGATAAGCCCCGCCCCCTGTCCAGTATCTCCCGGCAGCAGAAGAGCAAGACACACATCACACGCACAGCCTCAGGTAACACACACAATCAAAAACAGACAACTTCACACATTACATCATTTCCTGTCATTATTTTGTGATATCATGTGACTATATGTTTGTGTTATCTTATGAGTCATTAATTCTGCTTTTGCAACACACAAATTTTCAGCTCATGCTCTTATGGCATTACACCATTTTCCCGATTAACATGTATTATGTGTTTAAATGTTATTTATGATAATAACTTCTCAATCACCACAATAATTCTTTCTTAATAACTTGTTCTAAATAACAATAAAAATAATAGTACTAATAACAAATTATTATTATTACTACCATCATCAAAATCGTGATAGCGATACCAAGAATAAGAATACTACGAATAATAGAGGTTACTGCTATCACCACCACAAACCACAAAACAGAAGTTCAATAAAAGCAGTAAGAATGTCAGTAACAATTCTAATAATAAAAGCAATTTTCATAATCACAAAAGCAAAAGTCTACATCATCCTAGCAATATCTACTTATCTATTTTAATGTGTGTGTGTGTGTGTGTGTGTGTGTGTGTGTGTGTGTGTGTGTGTGTGTGTGTGTGTGTGTGTGTGTGTGTGTGTGTGTGTCATAAAAATACATTGATTATGTGATGTCATCTGTAATCTATACTCTTATTGGCTCAGATTTTGGGGGAGGAGCTTCCTCTCGAAACTTCTCTGAACCGGACCAGGACATGGACCGAGAGGTAACACACACACAGATGACTTACACATTTTATTTAAAATTAACGGGTAATTATCTCCAGAATTTTGTAGCGTTTAGCTTTTAAAGACTTTTTTCTTTCATTCATGTTTGCACTAAGAGTCTGAATCTAAGAAGCAGCCGTCCCTACGGCTCCACACATTCACAGAACTGTATCTTTACATTCAAAATGTCTCCTGAATATTCATACTTATTAAATGTCTGCATGTAAACAATATTACTTAAGTGTAACAGCTGAATGTTATGAATGATTCATATTTATTTGGGTTAAAAATAAACAACATAAATCTTTCTCTCTCCCTCTAACCCCCCTCTTCTCTCTGTCTCTCTCTGTCTCTCGCCCAGCCTGACTCAGACTCCACCAAACACTCGACCCCCTCCAACAGCTCCAACCCCAGCAGCCCCCCTAGCCCCAACTCCCCACACCGCAGCCAGCTCACCCTAGACGATCTGGACATGGAGCCCTGAGGCGCCGCCTCTTTGTACACCTTAGCGAGGAGGATGAACCAATCAGGCTCCAGACTGAGAGTTTAAATTTTACTTGACGATTTTATTGTGGCGGGGTGAGTTTGCGCTTCCTGCTGCTTTTATATTTGTTGGTTTTTACCTGCTGGGAAGCCCCGCCCCCCTGGTTTTTAACCCTGGACTGCAGACGGCTGCTGTGTTTGAACTTTAGTCTGATTGGCTCTGTGGGACCAATCCTCTTCCTCTTTATTAAATAACTTCCTGTTAAGCTTTTGGCTGGTGTTAGCTGCTAAGCTAACTCTGGCTTACAGATGAGAGGTCTCACTCTGATGAAAAAAAAAAAAAAACACTGTATGAATTAATTTTAAAGTTTTGTTAAAGTTGCACATCCACATGTCGTAGGAGAAAAATAATCTTTGATTTTGTGTCAGTGAACTTTCCTGTTACACCACCGCCTCCCCCCCGACCCTGCCCTCTGACCTCAGAGCTCAGGTGAGGCGGGAGGAGGAGGACACACCTGAACACTACTGCTTTGTTTCTTCCAGAATCACCAGTTAAAGAATCTTTGTAAAATTATAAATCATGTTAGCAGCCGAACGGAAACTCAATAAAAGAATCTGAAGAGAACCTGAGAGTGTGTCTGTGTCAGAGGAAGGAACATGTGACCAAACAGGTGAGGGAACATTTGACCAACTGATTCAACTGGTTAGAGAATGTCTGGCCAACAGGTAAGGGAACATATAAACCGATGAGGACACTTGGACTTGTGAGGACACGTTAGGCAATCAGGCCGGGACCGTTTGGCCAGTAGGTGAGGGAACATTTGGATAGTTCAGAGAACTCCTGGAGGGCCGGGGGGAACCTCTGGCAAACGTGAGCGAACACCTGGCCCGATGAGGAATGGCCAACAGGCGAGGGGACATCGGAGAAGTTATTTATGGCCAACAGACTATGGAACGTCAGGGGAGACAAGAGAACACCTGGATGGGTGAGGAAACACCTTTGCTGGTGCAGAACCCTCTGACCAACAATAGTGTGGCCAAGAGGTGATTTTTTATTGTTTAAACAAGTTGTATGATGATTTTATCTTTTCCTTTACTTTGTTCATAACTATCAAAGTGTAAACACCGTCCACACATGCGTGAGAAGTCTTCCATGACATCATCAGTCAAGGCAGATGATGTTCAAGAAGCTCCAGCAGCCTCTCTGCTGTTTTTGTAGTATTTAATTCAGAGCAGTTTGAGGTCACTCCTCATTAATGATTGATTTTACATTTTTTCTAGCAGCTGAATTAATGATTAATGAGGAGGCGTGGTCAATTTGCCTGTTTACACACAAAGAATAAGCCAATCAGAGGGTGCGGATGAGAGCAGAGAGACAGCAAAATCAATCAGAGGGCAGGTACTGTGTGAATCAAAACAACTTCTGGTGGGAGTAACCTTTCACATTTTACTCTTTGTCCTCACTTCAGCCTAGAAACAACTAAGAGTCTGAGTCTGAATGCAGCTGAAGTCAACATGAGGTTCAGTTAGAGTCGTCTCTAACCATAAAAAAAGAGTCAATACTAATGCAGTGTAGTGACATCAACTGGTCGACTGTTTACATCCATAGACCACATCGATAATTGTTTCAAATGACAATCAACAATCAATGATTCATTATCGGCTGGCTATTAACATTATATTACTATTACAGCATATTTGGATCCTCACTGTGGATGTTTGTCTTTTCACTTTTTGTTTTGTTTTGATCGTTTTGGCTGAGATAATGTAATTGGGTTGAGTTTTGGACAGGTTGTGTATTTTGGTAATAATTCTGTCAGTTCAACCTCAGATCCTGTATAATGTCAATAATTCACACTGTTTCAATAAAATGTATCCTCTCGGCACGTTAAAGATAAAAATGTTCCCAGAGACCCATCGAAACTGAAATTTTAATCGCGATTGAATCAGCAAGAAAATCATCCAATGTTTTCAGGCTTTCATTCTGGCCCCTTTGCTTCAAAATAGTTTTTACATTTTTCTATCTCATTCTGTCATTTTTCAATGTTTGGCAGATTAAAAGAAGAATATCTGCTATTTTCCTTATTTCCTTTAACGCGATTTATTGCTGTATAATAGGACCACGAAAGTGTGTGTCTGTGTATCTTTATATCCAGCTATCAGAATATCTGACAGTTCTGTTATTTCAAAGAACTTAGTCAGTAAAAGTGTAAAATAACTAACTAAATATCTATATTTTTATGGCAGTTTTCAGTACGTGATGTTTTATGTCATTTATTACGGTATCAATTTTTTCTTTTGCTCAAAAATCTATTTTTGTGTAGACAAAATTAAATCATTTATTTAAATCATTTTTAATTCCAATCATCGACATGTTTTGGAATCTGTCAATTACAAAAATGATAATCATAATCCACTTAGCTTTCAGCATATGAAAAAAAAAAAGAAGCTTTTGTTGAAAAAGATTCACCTGAACATTCATTCATTCAGTATCCGTAACCGCTTATCCTGTTTAGGGTCGCTGGGGCTGGAGCCTATCTCAGCTGCCATTATGCCAGTGAAATTTAAAGGGTTCAAATTCTGGAACAAATATGGTCCCACGAGACGCCGGGCCCTCACGGAGTCTTTTTCTGACGATTTGATCAGAAACATGCACACCGGTAGCTGTAAGGGGTCATTTTGTAGGACCCCATCAGCGCTCCTCCTGTTCCTCCTCGCACTGAGAAGCAGATACCAGTCCTGCTGCTGGTTGATGCCCTTCTACAGACCTGTCCGGCTCTCCTCACATAAAGGCCCACCTCCTGGTATCTCCTCCACGCTCTTGAGTCTGCTGGGAGACACAGCAAACCTTCTTGCGATGGCATGTATGGATGTTCCATCCTGGAGGAAGTGGATTACACTTGGTAATTACTTATAATTCCAAGAACTGCTATTGGGATTTAAATCGACGGGCCTCTGCAGAATTCCTGATAGTGTTCCTGAGATATTTTGCCAAAACAACATATCCGGGGACAGCTCCAGAACCTATGAGCTAGAGATGATATTAAAGCCCACAGCGCTACTATCTGTTAAATAAAAAAATATCCATAAAACCAAAAAATACCCTTTCTTGACCAGTCAATGTATATTTTGTTGTAAGAAGACATAAAAGATAGATTTTCAATAAGGGGACTTTGGAGAGAGCCAGCTTGCCAACCATCATTGTTCTGGAATAGGCCCTACTCCACAATAGTGACACGGACACTAACAGAACACAAAACTAGAGAGTCAGTCAGGGATGATAAGGAGACAGAAATTGTCTGTGGCCACCACTTGCAAAGCCAATCCTTCTTTGGGGGTTGTCATGCTTTTGCCTCTCCTCTACACCTGTGGTCACTTCCATTTGCACCAAAGCAGCTGCAGTGATTCACAATCACTTGTCCTCGCTCAATAGACTGATATCTCTTTAGTTTAACAAAAACAAATCTCTTTAGTTTAACGAAAACAAATCAATCTGGTATCAGCCTCTTTTTTCCCCGAGCAATCCAAAATTCAATAGGCTCTAATTTGGTCTACAATTAATCCCCTCTGAATATTTTGTGGAGATCTTTTGAAAATATTCAACTTTTTATTTTTACTAATACTTCCTTTCATCTGTATTCCTAAATATGCCCATTGGAACTCTGGGAAATTTAGTCTGAAGGCTGTAGAAACTGTATTCACCACAAGGTGACAGCAAACTTGGGCCTGATGACACACAACTGAGCAACTCAGACCACATTCATGCAAACACAGTTATGAAAGATGACAAAAGTAATTAAGGACAAATCCAGACAAGTCTGTGACGTCACTGATGGAGGGGGGAGGAGCTTTTTCATGAGACACAACTGGATCAGGTGAGTCTCAGACTCCAGGTGAGCCGTTCTGCAGACAAACCATTTCAATATCGCTGTGATTCACTAGCAGATTAACAATTCGTGTATTTATTTAATTGAACGTTAAAGTCCAGGGTACCGGAGGTCAGTTTTACCCTCAGCTCCATCTGACAGGAGAGTATCAGCCAGGAGAACCTGCTGTGCTTCTTTCTGAACTTGGGTCTTCTTTCAGCAGACTTCTGTTGGCAGAAGGAGGTCTAAGAAGGAAGTATAATATCTGTCACTTCCTGTCTACTCTGTCCGGTAAGAGGATGCCTCCGACAAGGCGTTGAACCATCACCATCTTAATAAACTTCCTGTATGTGGACTCACTTCTGCTTTTATGAAATTTAGCTAAACAATAATCACTTCAAATGTGAATCCATTGAAGAAAAGGAAGTTAATCTGAGGGGCTTGATTTGTAAAACAAAGGGGGCATGTGCCGAGGTTTGTGAGATATGTACTCAACCTATGCGTTTATTAATATTAATAACAATAATCTTTACTATATTTATCACGCTACACATACATACAGTACAATATCGTGTAATTTATCTCTGCATTTGACCCATCCCTGAGGGAGAGCAGTCTCCACCATCTGTCAGAATGTGATTTATAATGATTGATTATTGACAGACAGGTGATCTATCCCACAATTCTCTGTTGTCATGAAAAATTGGTGTTTTTTAATGTTTGGTGATGCTGCATTGATGTGATTGAAAGATTCTGTTTTTTATGAATATGGTAACATGGTAATTAGCATCTGATCAATGATGTCATCCAATTAACTTTATTTTCTTTGTTTATCTTCTGTTTCAGTTGGTTTACAATCCTCAAAAAACTCATGAAACATCCCACACACTTCGGTTGTGACAAAAATGTTAATCTGTTATGGATGCGGGGGGAAAAAACACTTGCGAAAATGTCTCAGCGGGGCCCCCTAGAGTGTTTTGAAGGGGCAGACCCACCACCCTGTTTAACCTAGAAATAGGAAATATTTGTGACATGTGAATAATATCAGGATCATCCAAAAAGTTTTTGGTTACTATGACGTAAAGATAACGTAAAGATACATATTTAATTTTCAATCAAATACGTTATTAGGGTCCGATCATAGCAGTGCGAGGACCTTATTGTATCTGCTCCGGTGGTTCTAAGCGCCATCAGGTCTTTAAGCGACTTTTGCGTTACCCAAGTTGTTTTTTTTAAATTATTTCTTGCTAAACTAAAAACAACCTAATTTGCTCAGAACAAAGAATATTGGACTTCTTTCTAATGTGGCTGTTTTTTACAGTGTAGGTCTCCAGCGTCGAGGAGCTGGAAGGTGTTGCTTTATAGTTGGAGTGAGGCAAGTTTGAGGAAAGCCACGTTATCGTTGCAACATCAACGTAGTGTGTTGTAACGGAAGTGGTTGTTAACAGCGGTTTGAACCCCCGCCTGTTGTAATAATGAAGTGGACGGCTTTTCAGCTTTATGAAGTAAACAACGACAGGAAGCACTGCGTCGACATTATCTCACTATTCCTTATTTTTATGCTTTTCTGTCACTTTAAAGTTCCAAGAAGCTGAATATCTATTGAAAAACACGTCAAACTTCTTTCAATCAAATATGTAATTAGGGCCCGATCATAGCAGTGCGAGGACCTTATTGTATCTGCTCCGGGGGGTTTTCTGCCAATATTCGCCTTTTTAGGGGCTTTCTCATCCCCGAAATGAAAATGAAATGAAACTTTAGGTCTAGAGAAAACATTTTCGTATGTCGTGGCAGATGCCGAGCTAAAATGGCTCTACAGCGTCCCCTAGAAGTTGACTTCTGGATAAATTGTGTTGCCGTAGCAACTCGACAAACTATCGTTAAAGGGAACCTTTTCTTTGAAAGGTTAAACGTGCTTCAAAGTTTGGAATAATCGGACTGTAGGCCAAGCAATGCTTTGTGGATTTCAGGAAGGTGCGTGGAAATTAGCACTTTGAGATTTGATCCAAATGTAAAGTGCATTATAAATTAAATGTATTATTATTATTATTATTAAAATTGACTCCAAAGCAACCCACTGCAGTATTTCTAGAAAGCAGCCTCCACTGTGTGTGTGAACTAGAAATATGAAACTTGTGAACATGTCTATCTTACCACGATCTACAAAAAAGCCTCTTGAACTCGCCATGACTTCATGTTAACAGGAAGTCTGCAATTTTGAATTTGCACACCTTTCAATTGCCCGTCTGACATCAGATTTTTAACCTCCAGTAGGTGTTTGATACATAGAGAGCCGTTAGGTATACAGTTGATCACGCGTCACTGAAGTAGGTGTGTCGGAGTCATTATGGACACCACGGTCTTGATTATCTGCTGACTCATCATGGGAGCCGTTAGCGTTAGTCTTAAATGACGTGCTGAAATGGAACTATGCATTTCTCTGATATTAAAAGCGCAATATGAATAATCTTGGTGTCCTAATGAAAGTAACAGCTGTGAGCGTCATGTAGAGATGCAGTGTAGATGTTCCTGTTATGGAGGAAATAATACCGGAACACAAACACAAATCCATTGAGGACCATTCTAGTTACTACTTCTAATAAAGGTTCTACAGAGGTGTAAACGTACAGGCTCATACAGTGTGTCCAGGGGTTCGGGGTATTTTTGTTCTGTATAGAATGTGTTTTTGATAAGTTCTAAGCGCCATCAGGTCTTTAAGCGACTTTTGCGTTACCCAAGTTGTTTTTTTTAAATTATTTCTTGCTAAAATAAAAACAACCTAATTTGCTCAGAACAAAGAATATTGGACTTCTTTCTAATGTGGCTGTTTTTTACAGTGTAGGTCTCCAGCGTCGAGGAGCTGGAAGGTGTTGCTTTATAGTTGGAGTGAGGCAAGTTTGAGGAAAGCCACGTTATCGTTGCAACATCAACGTAGTGTGTTGTAACGGAAGTGGTTGTTAACAGCGGTTTGAACCCCCGCCTGTTGTAATAATGAAGTGGAAGGCTTTTCAGCTTTATGAAGTAAACTATGACAGGAAGCACTGCGTCGACATTATCTCACTATTCCTTATTTTTACGCTTTTCTGTCACTTTAAAGTTCCAAGAAGCTGAATATCTATTGAAAAACACGTCAAACTGTTTAATATCAAAATGATCAAATTTTTACTTATTCTTTTTTTTTTCCAATCCATTATTTGATTAATCCACTTCCTGCAACTCTAAGTGTGTACATTTTTTAAAGTTGTGAGTTAAAAGTTGCAAAGGGAAATCCCTTTAACAGAGGTAACAGAGGTTATAGGATACAGATGTTCAGGCAGAATCCTCAAATTTGCCTTTAGATCACATAGTACCAAAAATGAAATTGACTGACATGTCTATGCAAACATTTATTCCATCTAAATAGAATGTTTTGATTCCACAAATTATTTTGCATTAAAACTTGTTGCTTTGACTGAACTCAGTTATGTTAGATTTTACTTAACAAGAAGTGATGATGTCATCAAGCATCTCTGCTCTAATAATAAACAGTATTATGACTCAATACCTGTTTCAAAATATTTGGAAAGACTTTTTATGTCTTCCCTAACACTCCAGGTCTAAATTCAACAAACGTGTAATACTAATAATACGTTTTTTTTATTTAATTTAGCCTTTTTGACATAAACAATGTGCTCTTACAAGACAGTATTAGAAAAAAAATATACACAATTATGTGTGTCTGTTCTCAAAGAGGTGGATCCAAACAAGGAATGACAAGTTTATACATTTTATTGAATAAGTCAATGAGCGGGTATAATAGATCCACCTTTGGCACAAAAAGCGCTTATACTGCTGACCTCCTGCTTTATCGTTTAATAATCATCATATGTTACAATAAGTTGGATTTAGTGAGCAGAAATGACAAATTAATCTTTAATTTAGTTCCAACAGGTAGGTCTGGAACCTATCCCAGCAGAGATTGGGTGAGAGGTGGAGTTCACACTGGACGAGTCACCAGTTTCTTCATAGAAAACATACACCCCCTTCAACAACAATGTTTGAGGACGAGGGGCGAACCCAGATCCCACGTGAACAAGCCCCAGGTTCCCAGGTGGATTTTATTCCCTGGGCCCTTCTTTTTCTCTCTATAAGCCAAAAAAACAAGATAAACATCCCTTCAGTTTAAAATGTTTGTGTGGAGATCGAAACTCAGATTGACAAAATGAATAGATTAATTTCACCCTGTTGGAGCTTGGGGACCTTCGTCCGTCCTCACTTTGGTCTACAGACTCGTTAAGTTCTGAAAATCACAATCTCTATCGAGACTCCAGTTTGACAATGAACCCCTTCAGCGCCAACCACAGGACAAACTGTGTATGTTTAAAGCTACTGTTGTTTGAGGAGACCAAAGAAGTCCTTATGGATACTACGTTGCTTTAGGTCTCTGGTGGACTTTCTCCCTGGTGTCTCCTGTTCTCGATCATTACGTTCCGTTGTGACGTGTTCCTTGTGGACTGTATCTTATAATCACTGCTGTCAGAGCGTAGTCTGTATTGTGCTCGGTTGCAGACCTGCATCAGTCCCCGGCTCAGCTCTTTACGGATGTTGTCACTGGACAGGACATAGAGGATGGGGTTGATGGCGCTGTTGATGGTGGAAAGCCCGAGGGAGATGGTGTATGGCGTGTAAATGGTCCTCTCGAACTGGCAGGGACTGTCCTCATTTTTGGGCATATGGAAGGTGAATGCCCTGACCAGCAGGATGATGTGGTACGGGGTGAAGCAGACCAGGAACAGCACCACCACCGCCACTGTCAGCCAGCGAATACGATCCTTCTGATCCTGTCGCAACCCAGTGCTGCGCCGCACGCCGGCCATGATGCCGCCGTTCGTCAGCACCAGCACCAGCAGTGGCAACAGGAAGCCCACCACGAAGCGGGCGTAGTAGAAGCCTATCACTTCGGTGTTTGCCTGATTGGGTTCATAGCAGCGGCGATTACCTTCTGCAGCATCACCCTCCTTCATGCGGAAGACCGGGAGGTGACAGAGTGCGACCGCAAGCACAATCGTGATGGCGATGAGCAAGGCAAACCGCTGGCGGCGGAGGCCCCTGGACTCTAAGCTGTAAACGATGGCGGCATAGCGGTCGCAGGAGATGCAGCACAGCAGGAAGATACTGATGTACATGTTGTTGAAGAAGATGTAGCCCGTTAGCTTGCAGGTGGCCGAGCTCCAAGGCCAACAGTGACCCGCGTTTACATAATATGCCCACAGCGGCAGAGTGCACAGATAGGTGAGGTCACTCATCGACAGGAACCAAAGGTAAACACCCAGAACGTTTTTCCTACGCACCTGCAGCCAGGTAAGGTAGACAGTCAGCAGATTGGTTGGAAGTCCGACAGCCAGCACCAGGCTGTAGAGCAGCACCAGCGGCAGGCGGCCATCCTCGTACGGAGGCTCGCACAGAGGAACAGCTGTGGTGTTTGTCTCAGAGGTCGGCAGCATGATGTCTGCAGGAAGACATAGACAGCCGATCAGAATCACGATTAGTTTAGCGCTTACTGTGATACTCTATCCTCACAGTGTGAATGTTTGTGTGAATGGGTGAATGCTGGCTAATATAGTTAAGCGCTTTGAGTGGTCGAGCATATTATAAAAGCGCTTTATAACTACAGTCCATTTATCAATTACCATAACGCAGACAACAAAGACATAAAGGAATCAACAAGAGTCATTATCGAGAATTAATTTTCTACATCTCTTCGATATTCTCACTACATCTTTACGGTATCATCCCTGGATTTGTATGATATGTTGCCGACATTTCTTTCTTATTGTCTTTAAGTCGTCTACATTATCATTTCTACAATTTCTATTTTCAATAAAATTTCTACATTCTCGTTTCTGCGATGGGTATGCTTTTTTTATTTTTGATATGTCATCTTCTCTACATTTTTTACGTTATCATCATCAAGATTATATGTTATTGTTGTATTCTTCATCGACACTTTCAATGTTGTCCTTTGTTTTCTTCGTTACATTTGAACTTAATACTTTAGGTTAAAAACAATTTTAATATGGGGTTTATGACCATGTAATATAATCTAGAGCTGCACAAGAACTTTTTAAGTTCACGTCTCTGCTATCTGTCACCACTACACGATCGTCTGAGGTTTCAGTTATGTCTTAGAAAAGTGAAGCGGGGGACTGAGGTAAGGTCTCAGCAGGAAACAGACATTCAATTATCTGAGAAAGAGTGGAATTTCCCTCTATTTTCTGTCGAGGAGGGTAGATCAGTTCAATGTGTGAGGTTCTATTCTCTGTTTGACAAGACAGGAAACCTCAACATATATTTTCTCACTTTTATTGAATTACTATCCTCTATTTCCGTTTTTATCAAATCATATTTTCCTTCTCAGAAATCTCCAGTGTGACATTTCCAGCAGAGAATTAGTCCCCTTCAGTGTGACGTCTGGAGGCTTCATGGGTATTACTCATAGATTCTGATTCTGACTATTATAAATATTTATAATACCAGTTGTGAAGGAGGATTTTATCTAACACGGCAAATAGATTTAGCTAATAGCTAAATCACCAGTATGAAATAGTATTCATGTCCTGAACTTAACATCTAGTGGTTCCACCTTCAGCAGTAACAACTGCAACCAAGCCCTTCTGATAACTGGAGATCAGTCTCTGAAATCCCCTCGTTTTAGCGACTCTCCTGGAAGCCCTTAGAGTCATCAAAGGGTGTTGTGACTAAATTCAGTCCAGCCTTAATGTTCCCCAGTATAAAACTGTCTTTCTCCTCAACACTCTCCCATGATGTCATGATTTGAGAGACGTCTACAGTTCCTTGGTCTACAGTTGTTCTTCTGTGGCTTTTATTTTAATTCTAAACATCTTAACCATTTTAGAGTTTATTTCATTTATTTTTTTCTTAAATTCATTGTTATTTTGATGAATAATTTTGCAAGGCTGGAATTGTATCTTTGTCATTTGTCATAATTTCATATTACCTTGTCTCCCGTTCAAACACCTGTCAATCTAACTGTCAGACAAAAGCGTCCAATCAGAGGCTCTTAATGTCAGAGGTCGGTGGGCCATACGTTGAATTATTGATGACTGACCTCTTTAGCTGGAACATTAATTATGATAAAGTCGACAGCTTTCGACAAGCTTTAAAAAAAACTAAAATACATCAATAAATAAGTTTTTTTATTGATGCCTAATTCGTTCACAAGAAGACAATTAATTATTTAATTAATGAGGGAATGTAAATGTAACGTATTGTTTTGTTTAAGAACAAATAACAAAGATCACTGACTGTTATTACAAGTTAATATAATGGAAATATACTTATAGAATAGTTTACCTTAAATATGACAAATAAACACAATAACAGGAAACAGGATCACATAGTGATAAATCCTTGTTTTCATTCATATTTACAGAACAAATCACCAAAATAACCTGTGACATTTTCAATAGCATATTGATTAATTAGGTGGATAAAGTATATGACTTTCTAATAGTATTGGTATATAAAAAATATATAAACTAACAAAAGATATAAAAAAAATAGCAAAAGTCGGTCACAGTTCATGTTCTTAAATAATACTTAAGTACAACAGGAATATAGAAGTGTATATATATATATATATATATATATATATATATATATACATATTTAGAGATAGACATTTGATAAAGGTACTACAGCTAAATAAGAACATAACAGCGTAATGTGAGTATATAGTAATACACGTTGCAATTAAATACCACAAACATATTTTACTGAAGCGCTAGAAGTCACATTATCTTATCACTATAAAAGTATAAAAGTACATTAATTTGAGTATTATCCGTTATAAAAGGCTAGAATCCCACCTGTGTCGCCCATCACCCACGTGTCTCCTCGCACGCTCCAACCCTGAATCAAGTACCGACGGCTCACGTGACTCACAGAGCCTGCAGGAGTATCTAGTATTCATCTTTCATCATAATTCTTGACGTCATAATCACTTCTTCATGCAGTCATGGGGTAATGACAACACTCGACAAAGGGGAATGATCAATAATCACATCTGACCGATGGAACGTCTCTGATGTCATCTGAGTAACGTAATCAACATAATAAACCAGAAAATAAAATAAAAAATTCATAAAGAAATCTAAATTTGAAGAACATTCGCCACCTATTGACAAACAGATGGTGGTGCAGCCACCTCTCTTTCCCCACCTCCACTCCCCCCTACTCCTCTTCACTACGCCCTCCTTCCCTTAACTCCTCACCTTCTCTACATCATCTCCTTCCATTACCTCCTACCATCTTCCTTAACTTTCTGTCCTTCTATACATCCTCCCTATCCCTTACCTCCTCTCCCTCTATACATCCGATGTAGAAATGTAGTAGTACATCCCCACTTTCACTACCCTCTCCACCACTCCCTCCTTTTCACTACCTCCTCCTCCCCTTCACTACCTCCTCTCTCTTACCTCATCCTCCTCCCGTCAATTTCTCATCTACTACTCTGCCTCCTCTCCTTCCCTATATCATCTCCGTTTTCCATCCTTCTCCCTCAGCCCTTTCCTTTATACTTCCTGTTTCTCTAAATCGTATCTTTCTGTCTCATCGTCTGCATTGCTTTCTCCATTCTTTTCAACTCCTTCTTTATCTGATCATCTTTTTCTTCTCGAATCCTGCACCCAGTCTCTACCGACTTTCCTGCCCTACATCTTTCACCTTCTCACAATAAACTTTCCTCCTCCACCTCCTTCTTCTTGTCTTCTCTACCTCTTCTCTTCCTCCTCCTCCAAGTGTGATATTGATTGAATCCGATTTATTTCATCTTTTAAATATTACCTTTATTATCTTTACATTCATATTTATAAAAACAAGCTGTTGAGGAATGTTGAAGCGATGACTCAGCAAAAATGTTTGACCTGAACTCTGTGGGCAGAGTCAAACCAGGCGCTCCTCCCTCAAACTCTGACACAGGTCGATTTCACCCGATTCTGTTGACACAGTGTGGAGGTTCAGCTCTTTCAAAAGTAAAAGTTCTTCCTTGAAATGTTAGAGCTCAGTTCTTCCATCGGATTTGCTGAAGGAGAAGAAAAAACGTTCAGTCAGGTCACATGATAAGGATTGCGATGAAGATAGCAACTCGTCCTCCTTCTCACCAGGTTGTTGAGCAGCTCGTCAATCTTCCTCTCCTCCGCTGATCCGCTCTCCACCTTTCCCCGGTATCCTAGCAGCTGTTGCCGGTCCTTCATGTCCCGGTATGTCTGATTGACCGAAAAAACACAGGCATGTGTCAAAGAGCAAGGCTCCCATTGGTTTAAATATTCAAACAATCATCCAATCTGAGACATCTATCAATGTCAACAAAAATCAACCAGTCTTACGTTAATGACAATGTCATGACATTTATGTTTCTGAGCCAAACTGATCCTCAGTTCCGCGTCATCAACAAGTGCCACGTAGTCCTGCAGCACCTGTCAATCAAACATCACACCTGTCAATCACACAACATACCTGTCAGTCAGACAACACACCTGTCAATCAAATGGCACATCTGTCAATCAAATGACAAACTTGTCATCAAACAACAGACTTACCAATCAAAATAACAAAACATCAATCAAATAACACATACATCAATCAACACATAAGTAAATCAAACAGCAAACCGGGGAATCATATGAAATCAATCACACGTGTCAATCAAATTACAAACCAATCAATCAAATAACACATACGGAAAATTACATATCTGTCAAATAAAAATGCAATCAGTTGAGAAACACACCTTCATCTATCAAAGACACATTTAAGCAAATGATCAAACACCTTTGACACTGTTTTCCATTTTCTGTAGTTTCACTAGCCCCGTCCCCTCACCTGTGTGGGGGCAGAGTTTTTGTGTAGAATGTCGACAACTCGTTGGAAGCTGAGAGGTGATTTTTTCCTCGTGAAACCAAGCCAGTTCCTGCTAGTGAAGAGAGCGTGCACATCTGGCCACGCCTTCAATTTTGCTCGAGCCGCCAACGCCGCCATAAAGTACTGCTTCTCGGAGATCTGAGGTCAGAGGTCACTGTCAGTCAAACAAACTTTATATTTAATATATATTTAAACCTAGCTAATCACAAAACTATAGCACATCACCTCTCACCTTAAAGGTCTGACGGACATTCAATGGACTGCTGTAGGTCCCCTGCAAGCAGAAACAAGAAAGGCTTAACTGAGATGTTTAATCTGGTTAAACTAAACCAGTTTAACCAAACTATTTTTACTATCCCGCTTCATCCAATTTGGTTTATTTATCTTAATCATAGACTACCATCAGACTAAGTATAGTTTTCCTAGCAGCAGTGGTGCTGTATGGTTTAGACTAACCTAAGACTGGTTTAGCTAAAATCAAACTAACCTCAGATCTTTTTTTTTTTAGTAGTGGTAGAAGCAGCAGTAGTATCCCAGGTTTATTTAAATGCAGACTTACTTCGTACTCAGTCTAGTGGTGGAAGCAGTAGTAGCACCATCTAGTTTAGTTAAGCTCAGACTAACTGCAAACTCTGTGTAATGGTAGAAGCAGGAGTGGTAAGGTCTGGTTTAGTTACCCAGACTAACCTCAGACTCATTGTAGTGGTAGAAGCAGCAATAGTACAGTGTTGTGACCAATGGCATGTTGAGAATTGAAGCTTTTCTGGGAAAATGATGGAAGCTTTCCACCTTTCCACCACGCTCAGCCTGCTGGTCACTTGCCTAGCAACAACAAATGGGATTATAGTGGAAGATCACTAGGTTTATCCTGGGATTACAGCAAACATAGAATGAAGAGTGTGTTTCTGACTTCGATGATGATCTGTCTTTCCAGCAGAGTGTAGTGATCTTGAACGTGAGCTGAATCTTCTGCAGAGAATGGAAGACTGAAAAAAAACAGGTAAACAAAGTCATTAAGCCATTCATGGATCATTTAAAATTATCACTTGCTAAAGCAAAGTGAAGTAGAACAGCGGTAGAAGCATGTCATCAATCACCTGAGGCAGCTCTTCAGGAAGTCCCGCCTCTTGTTTTCATCAGGGATGCTCAGGTGCTCCTTATACTGCAGCAGCTGTTACCATGGAAATAGCAATATCAGCTGATGTAAGCCACTGATACTACAGCAATGTACTTCTGGTGGTTGGTTAGCGTGAACTACGTACCGCCACGTCCTCCGTCCGGCCCAGAGATCTACAGGGGGTTGATAAGAAAACACATGAGATAATTACATGACACCAGGTGAGTCCTGGCACAGGCACAAGTGTGAACGGAGACCTGAGCAGCTCCAGCAGCAGCCCCTGGTCTTCGTTCTCAGTCAGATAGTGGATGAAGTGCCTCAGAGCTGTCTGCCTGGACTCCAGCTCCCGAAATAAAACATCTGGAGGAAAATACGAAACACAAAGAACTGATCCAGGACCAGAAACATTGAGAACTCATACTGGACCAGAGGGTTGACCCTGGACCAGATATGACTGAAACTGGCATGCGAACATTATAGACTTACCTTTACTCAGAGTTCTCTTTAAAAAAATTAAAACCTGAAAAGCAAAATTGTTGAGTATGATGTTCAGATGTTTTTGAAAGAGTAAAAATTAAAGCTAATAGATAATCTTCAAAATGTGAATTAAGTTACTGCAGTGATGACGTTTCCATCGTGGGCGCTAACGGCGTAATCAAGCAGGAGCATTTTGTCCTGAAGAGACCGGAACTTCTCCAGAGTCACTACCTGAAACATACGCAGTAAAAATACACAGTAACAGTACTTTGCAGAGGTAGAATATTACAATATACCAGTGCTCTCAAGAGAGAGAGTACTACTAGAAACCAGTATTCTCCAGAGATAGAGTACTACTAGATACAATTACTACCCAGAGAAAGATTACTACTAAATAACAGCAATATAATGAAAGATGTAACCTTTCCCTGCTGCATCCTATGGACCGTCTCCTCAGGTGTCCAGTCACTGACATAATCCTGACATCACAACATGATTTCATCATCAGTGCACCAGAGAAATCACATTATTAATCTGACAGATTGTAATCAGATTATCAGTCTCACCTTGTACTCGGACTTGGGTTTTCGTAGCTCTGGAGCGTAAATCTTGACAGACGAATCGCTGAGCGCTGAAACAAAAAATAACCCCAGCATCATTCATTCAGTCTTCACTCTCAGCTCCAGTTTTCCTACAATCATGACCTTCCTCTCATGATGCTAAGACAAACACCTGAAGCGCACGATCAGTCAGACTAAACACCTAGTGTTGGATGACAATCAACTGCTATAGCTGTGTTCTGGACCTTGCGCTTTATTTTAAATATTTTCTAAATGTTAATTTATTTATCTGTGGTTACACCTGTCTTTGTCTTGAAGGAGTTTAACATCTGTTAGATCAGTAATAATCTTATTCATTCATTAATTGATTCCCCTTTTTCATCCATCCCTCAGTCCCTCATCCATTCATTCATACTTTATAAAGGTTCAGACTCACAGTCACTGAAAGTTTGGAAGTTTCCTCCTCTTGTTTTTCCTACAGAGAAAGCGTTTCAATATTCAGTCATGTGACCTGTTCATAAACGTAACTGAGTCATGTGACCTAATCCTTGCTCCTTCTGTCTGAATAATGCGTCTCACCTGTCCAGGTGTCTCACCTTTGAACAGAGAGCTCAAAGAGTACCCAGAGTTACTCTTGCTGAGGCTCGGAGTGTCTGTGTTGATTTTGGGGAAGACAGGCTCTCTGTCTGTCTTCTGATTGGACGCTGCTGTCTCCTTAACTGACAAGGAGATACCTGAGGAAACAAAATCCACAATTCACACTCTGCAGCCAATTACAGAGAAAAGAGAAAAACAGCTCAAGATTCTCCACGTGTTCAACAATAAAAATGATGAGTCTTACTCCCGACAGGTTCCCCGCTCCAGCTGACCTTCTCCATGCCATGTTCGTCGTTGTCTTCCTCAACCATGCAACGGATGCTGTTCACCGCCCGCTTCGACTCTTTTAACTGACAATGTAGCGCAGACAGACAACATCAAATAGGTGAACTAACACACAATCTGTGAGCAAGATAATAAACATCTTCACAGTTCAGTACAGATAGACACCAATCAGTCATAACATTATAACCACTGACAGGCGGGGTCGGAATAACATCTCATCAGTGGGTGGGATATATTAGGCAGCAAGTGATCATTTTGTCTTGATGTTGATGTGGGAAGCAGAGAAAAGTGTATAAGGACAACCTTGTCTATGGACAACAGGTGAGCCAGAAACAGGGTTATGGCCGCCCAAAGCTAATTGATCCACGTTGGGATTGAAGGCCAGTCCGTGTTATCTGATACCACTGAAGAGCTAACGGAGTACAAACTGTTGGAACAGTTTGTTGGTTGGCAGTTACAGCAGGTGGTTTTAAGTTTATGGATGACCGGCGTAATGTGGAGGAGTCAGAATCACACCTGCACAAGTAAGCATGAAACCTAATAATGTTACGATGATAAATAATAATTGTTAATGTTGTGCTTAATGTTAGATCCTAAGATTATTTTGAAATATGGTTCCTATAAAAGGTGTTTACTAACAGGTGTTAAATACAATGGAATTCAAAATAAACATTATAGAATATTTTTAATATCAAAGTACTAATATATAATTTTACCGAAGCCAAAAACATAATAAGTGGGATGAGGTTATCAATGAATGCTCTTCTCTTCCAGCTTCCATGAGCTCTCCACTGTGTGATCCACTCTGAAATCACATCTTATAAAAATCTTTTCAAAAACCAGTGAAGTGGATAAAAGACTCATCAGTGGGTGGGATACGAGTTCTTACCCTGCTGAACTCGTCATCTTCATCATCGAAGGTAAACGCTTTGAACTTGGAAGAGTTCCAATAATCATCGTCATCTGCTTTACTCTTCATCATCTGGACACACAAAATAACTTTATTTAAACTGTCCATATAATAAGACAAACAGACAGAGACTGTAGGAGCTATAAAGATTGGATCAACTGCAAAGCAATTTCCAATGGATACAATATATTCCGTACAATCGCAAACATGTTCATTAAATTTAATAAAAATTAATGAAGTATCATTTTTATTTTAAAAAAATGAACTAACACAGTAATATTCGGTAATTTTATCATTTTAAATCATCGAACGAATGATTAATATCATTCTTTAAAATACTAATTATAGCTAATGTAAGTCTTAAATAGTCCATTTAAAATTAAAAAGGTTCAATTTAAAGCCTTAAACAATATTTATCCAGCCGCTGAGACCATACACTCAAAGAGACAGAGCCCCAATATGGAATTTAAGAAATTTAGAATCAACTTTCTAAGTTAATGGCATATGGTCAACTTAAAGGATTCCATTTATTGCAATGCCTTTTTAACACGTGATGCAATGTAAAATAAATTAAATTAATTGAAAGTGATTAATTACAAGAGATGGAGAAGCTAATTAGAAGATTACCACAAATATAAATACACTGTTAATTTGTACATTCCTTTTGCTCATCATCACTGCAGTAACTCAGGCGATGACGTTTCCGTCGTGAACTGATGACCATAGGCGAGGGTTGAAACGTACATTGATCAGTAATTGAGAGCTTTGCCTTAGGACTCAACTCTTTTTTCACCACAACAGACCGATACAACACCCACATTACTGCTGATGTCGCACCGAACCGCCTGAACAGAATCAGGGACAAGGGACAACCTTGGCGGAGCCCAACATTCACTGGAAACATGTCTGACTTTCTGCTGAGCTTACGGACACAACTCTCACTTAGTAATATGGAGACTGGATGGGTCGTAATAATGGCCCCAGTACCCCATAATCCCACAGCACCCCCCAACATGACTGGCCGGAGGACACGGTCATAAGCCTTCTTCACGCAAGCAAGCCTGAAATAGTAAAAAGTTTGTCTACTGTTCTATGATTCGGCCTGAGGTTCTTCAGAACCTCAGGCCGAATCTCATCCATCCCTGTGTAGCTTCCTAACTTCCTCCCTTGACCTTTGCCAGCAAAATGGGTTGGCCTTCCCCATGATTTCTCAGACTCTGCCTGCACTATAGAGGCACTGTTATTCTGGGTATCAGGTACCCAGGTACCATGTCGTCCTCTGGAAATATTGTATGTATTCAAAATACATAATCTTTTACATCTAAATTCTTAAATATGTGTTTTTATTTGAGTATTAGGTACACATTAACATTTTAATAATAAGATCTATAGTAACAGTTCATACGTGCTCATACATGTATCCATGTGCATTTACGCAGATTTATTTTGTATTTCTGAGTACTAACAATCACAGCTGATGTTTATGAGTCTGACAGCAGTAAGCTAGTTAGCATGCTAACATGCTAATATTGATTTGAAACTAAATTACTATTTTTTCCAATCTGGAAAAAGGTCAGAAACCGTGACACCATCACACAGACATCTAAAATATACATACATTGAGCAGATACTAATATGTTTAACAAATATTAGTTAAAATGATTCAAAAATGTTCAGCTGTTTTTACCTTCACCAACTGCAGGATCTATTCCTGTTCTTCTGAGAGGTTAGCCGCGCGGTGGCTGCTGGGCATTGTAGTGAATCCGCTACCCATAGTTTTGCACCATGTAACAAATACAATGTGATGATATTGATGACTTACGTGTTATTTACAATGTCTTACTAAAGATATATTGTAATAAAACATGAAAAAATTTGTATTATAATTTTCAGATAAATTAATAATATTACAATGTATAATGGTACATCTCTCTGGAGCATAAAAATCAAATCAGACAAACCATACAAAAATATATTCAATTGAATAAAAAATATATCTATCAAACTGAAGAAAGGTGATAATGGAATGTTTAATAAGTCAACTCGTAGACTATAATATCGTTAAATATTGATTTGGCTGTAATATAATTTTTACTTTGTCTTTCTTTAATTAGAATAATATTTCCTTTATTTATCACACGTTACACAGTACATACATACTGATCTTGAAATTTATCTCTGCATTCAACCCATCTCTGAGGGAGCAGTGGGCTGCCCATGTGAAGTGGCAATGAAGTTGGGGTTTCAGGGTCTTGCTAAAGGACCCACCCATGTTTTTAGCAGGGGCTCGGCTCAAACCCTAGTCTCCAGGCTGAGTGACGACTGCTGTACCCGCTGAGCTAAAGCCACCCAAGGTTGTTTAAGGCTGTTTTAATTGAACATAAGCGTCAGGGAAAAGAGAATAAATATTTTTTAATATGTAGTTTGAATTCAATTCATTTGATGTCCAAATATTGGTACTAAAACTTAAATATTCATTAATGTTCATATTGACAGTTTAATATATAAATTTATTTTTTCCTTATGCAATTAATAAGATTACACAAGACAAGACAAGATAGTATTAATGTCTTCATCCTGATTATGATGTTTTACTTTGAAAGTCCTAAGAGGAAGCAGTAAAAATGAGTCTGAAGTTGGTTTTAAATTTCAGCTGAGTAGAGAATGAGTAAGAGGACAAGTTTGGTTCCACAGTTTCTCATGATGCAAATACAGTAAACTATGCAGAAATACTAGAGAAACTGCAGCAGTAATACTGGAGAAACTACAGCAGTAATACTAGAGTATATACAGCGGTCATTTTACAGAAAACCCAGCAGTAATACCATAGCAGTGACACTACTTAGTACTCAGTACTTGTCGGTCCCTGATGGCCAAATGGGGTGAAGGAGATCCTCGATGGATCGTTGAAGAGAGAGCTGACGCAACCAGTGTCAACAACTGGCACTGGTCAGTTTTTTCTTCTTCTGCAACTAATTCTATAATCTTTTTTTCCTATTGTTGGTGAATTATTGAGCGTTGATCTTGTGTGTGTGTGTGTGTGTGTGTGTGTTACATGATACTCCAGCTGGTTCAGCATGTTAAGATATTTTTAAACAGCCTGATGGGCGTCAGGCTGTGATGTCAGAGAGGGGGCACGGCTACACAGAGAGTATGTATGATTTTTTTCTGGATGATTTATGTTTTTCCTCTGATTCCTACCCTCTGTCTGTGACCTCCTCAGAACTGAGCGTGAAGTAAAAGAGGGGTGTGGCTATATATGGTGTGGGCGGGGCTACATGTGGAGTAGCAGTGATGAGGTATATCTTACTGGATTATTCATGTTTCCTCTTCTTCTGTGTCTCCTACCCACTTTTGGTGTGACCTCAGGACTGAGCGCGATGTCAGCGGCTGGTCTTCGGAGCGTCTACATCAGCTGCTGCTGGAGGTTCGTGTAGAAGGTCCAGAGGGTGTCTGTCAGTTGACCGACATCTCCAAACTTGACGGAGAAGCTACCATCAATAACCGCAAAGGAAAACTCATCTTCTTCTACGAGTGGCAGCTCAGAGCCAACTGGCTCGGTCAGTGATTACGTCACTGGTGATGACATCACCATATCAGACAGTACATTCATGAAGAGGAGGGTATACCTGTGCAGTCAGTTCATGTATTTGCTGATAATGGGATGATTTATTTTGATTGACTTGAGATTTATTTAGCATATAAAATTAATATTAATAAAACTAGGCACAAGCTAAGGTAATGTTACATCACTGACGACATGATAGAATGATATTACAATATCATAATTGAAGTCGTTTTTAGAACATCAACCATTTTAACAAATGAATAACTGTAAACATTCATTCACTCATTATCTACCGCTTAACCTGTTCAGGGTCACGGGGGGCTGGAGCCTATCCCTGCTAACATCGGGTGAGAGGCAGGGTACACCCTGGACAAGTCGCCAGTTCATCGCAGGGCAGACACATAGAGACACACAATCACACACACTTACAGTCACACTTACTCCTACGGGCACCAGGAGTGGCACCAATTCACCTATATCACATGTTTTTGGACTGTAAACAACATTATCTATTTAATTTCACTCTTTTACTATGATGGCCTGTGCTGACTGTTTGTTGTTTGCAGGAACCTCTAGTGCTGGTCTAAAATATAGAGGAACTGTTGAAGTGTTCAATCTGTCAGATGAGAACGAAATGGACGACCTCGATGTGAGTCCTGATCCTCATACAGTATTAGTCACTACACTCATCAGCCATAACTTTATAACCACTTGCTTATGTTCTGAAACGCCATTATAACGAGATAATCATTGTTATCCCTACTTCAGCTGTCAATCGTCATAATGTTATGATTGATGTATACTGATAAACTGATAATCATATTGATTTGCCTATTCTGTTCAGATCTCAATGTCTCTATGTAAAGACCAGCCCCACACGCCACTTCTGGACCTCATGAAGAAGAAGGGCATACAGGAAGTTCGGACGGTTCTGGGTGAATATGTCCACCAGCTCAAATCAAGTATGTTACACAGAATGCAACAAGACCAACCAATCAATGATGATGATAAGAAGGATCCATTTGTTTACCTCACAGAGTTCAGTCAGGGGATGATACTCCCCACCGCCGATGGGCCAAAGCTGACTCAACCCCAGACCAAGCAGAACCAGAACCAGACTAGTAAAACCCAGGTTAATTAAATCCTCCTAATATTCAGTCTCCAATCTAGTAAACAATGGATGTGACCACTGATCTTTCAATTTGCCCCTACAGATAAGTCCTAGCCCAAAATGTTCATTTAGCCCAGCCTCCTGTGCCGCAGGTGTCCCTATCTCGACCTGCAGCTTTAATCTAAGGGAAACTTTCAACACATCACCTGATGAGCTCTTCAGGACCTTTATCAATCAGGAGGTACCAGACCAGGACAAGACCAGGAAAAATGAGGGTAGACCAGGACTTACCACAACTAACATGGATATAAATCAGGACTAACCTAAAACCAGTGATGGCCAGGCTAAGACACTGGCAGATGAGGCCAGTCCATGACTAAATATGATTAACCTGGGTAAAATAACCAGGTTGAGACAGACAGATCAGGACTAACTACAAGCAATCTGGTTAAGATGAGGACTAAATAAACTAATAGCAGAAAATACCAGGAATAAAAACAAATAAACCTGTAAAACAGGAATAATCAAGCTGAGACAAAGACATAAAAGAACATACCTGGACTAACCATGACTAACCTGTATAAAACTATGACTAACCAGGCTAAGACTGTTCCAGATGTGGCCCGACCACAATTAACTACAACTAACTTGGCTCGAATAGGATATAACCAGGCTAAGAACAGTAAAAATGAGGCCCGGCCACAACTAACTAATACTAACATGGACAAATCTAGGACTAACCAGGTCAACCAGGACAAAACATGCTAAAAAGCAGGTCAGATAAAGACTATCTAAAACTAACCAGGACTAACCAGATTAAAATCGGGACAGGTGAGGATAGACCAAGACTAGTTATGACTAACGAGTATAGTACTATGAGTGACCCTAGATAAAACTAGGACTAACTAAGCTCAGACTGGGACAGATAAGGATACACTAGGACTAACATAATTATCTGGGATAAATCCAGGACAAATCAGGGGAAAATCATGACATACAATAAAAGACTGGGACCAATTACAACTAATGTAGCTATAGCCAGAACTGACCAGGCTTGCGTCAGGACAGGCGAGTACAGACCAGGACTAGTTACGACTTACCTGGATAAATACCTAGACCAGAACATAGGTGGTAAAACCATGATTAACATCAACTAACTTGGCAATAACCAGGACTGACCAGGTTATAATTAGGAAACATTAAACCAGACCAGGGCTAGCTATAATTAACCTGCATAGCACCAGTTTAGTCAAGGACACAAAAAGAAGATGCCAGGACTACCAATGACTACCTTGATGACAGCAGGACTAAACAAGCTCAAACCATTGCACATGAAGTCAGGCCAGGACTTAGTATGGCTTGCCTAGATAAAACAAAGACTAACCAGACACAGACCAGTGCAGAATATCTAGTCCCTGACCAGCAGCAGCTAGACCAGGACTAGACATGACACCCCCCCTTCTCTTTCTATAGTTTGTTCAGGTGTTCACACGGTCAGATGCGATCGTGGATGGTCGTCAGGGAGGTCGCTTCCAGATGTTGGACAAGAATGTCAGTGGAGAGTTTGTTCAGCTGGTGAGCTTGCAGCTGCTCAGACAATCAATGTTGAGTTGCCACGTTACCATGGTAACCACGCTGCTGTTCCTCCCTACAGGTACCAGATCAGAGGATTGAGATGAGGTGGCGGTTCAGGAAGTGGCCCAGTGGTACGTCGACTGATGATGATGTTATGATGCGTTAGACAGAGAGTTTTTCTCTGTCACTACGTCTAGATACAATTTGACCTCCGACCTCCATTTTCTTGTATTTCACTCTCAGAGCACTGTGCCACAATTAGTCTGGAGATGGAGGAGCGAGGAGATGAGACTGAGCTAAAAATGGAATGTCGAGGAGTGCCAGCAGGCGAGGAAGAATCAACCAGGGAGGGCTGGAAACGGTTCTACTTCCAGGCCATCAAACAAACCTTTGGATACTGAAAAACTCTGATTCCTTGGAGCTTGTCTGACAGGCTGACTGAGCAACTGACCAAGCCATGCAGCTTTGTGTTTGATATGATATACATCAGCTTAAAGGTGCAGTCCAACCATTTCAGAAAGTCTTTTAAGTCATGCTAGTTTCATCATGGACACGGTTCACCTAGCTTAATTTAAAGACACGAAACAGGGAATGCTATCCAACTAAGTTAGCATAAAGGTCCGAAGCAGGGAGAAACTGTCAGTCTATCTGAGCATGACTACTGAAATAATGTAGAATTTCCAAATCTATGTTAGTTTAAAGACTGCAATAAATCAATCTCTAGGCTAAGCTGGGTGACAGTTTAGCATAAAGATTGAAATCAGTGGAAAACTTGTTAGCCTTGGTTTGCATAAATATGAAAAGCAAACAAAAACTTCAATCTAACTTAGCATTAATAAAGGATATATCAAGAAAATGTTGGCATAGAACAACATAGAAACTGGCTGTAGCCTTAGTTAGCATTATGATTGAATGCAGAGGGGAAGCTTTTAATCTTCGTAAATGCTGGAACAAAAGGGAAATTGTTATTATTGTTTCTCTAAAAACTGTAAAAGGGGGGAAAGTGTTGGTGTAGGTTAGCATTGAAATGAAAGGCTGGGGAAACTGTTAGGCGAGGTTAACATTATTATGGAAAGCAGATGGTAACTATTAGCCTAGCATATGAATTAGAGCAGTGTTAAACGGTTATCTTAGCGTAAAGGCTGAAAGCAACTTTTTTCAAAATGCTGAACGGTTCCTTTTAAAGTTTTGTCCGTGAATAAGTGGATCATTAATTGGACAGATATTCTGCAGTGACAACAAGTGGCACTGGAACAATCAGAGACAGATTGTGAAGACCATAAAAGCAGACAAACATTAAGGATTATTTACAATTTTCCCCAATAAAGTTAGAAATACAGCAGTATTTTCGGTTGTCTACAAAAATACATTTCGAGCTGAAGTATCAGATGAACTTAAACCTTTGATTACCTTACGTTTTTCCCATTCTGCAATGCAGTTTTTGAAACAAAATCAGGTGCTATCTTTGTGGATAAATTTGTGTGTTTATGGTTTTGTGGTGATTCTTTATTTTTATTTGTTTTCTGACTGACTGAATGGTATTTCATATGAATTAACATAATTGTTCAATAATAAATTAAGTATTAATACAAATTGTTAATTATAACCCATATAATAAACCACTGTACTGATCAGGAACGACAAGACGAAAGAAATAACCTCTTGCTCTCATCTGAGAATCAGCCAAGTGATTTGAATCAACTGACGGGAGTGAGGACATTTAACACACTGATCAAGAGCATAGACATATACGTGGACGGAAGACATATTTATGTCAATTGAAATGTTTGGAGATTAACTCAGTGAGTATAATCAACGGAAGTATGATGGTGATATCCATTACTACAAAGATGGAAAACCATACAACTGGCAAACCAAAAACTACAGAAAATACTCTCACCAGAAGATCAAAGCCAGGGTACCTTCTAATCTAACCTCGAAGCCAACCGGCCTCATAGAACTATTTTGTGACCTCAGACGGAACCATCCGACAAACTGGCTGATCTCCAGTTTCCCGTTGTGCTCTGAGGAAGGCCCACTAGGCCGAAATGTTAGCACGCATGTTGTTATGACATGGCTAAAACACATTGACATTGATGCACTGGAATTTTGTTTGTGCTTCCTTTTTGGTTCCTCGTATTTTGATCTGTTGATTATAACCCTTTCAAAAATCTTTAATTATTTCAATTTATATTTATTAAAGTTGAGATTTATGTAGCAATGATGTGGATTCAGGCTAATATAACAAAAAATAGAGTGTGACAATGTGATTTCATGTAGAATAGTGTGACAATACAGGCAATGTACCATGATGCTCAGCAGGATATGAAGTCACTGCAGCCATCATTTCTCTTAAAAGCTGAAGCTGTTAATAGAATAGCAAATAGTTTTACCAAGGCCAAAGAATCCAGCACATTTCTATTAACTCTTAGAGCACTGCAGCGAAATAAGGGACCCCCGAAACACACACAAACTCACTGTATTATATGACCGCTCTAGACACACTCATAAATACCAACTGCATAAATGTTATTGTGTTTTCATTAATTGATTATTTCCCGAGACATTACAGAAAGTGTCTTAGCACTGTTAAGGAGGGTTTATCCAGATCTGCACCAAAGCTTTAACAGATTCTTCCCTGGCCCAAGCCCTATCCCGGTGAGCCATAACATAATGCACACTGACAGGTGAAATCAGATAAAGGTGATTATATTACCATGTTTACCTGTCAGGAAAGTAGCAGGTTTTGTTTTGACAACATTTTGTCCGGAGGTTGATGTTGGATACTGTAAAAACAGTAAAGTGTTAGGATCAGGGATACTTTGACAAGGGTTACATAGTTCTGTCTCGACAACTGGATTATCTAAAGAATTAAAGGCCTTGTTGGGTGTTCCTGGTGTGCTGTGGTTAGACCTACCAAAGCAGCAGGAAGGACAAGTGGTGAACCAGCGACGGTGTCATGGGCACCACACTGGTGTGGTTGAGTAGTGAAGGCTAGCCTGTGTTTTCTTATCCTACAGTTAGCCTAAACATTAGCTTGAAAGTCAACCAGATAATCTGACAGATATGCTGAAAATAAACTTTACACTTAGCTGGATGGTTAACCTGTTAACGTGACAGGCTGCTCTGGACCAGCCTAGTTTCCAAGCATAAGTTACCATAGCAACTGAGTTCAAATTTTCTTGGATTAACGGAACTGAGTCAAGTTAAAACTTCAGACTACGTCAGAAGGCTTGGCTACTTTAGTGGGTTTGCTTTATGGAAAAAAACCTCCTCAGTGACGAGCCTTCACTGATGAACTGCAGGTTGACAAATACAGAAAAGAAAATCAGACTTCCTTCTTTCGGAGTTTCTTTATTCTCTGAGGGAATGTTTTTTATTTAAATTCATTATTGTTTCATCTCATTAACAAAAGAAAAATACTCTGAAATACACAAAATACACATCACATATAAACAAAAAACACAAGTACTAAAAACAGCTGCAGTGTTGAAGGATTCATTTCCAGCTCTTTTCCTTATACTCATTAAATTGATATTTTCTTCCAGAGAGCTGAGCATAATGTGAGTATTCAGTCATGTAAACATATTTACATTCATACATGACACATTCATATAAAAGCGAGTATAAAACTTCTCTATTTACATTATGAACAGGAGAGGCCTGATGTATTAAAATCCATTCAAGTAGAAATTCAAACTTCTGTTTTAACTTAAATCAAAATTCAGTTTCGGTTAAAAAGCATCAAATTCAGCCGTGATGCCTATTATCCATTATAATTTATCACTGATTTTGGATACTGATATCTGTAACATTTGCCTGTCTCAGTGGAGATAACGGACACAAGTGTTTTCGGAAGGTCAGTCGGGCTTTAAAAGATTTCTTCCTCCTCACAGCCGTAATCTGGAACACAAAACCAATAATCAATCAATTAGTGATTCAGTGCAACAGACTTGGCACAAATAATGATGAGACTTCAGTTGTAGTTTGTGCCAATAATAAATATGCAAAAAGTTTTCTGTCTTGCTCAAGGACACTTCAACATATAGACTGCAGGTGTCGGGAGTCGAACTGCCAAACTTCTAATAATTGAAGCCAAATACACCTGAAGTCCAGCAAATCTCTACCACTATGCACTAACCTCCTACAAGCTGCAGAGCACTGACACATTCCTCCTCCACCTCCACCTCCACCTCCTCTTCTTCCTCCTCCTCCTCCTCCTCCTCCTCCACCTCCATGACAGCAGAGGAGGCGGGCGCTGCAGTGGCAGGGGTGGAGCTAGTGTCTGGTTCTGGGTCAGGGGTAACTTCAGCTGTCACCTCTGGTGATGTAACTGTAGTTTCTTCCTGAGAGGTGAAACACACAGAGTTGATAATGGTCAGCTAAGTGGTACTGTATGTGTTCGTAGAGTGATAAGGTTGTATAGTGGGCTGAAGTGGGTGGAGTCAGGTGTGGTCTCTCACCTGGACAGCTTTTTTCTTTCTCTTTGATGTTGAAGTTATGAGGTTGCGGACTCTGGAACAAAAGGAAAGAGAAAATATAAACAGCAGCTTATAATCATTTTTATTACATAGTTTTTTCTTTGATCTTTTGGTGTATAAGATATTGAAAACTGTAACATATCAATCAGAGACTTCTTCAGATCTTAAAATGTTTTGTCTGACCAACATTAAGACTTATTTCGGTTGTCTCTGATTAATTGCAATTCTTGTAGCATACATGAATAAAAGTAAAAGTCAAAAGCATTAAAACAGTTTTTAAAATTCTCCCAAATATCACAAGACTCCTTTCAACCATAACATTAAAGCCACCTGCCAAATATAGTATATTTTCCCCTTTTTACCACCAAAACAGCTCTGTGAAATCACTGTGTGAACTGAAACCTTTCTATCAGAAAAAGTAAGAATTTTTCCGCAATTTGTCGCTCTTCTGTTGAATCGGACATTATGGGCCAGCCTTAAGTCCCCACTTGCATCACTGACCCTTGGGTTGCTCGTGACCCTGTTGCCAGTTCACCATTTGTCCTTCCCACCCTGGTAGGTACGAACCACTGCAGACTATGATCACCCAACAAGGCCTACAGTCTGGCGCTTCTCCAACCCTGTCCTCTAGCCATCAAAATGTGGAACATGTCAAAGTACCTCAGACCTCTGTGCTTGGCAATTTTTCCTGCTTCCAGCATCAACTTCAGAATAAATTGTTTTGTTGATTATAATGTTATTGCTGATCAGTGTATGTTATTAATATCATGTGATTTCATTCAGATAATCTATAGATTATGTATAGTGGATTGGTGTTACCTTTTCCCAATAATTCTAGCACTAATAGCGAGATCACTCTTAACATCAGTGGACTTCTTGCGGTTGCGGCGGCTGATTTGTTTCCGTGTGGCGGCGTTGGCGTCAGGACTGTCGGAGGAGGATTTGCTTGGACTGCTGCTCCCAGCACTTCCTGCCCCTCTGCTGTTCAGGTCTCTGAGGACGTCGTAGTTGATCTTACTAGAGATCCTCTTCTTCTCCAACATCTTCTCGATTGCCTCGCCCGCTGTCGTCGCAAGGATCTGCTCCTTTTTCCTCTTGGCTTTCTTCGGCTGGAAACAGACATCATTAAAACTTCATTTAAATTGAACTTTATTTAACTTAAAACCCATATTATTTCTATCCTTATTTTTTAAACTTTGGATCTAATTGACTTCAGACTCCAAAAGCCATCTTTTTTGGATGGCTTTTGGAGTCTGGGCACCTGAGGGCCCATGATGGTGATGATAATGATACAAAATGACACCAGATCAGCCCCTGTACTCCGGCTTGAGAGACCCTGTTCTCTACAAACACACTTACCTTCTCTTTGTAGGTCCCCTTCTCTATTTCCTTCTTGATCCTCTCCTCTTTCTCTGCAAATACAAACAATGAATAATGTCAATAAAAACCATGAAAGACTCAGTTAGGATCCAACGGGACGAGCTGGAGAGCATTGCTGGGAAGAGAGACCTCTGATTATGACGTCTGATTATGATAACAATGACACTGTGGGTGTATTCATGATGATGCGTCTGCTGACCTTGCTGCTCTTTCAGGTATTCCGCGTTCTGCTTCATCCACAGCTCCGTCTTAATCTGAACCTCCACATCATTCAGGATGTACTGCGGCACAAAGAGGAAGGGACAATCAGACCCAAGAAGAAGACTCTACATCCTCTACGCACAACTGCTCACACTGACAGCAAAATTGAGTTATTACTAATGGATGAGAGGCTCTGACGGGAGAGTAGGTAAACGTTTGAAGAGTCCTTGGGTTAGATGTAACAAGGGCTAGTCCCTCGTCAATGACCAGTTTCACTCATCTATCTTCAAGGTGAAATACTAGAAAGTCATTATATCAAGGTCTGTTGAGTACCCAGGTCATGACATCACTTGTGTTTTCACATGTGTTGAAGCGTCTGAGCATCAGAAGCCATTGCGTTGCATTGTTGAGGAGAGACAGTGGACATTGGTGATTGCGTCAAACCTCAGCAACTCAAAGCAAAACAATGTAATGCTGCATTCTCACAACCCCATTGCACACAAAGTCTCTGCAAAGCTGCAAGTAGTCATGAATTTGGGCAGGACGATGTGAATTCCCGTTACTCTGGCTATTTGACCCATTGCAGGACTGAGCTGTCCCTTCAGACTTTATATATACGAGTCTGTTCTATCTTCTTCTCAACTGAAGGTCCATAATCAGGTTTACGACTAATGTTTGCTTTTTTTTTTACCGTGCACATTGCTAAATTTTAAATAGATGTCACTGAAAAAATTTCAAGTTGATCGGGTTGAAGAAGTAGGGGGAGTACGTTCAAATAAAACACCTTAAAACGCCAACATATGCCTCTGTAGCGCCCATTCAAGTCAAAATGGCCTAAATAGCACCAATATACTTTTGGCAGATACGATATGATGAGCAAGTGTACCCTGTTTCAAGGTGAAAGTAAGCCCAATGGGGAGGCCGACTTTTCAAAGTACGAAATTTTTTACCTGACCTGATAATTGTGAAAAATTTATGTCACAGATTGGGTGATGAAAACCTACAAGGTTCTAGTATGTGCATATAGCTGCCCCTAACCCTAAATCCTAACCCTAGCGGGTATAAGTGTTATTTTGCAGCCACAACCCTTCTCTGGGATTAAAATTCTTTTTTGACACATTTTGTCCATCCAACTGTGCCAAATAGTTCATCCTCGTGGTCCTATCCCGCAAGAACTGTGTAGAGTAACATGAACTTTGTGTTATTTCTATCAAATATTATGCATTAGTTATCAAAGAGTTTCTGAGCAAATTCACTGATTGTTTTGTTTCATGGTGTTACTGTAATATAATGATATTAGAGCCTTTTCTATCTTAAGAAACAATTCAGGTGAGGATAGAATATTGGTATTTTTGTGTTTAATAACAGATTACTTACACATAGTAACATGTACTATGTTACCGACACCGAAAATGTATTATTTTAGGCCTCACGTGTCCATAGACACCAAAATGAGGCAAATACAACTGATAGTTGTGGAGCTATTTGAAGTTTATTTTGGGTATGTAATTCAGGCAAGGCTTAGTTTAAAATAAACACTGAGTTGTTGGCGACTGGCTAATGCTCTCCGTGATTATCAATTTAGGAGAAGGATTATATACAACAAAAACTCAAACTCACACCAATGACTGAAAAGCTACAGCAGTAATGCCAACAAGCTTACGTTAAGTATAACAGGTAAAAGGAAAGACAAAAGTCAGATTTGTTTCTTAATTACTATTTCTTGAGTGGTAGAAAGGATCGATGCAGCGGTAAGTGATGCTGAACTTACCTTATCAATCTCCTGATCATTGATACCCTCCAGGTCCAGCTCTCCACCTTCCACCTGCTCGTCTGAAACGACACCAGTACGCAACGTCAGTAAGTCTGACCTGTTGGAGTTCATGTTGCTCTTTCTCTCCTTACCGTTTTGTTTTTCACTCATCTCAGATACGTCAAAGGTCTGTTGGAGGTCCAGGCTGACGGCGCTCTGCAGATTTCCCAGGATGGTGGCTACAGGAGTGAGCCGACTTTGACACTTTTCCTTTTCGGACCCCACGTCTTGCCTGCTGTCATCTATCTTCTTGTCCTGCCCATCTGTCTCCTCCTGGATCACCTGACACAGGAAGTCCTGGGTCAGTTGTTGGGCAGCAATTTGGAGCTCATCCTCTTCAACTTCTGGCTGCTTGGGTTCAGGGATCATGGATGAAACCTCTGCATCTTCAGGGTCTGAGAATCAAGAGTGAAAGAGTTTTTTATAAATGCTCCTGTTTCTGCGGAGATGTTCAGATCGAACTGAGACAGGATCATACCAACTTCTTTGGCGTAAGCGGCGTAGATTCCTCTCAGTTTGGGACGGCTTTTCTCCAGCTCAGTCTCAATCTCGTCTTTATAGCAGCTGATTTCTCCTAATAGTACAAGAAGAAAGGGTTTTTGGGTCCTAAATTTTCCCCTGTAGTGTGAAGTGTTCTAAATGAATTCCTATAACCCCTTGACATCCATATAGAGCCCTCTGAAACACCTAGTTACCTTTAGAGTCACCTTCTAAATCACTCTCTAATATTCCATGATGTACCCTACATATTGAGGTTAGATCCCTCTGAAACTTCGTAAAAATGTTTAGTTATAAGCCCATCATAAGAGTCCTAGATAGTTTTGTTTTCCTAGCGTACTCTAGAATGTCCTGAATGTTCAATTAGAACCCACAGAAATACCCCAAATGATCTATTTAGTGCCCTCAAACGTGCTTTAATGAGTCCTTTGAAATAATTTAAAGTTCTAAATTATTCCCTTTGAGCCCAAAAACGTATTTCAGAAACCTTTGAAATTTACTAAATTGTTCCTTTAGTGGAGTACTAGGGAGGGAGCTAAGTTTCCTAAATGAGAATTCAGGGACCCTCAGAAAGTGTCTCAAAAGAATTACATTACAGGCATCAGAGGAGTCCTAAACCCATTTGATCCTCTAGTTCCCTATGATATGTCCTAATTTATACATTGAGTTCTCCAAAGAATTTAGATCATTTAGAGCCTAAGAAGAATGCCAACCAATCTTTAGTGCTACTTAAATTGTTGTAAATGACCGTTTTAGCATCCTCTGATTTGTCCTAAAGTGCAAGGAAGGTTAGTACGAACCTTCAACGTCATCTAGCTTCTTTGCCAGCTCATGTTCCAGCTGCAGAGGAAAAGATTGATAGGTGTGGTCATTGATCCATGGTTTACTTCTGCCGTCTGTCAGTAGCCAATCACAGACAGAGGGACCTACCTGCTGCGTCTTAGC
This sequence comes from Lophius americanus, assembly GCA_037951165.1. Taxonomy (NCBI): domain Eukaryota; kingdom Metazoa; phylum Chordata; class Actinopteri; order Lophiiformes; family Lophiidae; genus Lophius; species Lophius americanus. The sequence goes on from JBBDHG010000051.1 coordinate 9,131,804, forward strand.
TTTGTGCTGTGAGGCAGTGAAGGAGGGTGGATCACATTCCTGCTCCAGATCTACTTTCATGAACTCATCAATGGTCAGCTGACTGGTGGGTGTGTCCTCAAACTCTGTTAATCTGAAAAGAAGAAGAGAGGATGCAATAATGCAACAATATACATTCCACATGTGATCTTTGTCAGTAGAGGTGGCCGTTTGTTTTGCTGAGGAGTTTTCTGTTCTTCACAGACTCCAGTGTATTACGCGACACGCCTTAGCCAGAGAGATTACCCTGTCGTCTCTTCTCGTCTTTAAAGTCATGGAGTATGTCATCAAGGGATCCCCTTATTCTGGATTGGCTGACTGATCTACTGTAATCCACTGTGATCTATTGTAATCCCCTGTGATCCATTGTCATCATCTGTGATCTATTGTTATCAACTGTGATCTATTGTTATGCACTGTGGTCTACTTCTGATCACTGATCTACCGTAATCCACTGTGATCTACTGCAATCCATTGTGATCTACTGTTATCCACTATGATCTACTTTAATCAATGATCTACTGTAATCCACTGTGATCTACTTTTGAAGACTGGTCTACTGTAATCCACTGTAATATATTGTAATACACTGTGGTCTACTGTAATCCACGGAGATCTATTGTTATCTACTGTGATCTACTTTTGATCACTGATCTACTGTAATCCACTGGGATCTATTGTAATCCATGTGATCTATTGCTATCCACTGTGGTCTGCTTTTAAACACTGATGTACCGTAATCCACTGTGATATATTGTTATCCATTGTGATCTACTTTTGATCACTGATCTACCGTAATCCACTGGGATCTATTATTATCCACTGTGGTCTACTTTTGAACACTGGTCTACTGTAATCCAACATGATCTATTGTTATCCACTGTGATCTACTTTTAATCACTGATCTACTGTAAACCCCCGTGATCTATTGAATCCATTGTGATCTGTTGTTATCCACTGTGATCTACCAGTGCTCTCACCTCTTCCTCAGGGTGGCTTGGCAGACCTTCACCACATTGATCACATCCTTCACTGTACGACGAAACTTATGCATCCGAGCTGCAACCAAGAGAGCTGAGAAGAAAAAGAGAGTACGACAAAGATGAGGGGGAGAAAGACAGAGGTAGGAGAAAGAGGAGTAGATGTGGTGGAGGAGAGGGAGAGGTGGTGGAAAGAGGACAGAGTTATAAAAATATCAGGCTCTTGGTGTTATTTGTTGCCAAATTTTGAAAGTGCTGTACCTGCTCCACAGAGTCCAGATGGTCGTCGTCCCGTGTGCATCCAATCCCTCTTCATCCTCTGAACAAGACGAAGAGCCGTCATGGAAACCTCATGAGTCTTCGGCCCGAACTCCAACATGTGAGCAAACCGAGGGATGTACAGGCAGGGATCTGAGGGGGGAGAGGAGATCAGAGCTTGCCCATACATGATATTTGTTCTTAATTAAACATTTTATGGCGCTTCCACATCAGAAAATCCAAACCAAAGTTTGTGTTTTTTCTTCCATTGCATTGATATGATTTTGTTGAATTTTTTTCCCTATGGCCACGTCACTTGTCACCACATAAATTTTCATGACATGCCTAAGTCCTGAAATCATCATCTAAATGGGCTGGGTCTCTCTGTTTTTAATGATTGATTGGCTTGTAGACACTATACAAGCCAAAGCGGGAAGAAAAATGGTACAAGAATAACTAAAAATATATAAAAGTATATATAAGAATATAAAGAATATATAAAAAATATTTGCACAGCGACGGGTACACAACAAAGTGTGCAGGTGTCTGTAAGGACTATTTATACTATTTATTTATTAGAACTACTACTATTTATTTAGAACCATTTATTTATTGATAAAAAAAGATGTTAAAAGGAAATACTAAGATGTACTTAAAAAAATAAATAAATCATTCTATCAATGTATTATTATTATTATTATTAATATAAAATGGCTAATTTTATTAGCAGATTACGGTTCTCCCTGTATCTCTGTCGCCATCTTGTGGTATTTTCGGTAAAGGACGGCGGATATATCGGCAATAAAATATAAAATGGCGTCTGGAGAAACAAACAGATGCTGGTGTCGGATTGTGATAAACGTTAACGGTAGAATGCTACTCCACCGGGAATCTGACAGGTACTAACACGGTCATATCCGTTCTGTTTGCTTATATCACTCCGGTTTGTTGATGTAGTCAGCGTATTTAACGGTAAGACGGTAACGGCAACAGGACTGTGACGTTTAAACCGGCAAAACGGGGCTAACGGAGGTACAAGGACATTATGGAGCTCGGTTCTATGCTTAGGAACAATCTATTAGCTTATTACGTATTAATGAGTAAAACCTGCCCTGCTAATGGGCAACTGGACTGAATCGCGTAATGCACATTTACTCGAGTACTGTACATAAGTACATATTTGTGGTACTTGAACATCATTATTTCCATATTCTGCTACTAAATACTTTTACTCCATTACAACTCAGAGGGACATATTGTAAATTCGGCTCCCCGCCAGTTATATGGCAGTTGTAGTTACGTTTTCAGATTACAATTTTCATAACTATTAGCATAAAGCAGTGAAATACATCGAATCACAATATCCACATCGGTAACGTAGACCTACACATTGAAGCAGCAGTAATAATACAATAGTAGGATAACACAGAGGCACCATTACTCTGCACAATGAGTACTTTTACTTTAAGTACTTGAAGAATGTTTACTGATAATAACTACATGTTCTTACTTAACCTTCCTGTTTTCTGATCAAAGTTACTTGCATTTAACACTACGATATTGAAAGATATGTTATGCTTTCATCATCGAGTAACTGTCAAAATAAGAAAGATAATAATAATAATAATACATTTAATTTATAATGGTTCGGAACTTCTCTCTTTGCAGTTGGAATGAATGACAGCTACTTTTTATTGAATAACAGGTGTCTATATTCAAATTTATAGCATAGCATATGTTCTGACTCAAGGAGACGACAGATGTCATTATGTGCTGCCATCCCAGTACAGGACAGAAAGTATCCTGAGTAAATGTTGACATGAACAAATATTTTATAATTCAGCTAGTCTTGTCAAAATAATTCATCATTTCGACTTTTTTCTTACTCAAAAATAAGGTATTTCTTGTGAAGGGAGTGTTTTGATCATGAATTCCAAATAACTATGTGTATTCCCTCTGTTAATGAGTTTGAATGAAGCTGGCTAAAAAAGGTATTGGTATTGGGAGGATATTGAGACTTTACACTTATAAAAAATAAATCCATGTCAATTTTGATCTTGGGGGACAAAGTCACACACAGGGTTAATAATAATAATAATAATAATACTACATTTAATTCATAACGCACTTTACATTTGGATCAAATCTCAAAGTGCTAACTTTGAGGTTAATTGATGTTTGAATGCCAATATTTGTGTTACTTTCAGTGGAGTATTTTCACAGTATGGTATTATTACTTCTACTGGAGTAAAGGGTCTAAATGCTTCTTCAACCCCTGCCTGACTATGAATGATTGGACGTATCTGTAAATGTCATGGGAACAAGGCTGAGGTGTTCCACTACATCAAAAGTGTGAGAGAATTAACAGTCTTGACCCTTCAGTGTCTTTTTATAAGGTTCTGTGTATAAAATTAGCGGAATCTAGAGGTGAAGTCACAGATCCGCGCACTACAGTATAGTGCACTTGAGTTCACACAGTCCTTTCCAAGAATCTATGGCGGCCTTCAAGTTTCGTCTAAAATCACACTGATGCACCTTAGCGTGTTCCACATGGTGGTAGTGTTGTGGACAGGGAGGAGAGGGAGCACTGTCAGCTGTCTGTGCACTGCCCTGGGAAGTGGCACGGTCTGGGAGGGGAGCCCATGTGAAGCTTGAAATCAGCAAACCACCTTCTCCCAGCTCAGTTCAGCACGGAATGGTTTCACAAGTTAGGTCATGTTTTTGTCTCTATGGTGGTGACATTTCACTCTCTGTGGCTCTTCTTGTGCTAAAAAATAACTCAACAAATGATCCTCAATTTGTCAAAACTCACAAACTTCTCTCAACACAATAGCTAGCCAGGAGGCGAAACGCCTGTGTTTAATCGGATATGATAATGTTCTGTAAAGGACATACCAAGACCACCATTATGACATAACTACTTGTGCTGGTTTTAATCTGCAGTGGATTAGAATCAAATTAATCTCTGCCTCTCTCTGACAGGAAGCAGTCATCTGCTGTGAGGTTGTGACCTTGCTTGCTCTGTGATCGGGACGAGGAGGACAAGAAGGAGATGGCGGCTGAACTATTCTCCACCAGCCTTGCTCACAGTAACGAGGTGGTGGTGAAGAAGAGTTTCATCCAGCAGAATGACCTAGAGCCTCTTGCCAGAAACCACGAAAATGAAAATGATGATGGTAGCATTCAACTCAATGTAAAAGCCAAAGACAGGGACGAGAGAGACGGCTGGCAGGAAGCACAGCCAACACTCAGAGAAAGGTCAGCACAATGGTCTGCTCCAATTGGACAGACACAAGACACAAGAACACCAATTAGTAATTGATCAAGGTTTTATAGAGGGGAATCATTTTATGGATTTTTTTTTTTAATGGAATACCACAGCTGGAAAATAATTTATTTTCCCAAGTATAATTTTGAATTTTTCTACCTCTTACTCACAGTGTGATAACTAATTACTTCAAATTAATACCTAATCTTACAGGGGGATAAAATCAATACTGCAGAATATTTGAATATTTTGTATGGCAATAATGTATGCTTAAAAGATGCCAAGTCAACGGTTTAATGTAGAAATGGAGAAGTTTGTCTGATTGGATAAAACAAATGTCCATGTTCTCCTGTCGGAACAAAATTTGTTGTTCAAAAAAACACCATAAATTGTGATAAACTGCAAATTGCCAAATCTTGAAAATAACAATAAAATAATGTATCATGAATCAGGTTTTCTGATACTTGTATTTAAGGTGAAAATCATTCTTACGTCAAATACTCCCTAGGTGTAAGGGTAACCTTTTCTACATTTCATCACAAAACAGAAGTACGTACATATTAAAAACAAATCCCGAAGCCAGATTACCTCAGGTTTACCAGATGGACACATGATGAAGTGAGGAAAAAGTCACCACGTTCACACAAATTGTTACAATTTCATCTGAATCAATTATCTAAGATGACGTATACTGAACAGAAAACTTGAAACTTGTGTTTTGTGTTATTTAAAAGCTGTTTATGGTTTGTTTGTTTGATTTTCCTGCAGAAATGCTCTGATGTTCAACAACGAGCAAATGGCAGATGTTCACTTCATTGTCGGACCTCCAGGAGAAACTCAGAGAGTTCCTGCTCATAAGGTATGAAGAGCCAGGTTTAACCTGGATTCACAAATGTCTAAATAAATTGCTGTTACTTGCCCAGCATGTTGAATGTCTATCTTGTGATTGTTATGGATCCCTTCTGATTTGTTCCACATCTGTATTTCAGTATGTCCTGGCGGTGGGCAGCTCTGTGTTTGGTGCCATGTTTTATGGAGATCTGGCTGAGGGACAATCTGAGATTCACATCCCTGATGTGGAGCCTGCTGCTTTCCTCATTCTGTTAAAGTGAGTTCAGTTTCGATGACGAGTTTGTGTCCAGTTAAGCTTCAACTGAAATGACTAAACGATCCATTATGCTCAAAAATCTAAGAACCGATAACACCAGGAAGAAAGAGGCTTCTCTGATTTTAAATTGGTTCTGGATAAAGTTAGGACAAGGACAGTCAGGATTCAGCTGCATTTTTCAGGACATTATAGGTAATTAGTCTTTGAGCAGATACTTTGGTCTCCAGATTTTTGTACAAAAAATGTTGAAACTTGGAGTCATCAAATATGTCCTCGGGTCCCTGAAATGTTTCCTAAACGTGCTGTGTTGTGTGTCAGGTACATGTACAGTGATGAGATAGAGTTGGAGCCGGACACCGTACTCGCCACTCTCTATGCTGCTAAGAAGTACATCGTTCCTGCCCTGGCAAAGGCCTGCGTCACATTCCTGGAGACAAGTCTAGAGGCCAAGAACGCCTGTGTCTTGTTGTCTCAGAGCCGGTTGTTTGAGGAGCCAGAGCTGACTCAGCACTGCTGGGAGGTGATTGATGCACAGGCCGAACTCGCTCTGCGATCAGAAGGCTTCTGCGAGATCGACCTACCCACACTGGAGATCATCCTGCAGAGAGAAACACTAAACATCCGTGAGGTCCTGATCTTCCAGGCTGTGCTGAACTGGGCGGCAGCTGAGTGTCGACGTCAGGACCTGGTTGTAACCCCCAGGAATCAGCGGCTGGTGTTGGGCAAGGCTTTGTATCTGGTCCATATCCCCTCAATGACGCTGCAGGAGTTTGCAGATGGAGCGGCACAGTCAGAAGTTCTGACGCTGAAAGAGATTCATGACATCTTCCTGTGGTTCACTGCCTCCACTAAACCCAGACTAGATTACCCACTGGTGAAGCGGGCCGGCTTGACACCACAGAGGTGCCACCGCTTCCAGTCGTCCGCCTATCGCAGCAACCAGTGGCGCTACAGAGGACGTTGTGACAGCATCCAGTTTGCCGTGGACAGACGTATCTTCATGGCTGGTCTTGGCCTGTATGGGTCAAGTGGAGGCAAGGCCGAATACAGTGTAAAGATCGAACTGAAGAGGCAGGGAACCCTTTTGGCCCAGAACCTCACCAGGTTCCTATCAGATGGATCAAGCAGCACGTTCCCTGTTTGGTTTGAACATCCAGTACAGGTGGAACAAGACACCTTCTACACAGTCAGCGCCGTCCTCGATGGGAACGAGTTGAGTTACTTTGGTCAGGAGGGGATGACTGAAGTGCAGTGTGGAAAAGTGACTTTCCAGTTCCAGTGTTCCTCGGATAGTACCAACGGGACCGGCGTACAGGGGGGGCAAATCCCTGAACTGGTCTTTTATTGCTGAAGTACAACTTGACAAACTAAAGGTTTAAAGTCAGTAAGTGAACATTTCCTGAACAATGAGAGACAGGATATCTGGTTCTGACTCGGATGGACTGCAGTAAGTAAATGCAAGCCAATTGAATGTTACATTAAAATTCTAAGTGGATTGGTTTGTCTGTGGTTCTTTAACTAAATCATGAATGAACATTAAAGTTGACTTGATTGAAACTAAAAATGTGTTGTTGCTTGTTTGGAGTGATACTGTAATTTCACAGAGCTACCACCAGGTGTAGGTTACTAAAGAGCACCCTGAAGAAGCCCCAAACCTTGTTTGATGTAAATACCAACACATTAATTCAAGCTTGTTATGAAATACTTTTCCTGTAAAACTGATTTGGAGGAAGCGTATTAAAATTCTCACCGATGGCAGGTGCATTGATGCAGAGCTCACGGGCCAACAGCAGGAAGGTTCTACCGAGGATGTAAACGTTCACCTGAAAATATGAAACAGTTAGAACTGCAACAGGTCTGAATTCATTCTGCGGTAGAAGGTCTGAGGTTGGTCTCACCTGCAGAAGGTCACTCAGGTCCAGCAACATGTCTGAGACACAGCTCAGGAAAAACACCAGGTCCAAGGTTACACTGAAGTCCGGACTGAAAACATGATAATATAGAAACCAAAGGTTTGGGTGCTAGGATACGTGGCGTCCCTTCGGTGCGACACACGAGGTAGAGACATGCGGCGATGACATGCTCTGTCTTTCGTCCTCTTGTCAGGTGTTTACCGACGACCATCTTGAAGAAGTTGAAGGCCGTGTCTAAACAGTGCTGGTTTAACTGGAGTTGACTGCCCAGCTGCTGGATCTGACGTTTACCTGGAAACACATAGAGTTTATTTAATTATATGTCTGATGCAACTATTGGTACAGGTGCCTGAGCTGATCTGACATCTGTGTAAACCTTTATGAATTTGCACTGATCTGGGATCATGTTCATGAGGGTCATAAGAAGAGCATCCCTACTGATGATGAAGGTACTCACCCCCCTGTAGGGTCTGAGCTCTGGATTCTTTCCCAACGCTGGTGTGAAAACCAGAGCCAATCAGAGGAGCTTTAGCTGGACCTGCAGACAGATGGACAGGTTAGTCAGCATCATGAAGATTTACCTGCAGAATTGAGATCAACTCATATCATTAGCCTCCCCCTGTAATCAGTCAATCAGCTCTTGCTTTGATTAGCTGTTACGTTGCCAGGACAACCAGGTGATTAGCTCACCTGGCTGCTAAGGAGAAGCTTTCCAAAGACAAGTAGCGCCAACATGAATGCTGCTGCTCTTATCATTGGGTGGGTACAAGTAATCTCACCTGCAAAAGTACAACAAAACTCTTCTCACCTGCGCAGGTAAAAATTAAATAAGCTCACCTAAACAAGTAAAAAATTAACCTTTTCGATTTTTTTGTATAGATGTATCTTAATCATCTTTAGGTTCACCACTTAAGGTCAAAACTGATTTTACTAGTTTATTTCCAGTTATTTCTGGTGGATTTGAATGCTGTTTGCTGGTGGCTGATGGTTTATTGGTGGCTGTACATGATGATTACTGTTGTATGTACTGTACAGGCTGATTTCTTGTGATTAGAGGGTGATTATTGGTCGAGTTACTGGCTGTCTGTGAATTTAACAAATCACTCCAACCTCGGGGCGTTTTTTTGTAATCTGTTTTATAGACAATTGTCAATTCTGACAGTGTTTCTGTTGATCCTACCAAAGAATGAGCTTCTTTTGAAGGCACCAGGCTGCATTGGGACATTACCCACATATATAATATACTCCCTGAGTCAGGTACAGATCTTCCAGCTGCCATTTTCCGACAAATCAAGGGCCAACAATGAAGAGGTGAGAGGTGAAAGTTTGGAAATCATTGGCAACCCATCCGTGGGCTTCAGGTCCTCTTTTCATTTGGTACCAGTCTTTATCAGTCCATATGAGCAGATAACTGGGCTCCAGCCATGGAATCTTCAAACCTCACAGCTTCATCTAGTCCTTCAACTATTAACTCAGAACAGCCAGGGCCCCACTGGTACTTTTGAACAACTCCTCCCTGGCAGAGATGATACATGCCTCTTGGCTAATATTGAACATGTTACCTCCATAAATACTGTCTCCAACTTGTCCGTAGACACTCGGGGGTTTCTCAGCGACTGAAACGATACCGGATGAAGTGTCCATCTAAAACCTGCAAAGACTGGTACCAACTGAAGAGGAACCATAAAAAGCAGTTCCAAAAAATCTGTCAAACCAGTCAGCAAATGTCTTCCTCCTGGACCTCATCTCAGCCAGAAACCCTTTGTCCAACGAGAGAAACCCTCATATCTCTTATTGCTCTCGGTTTTGAACAGGTCCAAAAACTGTCCACAGCACTGAGAGGGGCCAGGCATCCAAACACCTTCCACAGCACAGAGGTTCAAATATAAGACATTTACAAACTCCTGAGACAATGGATACTTCAACTTATAGCAGAAACTTGTTCATAGTGTCCAGGTCAAATCAGATCAGACTGCAGTGACCAGTCTCACTTATGTCTCCAAACCAGAAAATGCAAAAGGGTATGCAGGTCCATCGATCCCCAAACCAACAAGAACAGCAGAAACTGGTCTAACTGGTAGCTGAGACGGGAAATGATGGAGGACTGGGATTTGCCTCTACTCTGGGAAACACCCTTCAACCAAAAGGTAGGTAAAAGCTACCAATTACTAATCCAGAACAAACTTATTTCTAGCTGATCAGTGGTGTTCTAGATGACTATTTATTGAAGAGTGGTGGGCCATCACAAGTAGAACAATAAAACCACCGCTTGGTAGATTACAAAATGAAATCTCAAAATCAATTATCAACAATATTAATGCTGCAACAAATACAAACCAAAACTAACACCGAGGATGGACTTGAAAAGACCCTCCTGCCATCACTGCTTCAAAGTTCTTAGAGGAAAAACTCAACAGGCGGAAATTTTGGCAAAGGTTTGTATTTCTTCTTGCCTCTAATGTTTAAATGTTTGGCTATAAAACTGAGATGGTTTTATTCTATTTTTACGGAAAGCCGCAGGGGCAAGCTAGTAGTCTTCCCCATCAAAAAAAAGTACCTTTTCTCAAGAAGGTAGTCCGATTTACGCTATATTATATGTCGACAAAGGCTGACACTTAACACTTGCTCTTTCCCATTTATGGAAAATACTCGACTGAAAAACAATTGGTCCAAGCTACGTACATTTTCTTTTGTTTATATCGTGCTGCATAAGTGGTTCTGACCAACTTTTTTGGCTTCAAACGCATCAGTTATCGGATTCTTTTTTTTTTTTTTTTTTTACCATTAAATGATCTTTGATCTGTCAGTGCTGATTACAAAGTTGAGCAGCTCAAGTAATAGACAGTCGGAGCAGCTATCGAGTATTTTGATTCTTCACTTGTTGCAGAATGAAAGAGAGACGACATCATTGACGAGCACCTACCAGACATCAAAGGTGTTTGGCAGGTGCTAACCCTAACACTTTTGTTTTTATACGGGTGAATGGGAACCATCCTAATGATTAGCAAAGCAGCTGTGGTTGTTCAATAATGCTGGTCAGGCGATTTTTTTATTTTTTTTATTGTGACTGGCCTACAGTGATTGTGCTCATTGTGGTTAAGTACTGTGTGTCAAAACTAAATACTTATTTTTTTGTTCTTCTATCAATCCCTGTTAGGAAATTCCTGCATCAGAGTCAAATTTGTTTCTAGAATACGAAAAACTCAGAATAAAGCCAACCTTCATAACTCAACCACTGGCGGGGTGTTTAACCCCAGATCCACACCTCAGAGGGAACCAGGTACATCAGTCAACTACAGAGGAGATCACACGGACAATCCCCAGTGACGAGGACTTCAACCCCACTCCAGAAGGAGCTCAGTTTATTGGTTCCAGCACAGGTTTTGGTAGTTCCAGTTCAGACTACCTCTACACCATATCTAACTGCAGGGGTCCATATGGAAACAGAGTACACCAAGAGAGATACTTGGATATGTTACACTTGATTTACTTCTCATAACATCAGTAGAAAGATGGTTGCCTGTCAGCAGGAAGTACGTGATTCCGTGCACTCATTCAATGCCATAAACCTGAAATAAACGTACGTGTTTTTTACAGTAAAATTTAGCAAGCACGCAACTTTAAGCACCAAAATTTGCATATTTGCTGGTTGAAATTGACAAAACGAGCAACTCTAAAGAAGTTTCTTGGTTCAGACTACACAATACTATTTTTCTGTGTTTGATTATGGTCTTTCATAATTCACCCTGTCAGATCAGGCAATCACAGTATCATAAATTAATGTCTAGTGTTCGTTGGAGGGCAGGCAAAACTATAAGTTTGGCCCCGACCATTCATTTGCACCAAGTCATGTGACACCAATGACGAGGCGGGTGAATCATGGCTAGGGAATCGCTCTGTGTTCTTGCCAAAAATGCTCTTTTATTCCTCTTCAGTGGTAATCCTTCACTGAAACACGGAAGAGGCAGTGATATTATTGCCACATTTCAAGCAGCCTTTCTTCTGTATTGTTGTTCCAGCTCACACCGGTATCATTTCGAAGGCTACTCACAACTATGTTTATTTTCACTCTGAACAAGTCGGGACCAAGTTAAAACAAATTCACACAGGCAAGCTGTTTGAAAGTGTTGTCGTGGAGCACACCAATTGACAACGCTGTTCCTTGAATATGTCGTACTTCAAGATTCGGCCATAGCATGGTGCCTCCAGGGTCGGGCCTTATGAAAGAATTTGTTAGCAACGATCAGATTGATTTAAGACCAGGCTACAACCGTGTCGTCGGAACCAGGCATTAAACGTGTCGTGTGTGTGTGAGAGGTTCCGTATGAGTTTCTCAGTTGATTCCTCTAGATTCCTTAGATAACATTATTTATTCCACATTGTGGTGCGGTCTTATTGCTAATAGTATTTGTGCCGTGTCATCCTAAAATTGCAAAAAGACCTAGTGTCCAGTTTATCTGTTCTCGGCTACTTTACAAATGTGGTATCGCAACATAACCACCTCTGTAGAAGATGAGTTGCTCTCTCTATAGATGTATAAGGACTAACAAAATCATGATTCCGAGATTCCGGTACTTGGATACTAAAAACATAAACATTAAAAAAAAATTGGGAATTTTATATTCCATTTATTCCAAGAGATCTGACTAAATCTTATACACTAAACCCTCATAGGGTCTCAATATGTATCACAAGCTGCATTAGTTTACCGTCAGTTATTGTGATTCTATGTAAACAAGTTTTTTTTCCCTCAGGTTAACAGATCAGCTGAAGTAGAACAAATGGCTAGAAATAAAAACCAGTCAGCAGAAACTGTTTTCAATAAAGCTTCAGTTTATTTTCATTTAGATTTTTAGTTTGATGCTTTGTTACGGCCATAATGAAAAACATGACTATTAAAACCACAATGATCGGGTTCTCCAATCACATCATCAATGTTAAATACAATCTAATATGCATCACATTCTCCTAAAAATCGGATCAGAACTGTTTGTCTTACCGTCAGATGACACGAATTGTCCCACAGCAGATGAAACTCCTCCACTTCCTTCCACGAACTGAACCTCAGAGACGATGATATTGTCCTCCAAAACTGAACCACAACTGGTACAAACGGCGCTGCCCCGTGCCTGATCCACATCTATATCTGACCCCCCACAGGTCCTACACACCCTGGAGCTCATGGTGGAGGTCGCAGGTCAACAGTCTGGGAGACAAAGCCATGTTAGCAGTGTTATACATTTAATTAATCATATTTCAAAGATAATTTTTAAACTGTTAGTTTTTTTTCCAAGCATCATTCTTCTGTCACAACTGTCCTCAAAAGCTGAACAATAAAAAAAATCATTTCTGGGGAAGTAAAAAATCCTTAGCAAAATCAGATGGAAACCCCAAATGGAAAAAATTCCATATTTACATATTCAGCCAGTACATAAAAACCACCTGCCTAAAAGTGGGTTCCTTCCGGAGTTTTTGATAGCAAGGTTTCTGAAACCTTGCTATCAAAAACAGAATTAACTTTTTCAGCAGTTTTTTGTCACAGTAGCTCCTCTAATGCTAATCAAGGAATCTTAGATGCCAGCGACCACATCATCGGTCCATCGGCTGTCCTCTTTAGTCCACTTTGGTGTGTACTAACGTCTGCAGAGGTGGAAATTAAGTTGATATTAATTTGCTGCAGAATATGTGCCACCCACTAACCAGATAATTAACATTATTATAAGTTCAATCATAAATTTGTACATTTGATTTTTTTTGTCGAATTGGTTTGGGAAATCATACTATGAACTGAGTGAACTAAAATTAATTATTTAAAATAATTTTGGTAATGTCCTTAAGTTAAATGCTAATAAATAGTATGAAATACTGATAAATTCAAAGTGATGAAATAGTTTTGTAAAATTAAATTCACGCACATTTTTACATAACAATCATGAATCCTGAACGAATGCTACCAGATTATGTGTATACTGGCAGCCAGTTGATACCAGAGCTTTAAGACATCAAACAGGCTAACGCGTCGAGCTCTGATGGAATCGATCCACCGCAGCAAACTACACCGTTAAATAAAGAGCTACGCTGACAAATAACTATCAGGAACACCATCGAATAGATAGCAATGACATCAGACTGCCGGAAAAAACGCTAGCAGACCAATTCGTGAATATAGACTAAGATTATAAACAAACATGACCAGCTGTTTCTATATATCCAAGATAGCTCATCAGTGTGTATTCGAGTCCCATATTCCGAGCTCATGAAAGTTACGGGTACGAGTCTGAATCGGTACGACATTGTTGTAAATCTCCACTCCGGTTCTCGTGTTTCTTTAGATATAGATAAGATGCTGCAGACCAATCCTCGGAGTTGGATATTATGTTTTAATTATCTCTATATTCATAACGCTATAGATTAATATGTCTTAATATCTATATCTCTTTGGTACATTTATATCCCAATCTATGTTTGAAACATCTATATGCATATCTATCTCTTTATAGATCTATAAAATAACTAAATACCCACAGCGGATACATTTCAGATGGACAAATTACAAAAAGAATAGACAACTATATTTTTATTTCTCTGTCTATCTACATCCCCATCAACAGTGTTTGGTAGTAACTAAATACATCTACTCAAGTACTGTATTTTAAGTACTGTAAGCACAAATTTTAGGTACTTGTAATTTGCAATGTTTGGAACTTTATACTTCTACTTTCCTACAATTCAGAAGAAAATACTGTTCTTTGTACTCCGCTACAGTACATTTAATGACGGCTGTAGTTATTAGTGACTTGTCAGATTCCAAATATTCACATCTCCAAATGTGTTGATTTTAAAAATTAGGTAGGAAAATATAGTGAGGCTTCACGCGTTCATCAAAATCTTCTCATCCTTAAGTTAAATAATCATTTAATAAAAATCATTATAGATTATCTGAAAAATGTCACTAATCAGAATCAGAATGAACTTTATTGGCCAAGTATATACATACAAGGAATTTGACTCCGGTTAACTGAGCTCTCCCCGAACAAACATAAGTATAAAATAATTATAAAATAGACAAGGTGACTAGGTGGAAAACAATCTGATCTCATGAAAAGCTGAGTTTTTCTGTTGGTTCTCACACAACAGTGATGCTTTTAACAGGCCATGACGATCATAAAGACTAAACATCTCAACATCAGGAAGAAGTTTGATTACCTCAACCTTCAACACCCACAACAGAAACATAGGTTTTACGCATTAATGAAACAGTAATAGTGATCCAACCATAACGATAGATTACTAGAAACTGAGTGCTACTACTTTTACAGAAAAGTACATTTTGCTGATAATATTTACATACTTTTACTTATGTAAGGTTCTGAATGAATGTCTTTTACTTTTAGTTGAGTACTTTCACAGTGTAGTGTTAATACTTTTACTCAAATAAAAGATTTGAATACTTCGTCCACCATAATGTATTTCCATCAATATTTCTCTGTCTACAGCTCTCTTTAGCAATGTCTCCATTAATATCTGTAAATCTAGAAATCTATCTATTTATCTCTCTATTTATACATACATGTATATACAGTATTTCTGTTTTCAGGGTGTTGATACACACACACACAAACAGACACAGTATTTGTGTGTATTCACTAAAGGTTTGACACCACGCACCATATAATTATGTATATGGTAGGTGTAGATGTTGTTTTTTTTCATTTGAATCTTTATTTGCTTTACTTTCTATTCACATTAATTTTCCATAAATCTCATTTTGGACTGAATGTGGTTTATCATTTCTAATTATCTGGCAGCACATAAGTGAATCAAGGAAAAAAAAAATCATCTCTTTTCCATCAGGTCTCCATAATAGTTGGAGGCTAGTCAGGCAGGATTCCTATGCTTTTTCTAAGGTCCTGGGACACCACAGATCCACAGTGCGACATGTTATCTGCAAATGGGGAAGACTTGGAACTACAGTGAACCTTCACGGAAGTGGTCCACCTTCCAACATACCTCCAAGAGCACTGCTTGACTAAATTTTGCAAAAACCCGCCTTGATGGCCGTCAGAGCTTTAGGAGAATCTTTTATCTGGAATGATGGGTGGAAAGTTGAACTGTTTGAAGTCAGTTCAACTTTCAGTTCAGCTCTGGTGTAAACCAAACATATCATTCCACTTAAAGAACCCTAGACCGAATGTCAAACATTGAGGTGACGGTAGAATACTTGTGAAAATGGAAGGTAACTTGAATTGTGCTCAATAGCAGAACATTCTGAGGAAGAATGTCAGCTCATCAGTCTGTAAGTTGAATCTCACAACAAGGCAATGATCCCTAGCAGAAGAGAAAGTCCATCTCTGAGAGGGTTAATAATAATAATATTTCCTTTATTTATCACATGTTACACAGTACATACAGTACAACGTTGGGAAATGTATATCTGCATTTAACCCATCCCTGAGGGAGATGTGGGTGGCTGCTGTGAATCGCCCAGTTAGCTGGGGTTTCAGGTGCTTGCTCAAGAACCCGCGACACGTTGCGTCAGGGGTTATCATAAGTGTATGGTTGCCATTGTTCATTGTTCAGCCATCCAAAAACTGGAACAACTTGGTATTAAGCTATTTCTCACACTGGGGATATAGGTATTAGGTACCGCCATTGTGGGACCGCTGATGTTAATAGCCCTTTACAGTTCTCAGGTTTATCTGGTCAAACTGAGGGTCCGGACCTGCCTGTTTGTCTTCACAGTGGTGGTGTGATACTATGAACACAGAAAACACGCAGTGAAAACTGTGGATCCAGAGCTCTTACGAAGATTGCAAAATTTTCATTGTTATTTAATTTCCACATAAGGTGTTCACTTTAAGCCAGTTATCCATGTAAATAAAGTAGGCTGGGATTTAGAGCTATCTGATGAGTAAAATTTGTGTTAAGTTTATATATTAGTTGATCTTAAACTATACCCCCCAAAGGTCAAACTCAGTTTACTGTAACATTAACTGACTGATGAACTCACCCACAGGAAAAAAAAAGATATTACAAAACAAAAGAGTCCGGTTTGGCGGAAAGAAACAAGATGGGGCCGTTTTTCCTCAGATTTATTTGCCCGTTAGAATTAACTTTCTTCCGCCTTCAGAAACATTTCCAAAAATTACTTATTTTTCAACCATTGTTAGGTCTCCATTGCAATTAATGATCAGGAAATAATCAAATTTGGTTTGTTTTCCTCCCGTGGCGCTGCCTGATGACGTACTATGGCCAAGGCATAGCCCGGGAGGGGGGAGGGGTGGTTCGTTGGATAATAATGAAAGAAGTACGGGCAAAAATTGAGAAATTTACAAATAAAATTGGGATGTGTAGAATTTTTTTTGTGTGTGTGTTATAAGTTCAATTCAGCAATTTGGATTCATAAAGGATATGACTGAAAAGACAAACAACAACTGTTTAACCCCACAGAATTGATTAAATGGTTCCAGCCGGGACCCATGATGGCGTATCTGGATGTCCAGTTACGCGGGCTTGGGGGTGTTCGTATTTGTGATGGAAGACATCTTCCGTTAAACGAGATATCCAATACCCAATTTTTTAAAATATATTTTGTCTTAAAATAGATAATAAATCGTCAAAGTTCATCCTCACGCATGACGAGAATAAATAATTTTCAAAACCGGAACCATTTACACCCCCGTATAATATGCTAAATGGTTCCAACCTGGACTAATGATGGCATGACTTATTTGAGCGGTAATTTCCTCTGAGTGTAACGCTCAACCAGCCACAGCTAGACAAACAGACTAAATTCTTAAATTTGGTCAATTTTGTTTTGACTTTGTCACCGTAGCAATACAGAAGACAGTATGTCCTCACCGGGGACATGGACTGGCAGCAGCTGGAGCTCAACCCGCGTATCAGTGCAGCCGTGAGGAAAGGTAGAAGAGCTGTGACTTAAGACTACTTTAGGAAAAAAAGTATTTTAAAGTTTCACTACGTGTCCTAAAATACAGAAACCTTGTAGAAAAAACTTATTTTGTCAGACTGTCAAGTAATATTTTTGTAGTTCCATCGGCATACTCGACGTCTAACTTATATATAAATATATATATATATATTTACACACACACACACACACACACACACACAACAGTGATAACTGTTGCTTTGTTTCAATCCCTAGCTAAACTGAAGTCAGTCAGAGAGGTGTTTTCTGTTTCTGGTCTGGAGCTGCAGAGACTCACCGGTCTGTCCCGCCTAGACATCCAGCAGCTGCTCACCGCAGCCGCCGCCGTTTGCAGACGACTCCCCCCAATTCCAGGTCAGATCAGTAATGAACAGACATCACAAAGTAATGAAACAGCATGTCTCTAATCTTTGTGTGTGTTTAGCCCTCCTGCTCCATCGTGGTGAATGTCCCAGATTACAGTCAGGACTCAGGCTCAGTGTGGGATGTCCTGCACTGGATGAACTTCTGAAGGGGGGTCTTCTTGTCGGGGCCGTAACAGAACTGTCAGGAGAGAGTGGAGGGGGGAAGACCCAGCTGGCTCTGCAGCTCTGTCTGTCTGTGCAATACCCAACACAGCATGGAGGACTGAACTCAGGTCAGGGAACACAACAATATGACACAAGGTAGATTCAGATTCTTCACATACAACAGAGTACACACTTAGTACTGTGCCAGAAGGAATCGTGTCTTGAAAGAGTGCTGCGTTCACTGCTCAGGTCATGTCTGGTCTCCCTATAGGAGCTGTGTTTATCAGCACCGAGGACACGTTTCCCATCAAACGCCTGCATCAGCTGATAAGAGATCAGTCTTGTCTGCGCTCCGACGTCCCCCCATCACTGATCAGCTCACTCCAGTTCAGTGACCACATTTACATAGAGCACGCTGCTGACTTGGTGAGTCTATTCCGCTGACCCCAGACCAGTGACTCACACTGACTGTTCACACTCTGATAGCTGGTTTATTTACCTGCAGGACTCCCTGCATGTGTGTCTCTCCCGCCGCGTCCCCCTCCTGTTGGCTCAGGGTCTGGTGCGGCTCCTGGTGGTCGACTCAGTGGCGGCTCTGTTCAGGTGTGAGTTCCAAGCCGATGAGTGGCTGGAAAGAAACAAACAGATGCTCAACTTCTCCTCCAGACTGCATCACCTGAGCCAGGAGTTCACCACACCTGTGCTCTGCATTAACCAGGTAACTCAGACACACCTGTCATCTGACGTCCCGTAGAGCTACTGGTTTAGTGGTTTTATTGGGATTCAGACACCAGACTTGTGATCCAGTTGCCCTTCAGTGCTGGGATCAGGTTTATCAGTCTCACTGCTGGTCAAGATTGTGAGCAGTCTGTGGCCAAAGAACTGAACCAGTCTGTCACGTTGGGCTACAGTGGACTGATCCTGGCGATGAGAATACAACTTAATACTGCAGTATTTTATGTGGCGATGTTGTGTACTTACACTGGCGCTAAGTATCTATATTTTATTACATAAATTGAAAATATGAATGGAACTTACTGGCATCTCTTCCATTGTCAGCTGGAATAGGCTCCAGCTGACAATGGACGAGACCCCGATCAGGATAAGCAGTTACAGGAAGTTGATGGATGGATTGAACTTTTTTGTACTAGAATGATAAACATCAGCTGTATTCCCAGTCCACTTTGGCGTGCTATATAGTTTTTCTCCGTGCTTGGGCCAGCAAAGATGATGGTCATCGGAGAAAGTAAACAGACAAGAGCCACCCTTGCTTTGTAAAACAAATAAGAGGAATTATTTTGGATTATCTTCGGGTTGCTGGTTTGACCGGGACAGACCAACAGAGGGACTGTGAGGAACTGGCAGAAAAGGCTGAGAAGACAAGATACTGGTTGTTGCTACGGAGGAGGGATCTGAGGCTCCACACGCCATTATAGGGAGCTACAGAGGATGGTGGCGAGAGGTCTCCAACAACCCTGCATCGGACCCAGAATGCAGCGGTGAACAAGGAAAAACACAACCGTTTCAAATAACATCAGAGTTCCTTGCCCAGACTCGGAGACATTCTCTACTGATGACCCAAAATCATAAGAAAAGTCTCCCTAGTCTCTCAGAACCATCTAGATTCCACCCAGAAGTTTTTGGGTGCGGTTCTGTGAGGTGATGAAAATATTTAACGAGTCCTCCTCAAACAGCAGGTTTCAGACATTTGACTGAATCAATTAATGAATATGACTAATATTTTTTTATGTATTTATTTGACTCCTGTTCATGCTTCAGGTGACGCATGTGTTCAACAGCTCAGAAGACAGTTTGGGGTAAAAAAAATTTAATTTTTCTTTTCATTCAGATTCTTCAACTGAATTTAACAGAAATGTAGAATCATGAATAATGTCATAATCTAAAAATCTAGATATCAGAGTCAGGGACGTGCGGCCAGGGGAGGCAGTTGAAGCAGAATCTCACATGTCGTCAGGACAAATAAAGAAAACCCTGATAAACTGAAACTGATATGTAGCATATATGTAATTTCTATACAATTCCAATTATTTAATTCATTTTTTATAATAAAAATCGCTGAAGTGTCGTATTTCCTGTTCAAATACAGAAGAGAGGCGCAAGGTGAGGCAGCTACGAGTCTCATCTCAGATTGCTCAGTCCTTAGGTAATGTAGGGATAATATGTGTATAACATATTTATTCTTGCTGATCTGAGGTGAAACTGTAATGAAAAAGCAGGAGGTGAGGCAGCCAGTACTTCTGCCTCACTGTGTGTACCTCTGCTGTTGCTCTTCTTCTATGCAGAGACAAAATCAAAGAGTCAAATTCACTTGAGTAGTCTGTTTTTTATGTTTTGCTCTAATTGAAAAAATGAAAAAAAGATTCTATATATAATCCACCTTAAATTATTAAAACTAACCTATAGATTTGTCTGTATTATTTTGATAATTTCTTCAGTATATAAATGAAAACGTAGAGGAGTAATGATGGCCCTTATTTTTAAGAGAAAATATTAAATTTAGCATTTATCATAATTTCTATAGTATTTTAATTTTGTTTTTCAAAAAATGGGGCGAACCTATGATTTTGTCTCACACTGTATCAATTGTAGACTTGCAATGACAAATTAAGAACACACAATACAAATTTAACTATCTGCTTTAGCCAAATATGTATGCGTAGATAATTCTGATATGAGATATGAAACACAACCAGTAGTCAGTAAGCTGGGAATTAAATGGTGAATTTCAAGCCACTCTATTGGGTTCTTTTATATTTGTAAATCTGACTCTGAAAGTGTCAATGCCTCACCTGCCACGAACCTCACCGCACATCACTGATCAGAGTCTAAAAGCATGTAAGCTAATTTATTATTTATTTTATATTATGTGTTTGCGAAAAGACTGAAATGAGAAATTAAAAACATTATTTAAAATTTTGTAAATATACTCAAATTATCTTTTTTTCCTTATTTCTCTCAGACCCCTTTCTTCAAATCTGTCTCCTGCTCTTGGGTTGGCCTGGGCCAATCAGGTGACGGTTCGCCTGATGATTCATCGCCTTCCAGAGACGGTTACTCGAGGGGACCAGTGCAGCGCCCTCCGCAGGCTGGAGGTGGTATTTGCCCCTCATCTGGCTCGGGACGGACGAAACGCTGCCATTTGGAGGGAGGGGTTCCGAGGAGTCCCAAACTCTGACAGATAGACTGTACATAAACATGGAATATATATTGAACTGCATGTATGCGAGAGCTGATATCATCACATTGAAGTTTCTAAAAAACGTCAGATGCTGTAACTGATTTTTTTAAATAAACTATATCAACAAAAGTATGGACAATCTTTGGCAGTTGAACCATAACTTACGGAATTTGGCCAACATATGTGGACATTTGGTCCTTTAAGGGTTATAACTGATTCTTGGGGCTGTTCTGTATTTATGCAGTAAATGAAAAAAAGTAAGTGAATTCAGGGGGGAAATATATAACATGGGCAAAAGTTAAGGGACAATTAAATGAGCTGCCACATCAAATGGAAAAAATGCTTTTCTCAACAAAAGTTGATATGCTTTTCATGATTTTACCTTGTGATGCAGCGATACCAAACATATTTCTAGTTTCCCGTTAACGTCAACTATCGTTTCCTTTTTAGCACTTAAGAATTGTTCATGGGACTTATTACCACCACTTAATTAAATGCATTGCTGCAAGATTTAACATATCTGATCTATGATTTAGATATGTTTTCATATGTTTCAATCAATATTTTGTTATAAAACAAACAACCCAAGTTTTCTGTAATACCGCCTTCATGTTTTTCTCTGCAGCAGTAGCGCCAATGCAGCATGTCAAAGATGACATTAGGACGTCAGACCGGCCACAGGACGCACGCGCAGATTGACATCCCAAGTCCGGTTGAGAAGGCGCTTTCAAAATAAAGGGTTCAACAGAAGAAAATTAAGAATTAGACTTATTTTAAAGTATAGTTTCAGTCTGCTGTCATTCAGTATTATTCACTCAACAATAACCTGCAATTGTTTTGTTGAAGTCGATGGGGTCATTATTTACTCTACAATTTGTCTGATATATTTTAATGTATTTCCTCACCTTCATTCCTAACTAATAATGAATGCTTCCCCACAATACATTGTGAAAAATGTCGAATAGATCTGTGGTGATTTTGGTTCTCCTTGATAATAAATAAAATTAAACTCCATCTACTGAAGAAGACCATAAGGCATTGGATGAAAACTTAAAAAAACGTTCTAGATTTAAATTGAATATCAGAGAAGACTGCAATAAATCTCTCATAAATATTACTCATAAAAGTGTAAATTTAGGTAGGTTTTTGGATTGGTTTCAAACGTTTTTGGTTGTGTATATCTTTTTTCATTTATGGACTTTGGGGAACGTATTAGGATTTTTAATTCAAGTCTTTTTTTGTGAAATGTGTGATCGGAACACAAGTTGCTGTGGTTTCCGGTGATGACAATCAGAGCCTGAAATTGATGTTGATAATACGCAGCTCCTGAGGTTTTGGAACAGAAATACGGCAGATTAAGGATCGGAGATTGTCAGAAGGTCAGATTGAGCATTTATTTATTTGTTTGTTGTTTACAGTTGCAGCTCGAGATGCTAAAGGTCATTACTGTTTGTTTACATTAAATACGTCATCGATAGGTGATGTAATTGATACAGAGGGATGCGATCATCATGGTTGAGGATGTGAATGCTCAATAACCAGCAGAGAGTTTATCAATACATGAGATTTACTAGCCATCCTGGCTTATATTAAAAGATGTAATAAAGGATCATTTAAATTAATAGAATAGATACAAATAAAGATTAAGGTACACAAGCAAATAAAAAATGATAAACTGTCAGCGCTGATAAGGTGTGACGTCGGGGTGTGGCACTGTTGACCGGAAGTCTAATGATTGTGTTGTTGGCTAGAATTATTAAATAATCTCGTTACCAGTCAATGGATTAGATATATTATGCAGCAAGTGAACTTTATGACCTGAAGCTGATGTAGGAAACAGGAAAACAGAAGAAGTATAAGGATCGGAGTGACTATGACAGATTGTGATGTCCAGACGACTGCATCAGAACATCTCTGGAACTACAGGTTTTGTGGTTAAATAATCCACACATTTTATTAGGGTAGACGTCCAGGTGTATTCCAATTATAGAAGAATCGCACTTCTCAGCTTTCCAGTTAAAGTTTACCCAAGGGTTGTAGACAGGTTTCAGTCCAGGTTGGGGGAACAGCGGACCAACGTTTTATTCTTAATTTGTTTTTTTTGTGGATTTTGAGAAGCCACATAACCATTTCCCCTCGGGGAGTCCTGTGCGGAGTACTGTGAGAGTATAGTGTACCGTGGTCATTGCTATGAGCCATCCGGTCCCTGTAGAATCAAGTGAGAGTTATGTCTGTATCCTTGGCAGAAAGTCAAACATGCCTTCAGGGTGTGTTGGACTCCGCAAAGGTTGTCCCTTGTCTCAGATTCTGTTGTTGATATTCGTGAACATGATCTCGAGGTGAAAGTAAGGAGATTGTCCGGTTGGGGAAGCTTAGAATCTCTTCTCTGATGTTTTGCAGATGATAGGCCATGGTTTGGTTGGCTTCATCAGTCAGTGATCATCAGCACGCACTGGAGTGGTTCGACAGTCAGAACATATAATCTGAGGTCATGGTTCTCTTGAAAACGGTAGACTGTCCCCTTCAGGTTTGAGATTCGTTGCTGCCTCAAACCGAAGGAGGTTTAGTATCTTGATTTCTTGTTCTTGAGTGATACGGAAATGAGCCTTGAGATGGACATGCGGTTTGACACTGCATCCGCTTTAATATGGGTGTTGTATCAGTCCATTGTTGTGAAAAGAGGGTTGAGTCATAAAAAAAAAGTCCTCAATTTACCACTCTATCCATTTTCCAACCCTCACCTATGGTTATGAACTCGGTTAGTGACTGAAAGAATGAGCTCAAGGATACTTCACCTTTTGGCTCTTCCTTTTAGGGGTCGCCGCAGCGGATCATCTTTTTCCGCATATATATTTTGCATAGGTTTTACGTCGGATGCCCATCCTGACACAACCCTACCCATTTATATGGGCTTCAGACCAGCACTATAAGTACACTGGCTCTTGACTTCCTATGTGGCTGGGTAAATGAGATCAAGCATACATAGCTGAAATGAGCTTCCTTTATAGCTCAGACCTCCGTTGGGAGCTTGGAGTTGAGCTGGAGACTGTTGCTGGGGGGAGGGATATCTACAATACCCTTCTTAGGCTGCTGCTAACATGAACCTACCCCTGATAAGCAGAAGAGAATGGATGGATGGACTTTATGGATTATATTGCATTCGTGCCAGTAAGGATAGAGGACTAGAATCGTTCCATACAGAGGAATCATCCGACTTTGTTTCTGTTCATGTCAGCAAACATACCCTAAGTTTCTACTTCTGTCTCTTTTTGCAGAGGGAACTGAAACCATGACACCCTTCGTCCCACTTTTGGTGGTCTGCCTCCTCTTGGGTCTGTCCTCCTCTGTGACCGTTGACCCCGCTATGGAGGACCTGACCAATATGAATGCAGACTTTGCTGCCCGGCTGTACCGAGCCGTCTCCAGCCGGACTGATGATAACATCTTCCTTTCTTCTTTCACACTAACGACTGCACTATCGGCGCTGCTGAATGCCACCTATGGGTCGACCCAGGACCAGCTGCTGCAGGGACTCGGCCTGACCGGACTGGATCCTCAGACCCTCCCAGGTAGGTCAAGGATCAAATGTTGGAGTCATTATTTTGCTTTTAAACTGTAACGTTACAATTTCTACTGCTGTCAGATCTGTTTCAGGAACTAAGGAACGTGGTCCTGCAGGGAAACGTAGTCATGAACCTGAGGCAGGGTTTGGCTGTCCTCCCCTCAAACAGTTTCCAAGTGTCATCAACCTACACTGACCTGGTTCAGACAAAGTTTGGAGGTAATACTCAGAGTTTGGCCTACACAGCACCACAGGAAGCCGCCGACACCATCAACCGATGGGCACAGGACCAGACTGGAGACCAGGTCCAGGATCTGGTCACCAACCTGGACCCACAGACCCAGCTGCTGGTCGCCACTGCCGCCTTTTACCAGAGTAGGTATCAGCTGTGAAGGTGGGGATCTTAATGTGTCAGAGGTTGGAGACCAGGCCAAAAAACCAACAAACGTTTTCTGTGTCTCTGTTTCAGCCAGCTTCAGTCCGTCCTTTAACTCGTCCCTCACTCAGGACACACGTTTCTACGTGGACAACTATCATGTTGTCATCGTTCCCATGATGCTCAGGGCTGATAAGTACTTCCTGGCCTATGACTCTTTGCTGAAGGTTGGTGTGTTGAAGATGCCGATGGAGGATGGGACGGCCATGTTGGTCCTGCTGCCTGATGAAAATGTGGACATAACCTCCATTGAAGAAAATGTGACCGGTATCAAGATCCAAGAATGGATCCGAAAGCTGAAAAAGACGTGAGACCAAATTTCTGTGCTTCCCGATTCTTTTTGGACTTCCTAACTTCCTACTTCCAATGCCCACCCTCCTCTTTTCTTTTCTTTTCTTTTTCTTCTTTACTCTCTTCAGTCCTTTTGGAATCACTACATTTTGCATCTTTCCTCTTTTAATCTCCTTCCCTGCTGACTCCTTTACCCTTCCAGCTCCCCGTCTTTGCTGCATTTTTTTTTCCTTCTTTGCACTCTTCTGTCTTTACACCCCCTCATGTTTTTTTAACCTCTTATTTCTCTTTGATAACATCCTTGGTAGGATATTTCCTCCCTTCCTTATCCATCTCTCTTCTCCCACATGCAGTCTCCCATCCCATCCCCTCTCCATTCCATTCTTTGACAGCTCATATTCTTCCCTCCTCAATGATGTTCTTTATTCTTATTATTACATGCATTCTTCTCTGTTTATTGTTTTCCTTCCTCTAGGCCATTGCTAGGGCTGGTCATGCTACAACTAAAATCAAATATAAGACAGGCACCATTTACATCGCTTTACCCTCCTCCAGTTGTTCCTTCTTTCTCTCTTCAATTTTTATTACGCTTATCTTTTCTGCTCTTTTCCTCCGCAGCATCTTTCTGTGCTTCCTTCCCTTATTTTTGACATTTTCCTTTTTTCCCTTCTTCCCTTCTTTCCATCCTCATCCCTTTCGTCTCTCATTTAGTGTATCCTTAATTCCCTTTCATTCCTTGTATTCTTCGGGCCTCCTTTCTTTTTAAAAATGTCACTTCTCCTCTACTTCTCTTCTTTTCTGTATTTTTGTTGTGTTCCTCATTCCATTTTCCCATACTGCTTTACCTCAGTCTAGGACTGGTTTTTGTTTTTCTGTAAAACGTTTTTAAATGTGTTTTTTTGCTAAACTGTTTCAGAGGTAAGAGGTTTAAAACATCAGAGATGTGTGAAGTTCTCTATTACTCTTTTATTTTGCAAACAGGAAGCTGGAGGTGCAGCTGCCTCGCTTTCTGCTCGAGCGTTCTTACAGTCTGAGCAACATCCTACAGGCTCTGGACATTACCCAGGTTTTTGAGGATGATGCCAACATCATGAACCAGGGTGGAGCCAAAGGAGCCAAAGTCACTCAGGTGGGTTCTTTTTGTTTCGCAGCAAGAAGTTTACAAGAGGTACTGTATATGTTGCTTCTGTGCTTCAGAGAATGTCATGTAAACCAAGTTAAGAAAAACTCTGCATAAGCCCCTTTTTACCAATCCACGCCAGAATTTTATGGAGCCTGCTTTGGTCCAAGACTTATCATCCCACTAGATTTTATGGAAAGCTGTTCAGCATGTGTGAATTCGTAACCTCCATACAGGAGGCAATAAGGAGTTAACGGAAAGCTTTAAGTGAGAGATAAAGCCTCCATACCCAGAGGCTCCAACTCAAAAATGTATTCTGACAAAATACATGAAAAATGTTAATCTCTGAAATACTGTTTGTTTTCACATCTTCAGGTGTATCATAAAGCGGTCATGGCTGCTGACGAGAGAGAGACTTATCCAACCACAGGAGGCGAAGTCAAAGCCTTCTCTACGCTTCCTCCTCGACTGACCATCAACAGACCCTTCATCTTCATCGTCTACCACCAGATGACGCGCACCGTGTTGTCCATAGGCAGAGTAATCGACCCCACTGTGAAATAAAACTAAACTACGCCCACCTGAGTTCAAAATAGACTCCGCCAAACGGAGTTCATGTGCTGTTAATTTGAGAAAAACTCATTCATTCAGGCTCATTCAAATGTTCCATTCTATAGGGTTAGTTTATATTCAGGCACACTAAATAACATTTCCTGACATACCTACATCCTATCATCACCTACTTGGTGTCTCCCTTTACCTGTTTGATTGGCTTGTAAGTCTGTGTGCAGACATAACTCAGTCTGACTCTTGGTTTCTCCTTTGAGCCATATCACTATTACTTGATCAAACAGTCGTACTTTGGTCCGACACCAACAGCTCAACTCAGTCTGGACCAAACTGAACCATATTTCGGTTTGTTTAAATCATACAAGCCCATTTTTGGTTTGGACTTTAGGAACAGTTACAGGCTACCATCAGCACTTCAGTGAGGTTGAGCGAGATTATGAGAGAAGATGACTCACATGAGAACCCAGCGCATCTGTAAGCCGGTCTGTCCTCAAGTCCAACGGGACATCAGAATGTAGATGTGTCAAATAAAGTTCCTTGGAGAGTTTGAATTAAAACTAACCAAATCAAACTGAACATAAACCAGAACAAGAACCAGACTTGAAGGTATGAAAGTGCCCTTACACAAGATATTAAATCCAGAGTTTGACTTTGATTTCTTATATGATGTTCCTTGATCACTGAGGGCTCTATGCCAAAACAAATCTGGTAAAAACCTGTGATGTCACAAAGGAACATCACATAACCGTATTAGAAGTACAATAACAACTAGATATTTGTGTTATATGTCCTTTTTGACACTGACAGAGGAGCATTCAGCCTGTTGCTGTTCATCAGGCCTTTGCATCTGGGTCCCCATCAGGGCGTATTCCGGCCGCCAATGGGCTCCAGAACATCTGCTGATAAACACGGGTCTAACCTTTCATCATAACCTTTCTGCATAAGGAAACCAGATTATCAAGTTCACATTTTTTCAATGCAATTTATCACTTGAGGCCTAATTTGTTTTTGAAGCAGGTGGAGCTATCACAGTAACTAAGTATTGTTCAAATGTCCTCACACAATGTGAGGACATTGTGTAGGTTAAAACCCCCAAAAAGCGACACATTCGCTACACATATAATAAAACTCCTTGCATTGCAATAAGGTCCTTGCATTGCTTAGTGCTTAGGCCCTAATAATCAATATCCAATCAACCTCCATGGAACGTGAGTGAATTTTAGCATGTTA
This sequence comes from Lophius americanus, assembly GCA_037951165.1. Classification (NCBI taxonomy): domain Eukaryota; kingdom Metazoa; phylum Chordata; class Actinopteri; order Lophiiformes; family Lophiidae; genus Lophius; species Lophius americanus. Next base: position 9,160,218 of record JBBDHG010000051.1, read on the forward strand.
ACCACTATCAAAACTTGTGTTTGTTGTTTATGACTGAAAACATTTACTGCATTAAATGTAACTATTAACACATATGTACTGTTTGAACTGTGTATGTACCACCTGCACTAAACCCCCGTGTAAAACATTAAACATTAAAATGCGATTTCTTTCGTTGACTCTCTTTACTCTCCTTCTCCATGTTCCGGCTGACAAACAAACTGATGATAACTGAACCTCTTTAGTGGAAGTGGTAAAAACATCAATACATTGCTTATATGAAGTTTATTGAGACAATCAAAATACACAGTGCTTAAAAGTCAGACCCTAGAGTCCATGTGAAGAAGAAATTATGTCCTGTTGCATTGTCGGTAACATTCTGAATCTTTATTCACCCTTTAACTCACAAAGTTATTGTTTGAATGGAAACTGCTCCCTGAAACCGCTGATTGGCTGATGGCCTCGTGGAGGTATGACATCATAATCTTCAGTCTTGTCCTGATTGGACGCTGAAAGAGTTGGACTTCCTAGTTCTGTAGATAGATGTAGATGACAAAAAACAGCACGTACAAAATAAATATATTATCTAGTCTAGATTTAAATATGACAAGGATAAAGCAAAATTAGGCGTGCACAAATCTGGTGGTGAACTAAGACAGGAGGAATGATTAGATTAGATTAAAACTAAAGCGAAGCTAAGGCTAATACAATTAAAACTAAGGTTTAACCTTCGGTTAAGTCGGAAGTCAATTATAACAAGCGTAAATTAGGTTAAAGAATGAGACAAAAGTAATTTATGGTTAAAACAGAGTATAAATATAGTACAACAAAGCTAAACAATAAGAGGACAAAACAGCCAGGGTTAAGACCTGTTTAAAAACAGCGTCAAGCTATCCCGAAGCAGCAATTAGATAAATCAGGGTTGAAACTGGCATGAACCAGCTTTAAAAAAAAAAGAAATCTGGAATATATTTTGATAATCCGGGGTTTAGATAGGGATAAAAGGACTAAGTCTGTTGTGGTCTGTTGTGGGACTGCCCCTCATCTGTGGATTGGTACCTGCCTTCACCAATGCAGCTGACCTTGCTTGGGAATGTGGTACAGACCTGTCATAAGCTTCCTCTTCCTGTCCTAACGACGGGTGGCTCCGATTGTATGGTAGCCTTTTGGGCGTGATACAGGGGCCCTCCTGCAGGTGCCCGGCACCGAGTTGGGGAGTGCCTCCGGCTCTTGGTGGGGTGGGTGGTGGCAGGTGTCCCTTGGGGCCCCTCCAACCCCATGCCCCTGGGAGTGTGTGTGTGTGTGTGTGTACTCTGGCAGCACTGGTTGAGGTGCTTCCTTGGCCCTGGGCCTTTTCACTGTACCTGGGCCCCTGCGGTGCTGTGGGCTCTGAGTCCCGGATATTCTAGGGCATGATGGGACCTGTTGAGCTGTCGGCCCTCTGTCGGCCCTCTGTTTGACTCTGAAGACGGCTTTTTGCACTGGTGGGATTTTACTGCATGACCTTGGCCTAACACACCAGCATCTGCTACGACTTGATCTTCAGTGTTGATTGGGGCCAACAGTAGCTGCTGAACCAGTGTTTGAGGTCAACATCACTGCTCGGTGTTCGGTTCCCAGGACTCATTAACCTCTGGGCTGACAGAGAGTGCGTGAGACCCAAATCACTACACAACACCTTGATGTTAACTGCATGTCCTTTGCGTAACCACTGAGTTGACTGCGTGTTCTTTCATCCTCTGTGTTTCACATAAGGTGTATCTTGCCCACTTGGATGAGAAAAATGTATTAGTTCCAAATAAAACATAATAGGATAGTTTCTCAACGAGGGTTGGTGAAGGCCACAAGCACATGTTCAAAGAAAAAAAATCGGATCTGCTGCAAGATCAAAATCCATGTATTTTTAAGAAATGGTGTTGGCAATTTTGTCACTTACCATAGATATACTTGCAGATGGGTTACAAAAAGCAAGAAAAGAAAAAAAAAAAGTTGGACATTTTCACAGAGAGGGTTTAATCAGTGATGTGATGTTTAACCAGGATAAAAGAGGGAACCATAAAAGACAGAACTCAGTCAATTTTGGCTCCAAGGAGGATTTTGTCATGGCCTTTCTGTAGTGGGGGGAATCAGGGAGGGACGACCTATAGCACGAGGACCACTTTGATCGGTCCTGTACATTCATCTTGTTTGGGGTGTTGGCAGCTCTAGGCATGGTCTGAGTAGTTAAAAACTGGAAACTGTGGCTTTTTTGTGGATACGTTTTTAGTTTAGTATTTGAAAATTAATTTTCCGGGGAAGTACGAGGTATGATCGATAATATTCGATTAAACCCAAATAAGGTAGTTTTCTCGATTAATGCCAAGTAATGAAAAACAACGGATCTTTGCTTTAACTCCCCCCCTTACTAACTGATGGCTGAAGAAAATGTCATACAAAACACTACAGAGACATTTTAGCCAGGACTTACAGCTTTTTGGATTCTCTGTCTTTTCCCCCGTGACCCCGTCCCATTGTTTTACTGCGTTGGTCTACGGTGCTGGTCCTATGGTCCCTCTGGTCGAGGGAGCTCGTCCTATGGTCTCTCTGGTCTCTCTGGTCTCTCTGGTCTAAAGTGCTGGTCTTGTGATCCATAGTACCGGATCTGTGGTCGTGTGTACTGGCTCTGTCGAGAAGGCTGGTGGTTTTGCTGCGGATCAGGATCGGCATAGAGGAGGTGGACTGCGTTGCCAGAGTGAAAGAGGAAGTCCTCAAGGAGTCGTCTATAAAACATAAATGAGTATGAGTAAGTACAAGAATATGAGGTGTCCTCCCTAAAGATGGTTAGACATTGTAGGCTTTGAGCCTAACTTGGAGTAGATTTATGAACCACAAAACTCATTTCAGAGTTGTCCTTAATGTCAGATTTTTGATCATGACTTCTGTGTAGTCGGGTGGGGGAGCAAGGAGTGATCTTAGCCTGATCAGCTGCTTCTGACCTGCTGTCAGGTAAGAAGACTGCCGAAATATTAGACATTTTTGTTTGTTGGTTTAGGCAGTTAGGAGTTAATTCCCTAAACTCTGTACCTTTTTGTGTAAGTGCAGCAGAGCAAAGTTACAAAGAGATTCTTTGAAAAGTGGTAACAGCGTAGCTCTGCAGTGAAACGCAGCTAATGTATATAAAAATCTCTACCGAATCGACAAAGCATTTTCAGTTAGACTAGATAATGCTCTAATTGATATCCCATATCGGTGGTTTGGCGTGTGTAAATGTGTTTCAAATGCTTTTGGACCGGAATTGCTCTTAAAAAACGATTCCCTCTACTACATGAAATGAATTAAACCACTGTTAAATAAGCATTTGTATGTAAAGGAATGGTACCTTTGCTTGGTAACATAGACGACTTCCCAGATCCAGACGTTTTAATCAGCTCTTTGGTTTTCCTGAAACACAGAACCAGGGAACAATACATAAGAAGACATTGATTTTGTCATCCCAGATGTAAAATCCCGTCAAACAGAGATCTACAACACCAAGTTGAGCCTGTACTTAAACCTAACAATGTTCATAGTCTGAGAAAACTTCTACCTCTCTGCACTTTAGTGTCAATGTCAATTACTTGAGTTCGATAGCTAGTAAGCGAAGGTATCTCCGCCCGTTGAGAGTCCAATGTCTGTTATCCTCTTGGGACTGCCATTTTGGTCTCAGAACATGTTCAGATGTCCCACGTAGATACCGGACTAAAAATGTCTAAATGGTGGTCATAGTACGTGAACATCAACTTACTCTTGATGATGGTTATTGCACAGGGCTGAAGAAAGACTCCCAAAGATATCTAAATTTAACTAGAGATGACCGCCAAAAGGTGTTTGGAAGACCATCAACTGTAGGATGGGCCTCCAGAATGAGGCCGCGGAACAAAGCACAAATAAATAAAGAAATCCTAAAAGTCTTCCTGGTGGATCCAGAAGTACTTCAATAAAGGTGTAAAAATATATCTGATTACCGCAGAGGTGAGTAAAAAACCTTTGACATTTAGATAAACTTATTCAGCGTGTTAATAGACCTAAATTACATTGTTTAGTAGAAAAAGTTATAGTAGTTATAGTAACAGTGTGAACCTTGTATGGACTGACTCAGGACCACAGCTAAAGACTAGAACAGAGATCCAATAGCTCATTATTCAGGGCCAGTTCTGAACTACATTGAACAGTTACGCCGTATGTTACACTTATCCAGATATCATTTCATGTACCATTTTACCATCACTCTGACCTTGAGATTCTTGACGTTTAAAACGAAAAGAAGTTAGTGGTTCTTACAGAGATCTATTTGAGGGGGTACATTTGGATGTTGAAGGCTGATTACTGAGGGACCGGCTCCTTGACAGTTTGGCCTTCCTCATCTCTTTAGCTGCAAGAAGAGGAGATGTCATCAGAACATAATCAAAACATCATGTTTTGTACCACACAGATGATCCATACTCTGATGAATGTAACATTGAAGCATGAATACATCAACCATGGTCAGGCCAGTCCGCAATAACGGAATATACTGATTGTGTTATAGGCTGACTGTAGAATTTCAGTTTTCACCCATTCATGAAAAGCACTACCTGCTCGTAAGTAGTGGAAATTAATCAAAAAACATGTGGGGCAAACCGGGTTTGTAGACCTTGCTCACTTCTATAATTCAGCATGTAGACCACCTAACATTAAGTGAAGAACCACTCTATCGCCTAAGTCAAAGTCTCCCAAGGTTACGGCAACCATTCAAGTACCAACCAGGCTTTCAAGATCTGCAATCTTCAGGATTCCTCTTTCTTCAGATACTGGCATAATGTTTTTATCCCCCTAATCTAAAATTACCCCTTACTTGTAACACTAAAGTATCCCTAAAAAGACATGAAGAGCGGAGAGAAAATGACAGGGGGAGCCAGTTACCACTACTGGGACAACAGCAGAATAAATGGCATGCTAGAGATGGGGTTGCACACCCGGAGATGGGGTTGCAGACCAGACAATTCACCATGCTCATCGATCTATTATCCATCTATGCCAGCATGATTGAACCAAGAGGAGCAAGAACAGAACCGACCACTGAGTTGGTCGACGCTCCCCAGAATTGCATCGTATATAGGTGGTGCCAGTCCATGAAGATGAGGATTAGAACTGAAATCAATACTGATGGGGGAGTCTCTAATTACTGATCATGTATGATGAATAACCTGGTGGATACTTTGGTGGTGGTTCTTTCCAGAGGAGTGAAGCCACAGAGAAGCAAAGCTGTGCGTTTGTAAATCTGCTTATTTTATATAGTCATTTGTTACGAGGCAACATGATAACATGAGACAACGGGAATGTGTTCAGAATTAAACTATTTTCTTACTGGAGGAAGAAAATTGGGGTCCAGATGTAGACGCAGACATGGATTTGGTTGCGGGCAGGCAGGTCTTACCATCTCGTCCTATTGAACAAAGACAGTTTATGGAAAGTGGAAAATAAAGCAGCAATGGACACTCATAATTATGAGCCGTCTTACAAACGTCCCTCGGTGAAACGAACTAAAATGTCACAGCTCACGTTTTCTCTCTGTATGCTTTTCAGAGTTAAGTTTATCTTCTGACTGCTGGCGCTCCAGGTGTTCCTAGAAACAGAGGAGATGCCAATGAAAGAAAACAAAGAGATTCAAACTTAGCATGATCACGGTTAAGATTTAGACGAACCATTTCAATTAGCCTTGACTCCACCTTTTCTTTCTTCTCGTCCAGCAAATCCCTCTCCTGCCTCTTGTGGAACTGCAATGGCACAACAAACGTGGAGGGATTAAAATGAAACAGTTTTATTCAACTGGTTTTTCCTTTATTTCCTTTTAACGACTCGGATGTGTGAGGACGCAGGGGTGACTGTCGCCGCTTCGCTAGGAAAGTCGGGAAGGTTATTCCCGACTTTAGACTCCGCTGTGATTCTACTCCCATCTGTTTAGCCACCGAACAGCTGTTAGCTTTCCCTGACGAGCTGTAAACCGGGCTTCTCATTGCTGGACTGCCACCCGGACTCCTTCCACGACTGGACCTCCGCTGGTGTCTACACTCCTGGCTTTCACTGACCAGTTTTGGTCCCATCCATCCGTTTGGCTCCGTTGCTGTTTCCCAGCTCCCGGCTTGCTGCCATGGTGTTCCTCAAATACACCGCTCTGCAACTCCTGAACCCCTTCATCATTTCAATCCCTCTGCCTCAGCATCTACGCATCACAACTCTGCGACATTCATGCTGCAGAAAACTCACTCCCTAAACAATAAAGCACTTCTCATCCAGGACATCATTACTGACAGGATAATTGATTTTCTACGTCTTACAGAAACTCAGCAAAACTAACAGGACTATTTATCCCTCAATCAAGAAACACACCCAGATTATGTCTATATACAAAACCCCCGCTCCGTCGGTTGGGGTGTTGGACTGGCTGTAATCCACCGAGCTGACTTCCTGGTTGGAGAGATTCCGGTACCCACTTTCACCTTTCTGGAATGTCTCGCGTTCTCTTTGGCTGGATCCCCTCACCTCCAGGTTGTCCTCATTTACCGTCCTCCCAAAAGCCTCCAGGACATTCATGTCGGAGCTATCAGAGCTACTCACCACTGTCTGCTCCAGCTCTCCATCTACACTCCTCATCGGCGATTCAACATCCATGTTGACTCACCCAACTGCATTTTTGCCTCTGACTTCCTTTCACTACTGGACTGTATATATCACAGCATGTCCAAGGTCCCACCCATGGTAAAGTTCACACGTTGGACCTGGTTTGCTCCACTGGCACATCTCCCTCACACCTGCGGTGCCTGGACCTTTCTATCTCTGACCATCCAAAACCCTGGAAAGAGTAGATGCTGCCCAACTCCATCAGCATATGTCCAACCATGAGCTCTATGAACCACTACAATCTGGATTCAGACCTCACCACAGCACAGAGACAGCACCGACAGCCTCCTAATAGCAGTAGATTTCAGCCACATCTCCATCCTCATCCTTCTTGACATTTCGGCAGCTTTCGATACAGTCTCCCACTCCAATCTCCTTAACCGCCTAATGGACCACTTAGGACTCACCGGAACAGCCCTCTCCTGGTTTGAATCTTATCTTTCCAACAGAGAACAATTTATCACCATAAGTGACTCCAGCTCCTCCCCAGCCCCAGTCAACCAATGTGTCCCTCAAGGTTTTGTGCTTTGACCCCTCCTCTTCACCATCTACATGCTCCCCTTTGGTCAGACTATGCGCCATCCCGGTCTCAGTTTCCACTCCAACGCCGACGACACACAGCTCTACATCAGCACGAAGCCATCCACCCACCTCCCTCCCTGGATCCCAGTCAACTGCCTATAGGAAATAAAAACATGGATGTCATCTAACCTCCTCAAACTAAACAGCAAAACAGAGCTCATGGTTGTGGCCCCTAAGGCACTGCTCCGGAAGGTTGGAGATCTCCTCCTAGACGTGGCTGGTTGCTCCATCTGCCTATCCTCCGAGGTCCGCAAGCTAGGCGTCCATCACAATATCCGCCTTCTACCACCTCTAGAACATCTCTCGTCTCCGGCCATCACTCTCTGACTGTTGCAGGGCCCCTTATACAAGCCTTCATCACCTCCTGTCTATACTGTAATGGAGTCCTGTCCAGGTTACCCAGCAGAGCCCTGGACCGGCTCCAGCATGTCCAAAACTCAGCAGCCAGGGTTCCCATCCGCACCAGGCCCTGTCAGCACATCACCCCCACCCTCACCCACCTTCGCTGGCTTCCTACTAAATCACGCATTAACTACAAACTCCTCCTGCTAATTTACAAATCCCTACATGCCCTTGCCCCTCAGTACCACACCGATCTTCTCCACCCCTACACTTCTTCTCTGAGGCTTCGCTCCTCCGACACAGGTCTGCTCTCCACCCCCCACAACAAGTTGGGAACATTCGGCTACAGAGCCGTAAGCGTCGCAGCCCCCTCCCTCTGGAACTCTTTCCCCCCTGATATCAGGAATTCTGCAATCCTGGAGAGTTTAAGAAAAACTCCTCAAACACCGCCTGTTCTTAAAGACTTAAGATCTAAATGTCCCCTCTTCACATCCCTCCTTTTAATGTTTATTTATTAGTATGTTTTGACTACCCTCTTTGTTAAGTGACCTTGGGTTCATAGAAAGGCGCTATGTAAGTCCAATTTATTAATATTATTATTTATGATCTTTAATGCTTACGGGCTCCGTGAGGTCCAGTTTGTCCAACTCCAACACTGTCTGAAAAACATTAAGGACACAGTTAATCTATCATTGATTATCATGCTCTTCCTTTGTTTTTGTGTTCCGCCCCACAAATCAAATTGACTTCGGTAGACAAAGATTGGACCATGCTCCACTATATATCAATTGGGTTTCAATGGAAAGGGCTCCGTCCTTCAAATTCCTGGGATCTACATCACGGAGGAGCTCTCAAGGTCCAAAAACACCTCTGCGCTTGCGAAGAAGGCTCAGCAGCAACTCCACTCTCTTACAGTACACGCTTTGGGTCGGTACCGTCATTAATTCCGCCCAAAAGGTCATAGGTTGCCCTTCTACCCTACCTGGAAGACAACACCTGTTTGCACTCTGGCAGGCGCTACAGGTCCATTAAAACCTACAATTCCAGATTTAAGATAAGTTTATTTCCCTGTTTTATAAGAACTCTAAACTCCAACAAACATAATCAGAGCACAATATTGAACCATACCGGTGCAATAATCTATTCTGTGCAAACTTGTTATTTATTTGTTCTTTTTAATAATGTATTCTGATAGAATTTATTTATTTCAGGGGGGTCCACTGTCAACCCCAGACTACAGCTGGAAATTAGCCCTGGAGGCTGAAACTGTTATTGTTAAGGTCTATTAATGGAAATTGTCCAGGACATTATAAACCAATAAACAAACAAACAAACAAACTAAACACGGCAACGAGCACAATAGAGGAGCAAATTCCCTCCACTGAAGGGATTTGTTTCTTGAGGTTATCTTTAATGGTTTGTTGTTGTTCGTGGTTATCGTATGTTTTTTTATTTTATGTTCTACATGCACATGCACACTACATGTTCTACTACATTATTTTATCGTTCCAGAGTCATGTGAACGTGGTGGTGGTCAGGTTTCAGGCAATGAGGTCGATACCTTCTGGATGGTCTCCACCACGTCCTTGTCTGTCTCACTGCAGAGGAGCATCTGTACGCAGAAGTCGAGCTGCTGCAGCAACTGTTTATCGGCTGGGAGGCTGAGCAACAAACGCAACCTTGGCAACAACTGGCACAGCTTGTACCTAACAAACAGGTTAATGTTCAGACAGATGATCTTAAAATCGTATGTCAAGAGATGGATGCCACGCTTGACAGATCACTGTTAAAGCTACCTGACATTGGCGACGGGATCGTGGACCAGCTCCAGCGCCGGGATCAGGAAGTGGCTGTTGAAGAAGTCCCTGGAGAAAATGTCAGCGGCCGATTCACAAACATCAAGGAACCTCAAACGGTGCCAGTAACTGTGTCCTTTAGCCAGATCTGAGGACAAGAAGGATAAAAAGATGTCAACTAAATGGAATAAACATCAAATATGAAAAATTTGGACATTTCACCAGATACCGCCTTCTACTTCCACCGCTGTTGTTGTGGCCCTTTCCATTTTTAATTTCCTGTATATGATACTGACATCATCCTTCACAGGTGGGGAGAGAAGAGGTGGGAAATGGAGGAAGTATTATGTGGAACTGTATGTGGTTGGGCAGTTGTGGCTCAGGAGGCAAAGTGTTCGCCCACATATTGGAAAGTCTATGGTTTGATCCACTGCCCTACCTTGCATTTTTAAGTGCCCTTCAGCAAGAACTGAAAGTTCCAGGAAGCACCCAGCAAAACAGGTTACTTTCACAATAATTTCATGCACAATTAACACAACAGAAAAACAATTAAGACTTCTTTGGCTGCGGGACTTATATCAATAAAACACAATAAATTGGTTCAGTGAAGTGGTTCTTAATGTTATTATGTTTTCCATTGTCTCAATATAATGTATTTGAGTGGTTTTCACACACAATCTACCATTTGGGTGTCATGGTTCTGTTTTATTTTGTTGGATCATAGTTATAGGTTGTGTCTCCTGTTTCACTTTTAAGCTTTATTTCTGTTTATTTCCTTGTATTTCGTCCTTTGTTTCCTTGTTTTGGCTCAGTGTTTCCAACTGTCTCCCTCTTCTAGTTTCTGTGTTGTACTTATTCCTCTCCTGTGTGTGCGTGTATGTGTGTGCGTGAGGGCAACCTCCTTGTGTCTCCTCCTTGACTGTTGAGTGTTCCCCGCTTCTCACCTGTTTCCTATCGCCCGCATTACTTTCTGTACTTAAGTGTGTGTCTTCATCAGTTTGTCTCGATAACCTTTGTTAGGTTTAGTTTGTCACGTAAATCTGCTGCCATAATCTCCTGCTTCCTGCTACTTGTAGAATTGTCAATTCTTATTTTGTGCATATTATTTTGTGTTTTTGGCATTTGGGTCTTGTTTTTCTGAACTCTATACCTTGACATAGGGATGGTAAGATGCATGCTAAATTTGGCCTTTCTCAACCAAGGTGCCGTCAAGTTTTGTCTTGCATAATTCAGGCAAAACAATCTTATGTTTTCCAAAAAAAACAACTCATACATTATCAAAATGTATCTCATATGCCCCTTCACGGGCCACACGGAGGCGTGGTGGTTAGCGCTGCTGCCTCGCAGCAAGAAGGTACCGGGTTCAAATCCACGTCTGCCGGCCTTTCTGTGCAGAGTTTGCATGTTCTCCCTGTGTGGGTTCTCTCTGGGAACTCCAGCTCATCAAACAGTGAATTGGTGACACTAAAAAGAATTGCCCGTGTGTGTGGTTGTATGTCTCTATGTGCCTGCCCTGCAATGAACTGGCGACTTGTCCAGTGTGTATCCCCCCTCTCACCCGATGATTGCTTTGATAGGCTCCAGGCCCCCCCGTGACCCTGAAAAGGATAAGTAGTAGATAATAAATGAATGAATGCCCCTTTCCCCATGTCACATTGCAGCTGCATGACTCAGCTTAAGATTGGTCAGCGTGTGACTACAAAAATTGAACTTTTGCTGATGCACAGAGCATTACAAGAGTGTTGCGTGAGGCACACAAACTAACATGCAACACATTTTGAGAAAGGCTCTGGAATTTGACCAATCTCCTTCATCATCATGTAGTAGGTTAAAGGCAACGCAGTGGACGCGAGCAGCAAGCCACTAAAAAAGACATTACGATGACAGTTACCGGCAAAACCAAGTGATGATGAAGTGTGAAAAAGAGCGTGAGAAAGACTTTGCACAGGAGCAATTGGCAGGGATCAAATAATATTGCAAAAAATCTCAAGACATGGCTTCGGACTAGTTTTGGATATCTTTTGGAGAAATATTATCTGATAATTTCAACCATAGCGATCTTAACTTTGCTACCATTCTCAATGTGTCTGGCAATTTAAGCTTTTGGAGCTTAAGCCATCTGAAAAAGGCTCAAGGGAATGAATTGCGGGCCAGTTTCCCACTGATAGTAACTCACACTGAGAAACGTTAAAAGGACATATTGTTCTTTTTAATTGAACATACTGCTCACACTGTTTGTTCTTTGCTCCAGGTAGGTAAACTGTGGCACTTCATTGGTTAAACAGGAAAAAAATACTCTGAGGTTACTTAGACGGCTTGAATATAACAGAGTCCAAAAGACCACCATATTAGGACCTTTAATCAGTCGCTCCATCATCCTCTGGTGCTGCTCCTGTTTGCGGTTGTAACGCAGGAACGTGCAGAATGTCCGAGCTGCCTCCTTCTGAACTGGCAACACATTCTGCAATGAGACGGGGAAGAAGTTACCTGTCTGTCCTTTTGGTTTACCCGTTGTGTTATGTCACGTCTAGTCATGTCATGTCACGTGTAGTCGTGTCCCGTGTGGTGCTCACATTGGTGGTGAGGATGGTGAGGATGCGAGTAGAGAATCTGTGGTGCAGTGCGTCTCCAGGCAGCATTTGGGCCAGACAACAGTAACGCTGCAGCAACTTCTGATGTAGTCGCCAACGCAGAGAAGATGCAACTTTCTGTTCTACTGACAGTAAAATCGCCACCAGCTCCGGGAACTAATGAGGAACCAGATGCAGAGGTGAAACGAGAACTCAGATAAGAGGAAACTGGGTAAAAAAAGAAGTAAAGGTTAACAATTTGAGGTTAATTGTAAGTGGTGCTAAAAAAAATTAACAACACAGCACAAGGGTGCCTACAACCCTTTCACCAATTCACAAGGTTGTCCTTTGTCGGTCTGCTCAGGTAGGAGCTAATCACCAAAACACCCAACAAGACATGCAATTCTGTAAATGATCTGTCCTAGTCATTTAGCCATCACAATTTGGTTCTGTGTCAAAGTTTCTTAGATCCTTACACTTACCCATCCTTTGTCCTTTCCTAATGTTCACTTGCTGCTTAATATATCCCTCCCACTGATGACTAGAGCACTCCCAAATTGCATGTCTTGGGACAACCACTCTTCTGAGCCATCGCTGTCCCAGGGATGTGGTGTTATGTTATGGCTGTTCAGTGTAAAATATCATTAAGCTTCTTAAGGACATAAATATTTTGAAACAAGTGACATGCTTCAACATAAACCTGCCTGGTAAGAAGAAAAAACTATTCAGACATAAAACCAAGAGCAAATTGTTTTGATTTGAGATATTTCATCATACAAATTGCATTTTGTACAGTGTGGATGTTTAATTTTCCACCTTGTTGTCCAGCGCAGGCTTTTCTCCTCTGGAGAGAACCACCTCGAAAGAGTCCTCTAAGTTGTCCATTAGAGCATCCAATACCTCAACATAACAACGAAGACAATTAAAGCTTCATCCAGTGAAACCAACACATATACAGTTACACTATCATCTGCATAACAACATATAGAAATAGAAAGCCCCATGTATAAACAAAACCCTATAACAACTTTTTTACCAGAGCTTCTGAAAGAAGAAACAGATATGTTCATGAATGTGCCAACGCTATTCATGCAAGAACGATCCGTATTCTGAATATATACCCAGGTCAGCTTCTAAAGCAAACTTACTCTTGCTTGACGGGAAATCCAACCCTATACAAAATCTAAATCGTTAGATTTGCAGACACTTGCAGACAAAAACATTGAACCCCTCCGACAACCGCCACCTTATCGGGGTCGAGGGGTTTGAGTACCCTAGTGATCCTAGGAGCTGTGTTGTCGGGGGCAATTTAGCCCATGGCAAAGAGGTCCTAGGTGAAGGGTCAGACAAAGAGCGGTCAAGACCCCTGATGAGAGTAAAAATGAATGACTCTAGTACCCTGCCCGGAGGGTTACCGGGGCCCCACCCTGGAGCCAGACCCGGGGTAGGGGCCCGCCAGCGAGTGTCTGGTGGCCGGGCCTTCACTCATGGGGCTCCGTCGGGTTTAGCCCGAACCAGGGACATGGGACCGTCCTCCCTCGGACCCACCACTCACGGAGGAATCCGCAGAAGTCCGGTGCATTGTGGATCGGGCAGTAGGAAAAGGCAGCGGCTTTGAAAGCTGACGGCAGGGACATGGAATGTCACCTCACAGATGGGGAAGGAGCCTGAGCTTGTGCAAGATATCGTGAAAGGCGGAGGGATGGTGTGGGCTACTCATAGCTCCGGAGCTCTCTGACCATGTATTGGACTTTACCCCAGTGGATGAAAGGGTTGCTTCCCTGCGCCTTTTGGTTGGGGAACGGGTCCTGACTGTTGTGTGCGCTTACGCGCCAAACAGCAGTTCAGAGTACCCATAGTTTCTGGAGTCCTTGGAACGGGTGCTGGAAAGCGCCCCGATTGGGGACCTCATTGTCCTACTTGGAGACTTCAATGCACATGTGGGCAATGGTAGCGAAACCTAGTGTGGCGTGATTAGGAGGAATGGCCTGCCTGATCTGAGACCTAGTGGTTTCAGTTATTGGACTTCTGTGCCAGTCACAGTTTGTCCATAACGAACACCATGTTCAAACATAAGGGTGTCCACCAGTGCACTTGGCACCAGGACACCCTAGGTCTCAGATCGATGATCGACTTTATAGTCGTATCAGCTGACAGGCGGCCGCATGTTTTGAACACTAGGCGGAAGTGAGGAGCTGAGCTGTCAACTGATCAATACCTGGTGGTGAGTTGGATCAGATGGCAGGGGAGGAAGCTTGACAAACCTGGTAGGCCCAAACGAATAGTGAGGGTCTGCTGGGAAAGTCTGGCCGAGGACCCTGTCGGGATGGTCTTCAACTCCCACCTTCGGCAGAGCTTCAACCGCGTCCCGGGGGTGGTGGTTTACATGGAAACTGATCTGTCCATGTTCAGTGCTGCCATTGCCGAGGCGGCTGCTGGGCGCTGCGGTCGCATGGCTGCCAGTGCTAGTCGCGGCGGTAATCCCTGAACCTGCTGGCGGACACCAGAGGTGAGGGATGCCGTCAGGCTGAAGAAGGAGTCCTACAGAGCATGGCTGGCTTGTGGTACTCCTGAAGCAGCTGACAACAGGCCAAGTGACACGCGGCTGGGGTAGTCAGGGGCAAAAACCTGATCGTGGGAGAAGTTCGGTGAGATCATGGGAGAAGACTTTCGGTCGCCCCCAAAGAAATTCTGACAAACTGTCTGGCGTCTCAGGGGGGAAAGCGGTCATAGGTCCACTCTGTCTACGAGGTGGATGGGGACTTACCGACCTCCACTGAGAAAGTTATGGGGCGGTGGAAGGAATACTTTGTGGATCTCCTCAATCCCACCAACACGTATTCCTAGGAGGAACAGAAGCTGGATGACTTGGAGGTGGGTCCAATCATCACTGGGGCTGAGGTCGCTGCGGTTGCTAAAGACTCCGTGGTGGCAGAACCCCGGGGGTGGATGAGATCCGCCCTGAGCATCTTAAAGTTCTTGATGTTGTAGGGCTGTCATGGCTGACACGCCTGTGCAACATTGCGTGAACAGCGAGGGCAGTACATCTGGAGTGGCAGACTGGGCTGGTGGTGTACCTGCTGGAGAGATTACATCTCTCGGCTGTTTTGGGAACGCCTGGGAAATCTCCAAGAGGAGTTGGTGGATGTGGCTGGGGAGAGGAAAGTCTGGGCTTCTCTGCTGAAACTGCTGACCCCCGACCCGGACTCGGATAAGCGGAGGATAACAAAATGAAACGAACTAAACGAAACAACATGGAACCCAAACACAAATGTTTTTCTTTTGTTAACTAGCCATGCTCACCTCCTGTGGAGGTCAAAAGTGAGAGGAAGAGACAGGGTATTAAATAGTGATGGTCCATCATTATGCATTACCAGACTGTTCTGTTTGCTTTATGAGCATTATTCATTACTAAAACAAACCAAAATAATCCCAACAATATTATGAAAACATTGGTATTAAAATGCTGCAGTGCTATCCTGATTGGTTGAGTGGTGTTGACAGATGGTGTGGGCCCTCACCTCGAGGGAGTCGTCTTGCAGCAATGCGAGGAGTTCTTTTTGGACCAGCTGGGGTTTTGATCCAAGAAGCTTAACCACCTGACAGAAAGGGCCGGGGCCAATAACGGGACATCACAGAGGAAAGGTTTTCAGCCAAAACCATGTTTTTCTCTGCATATTTCTTTATCAAAAGAATGTCCTCTTTAGCTTTATTTCCCCAACAAGAAGCAATTATTGTGCATGTGACTTATACTTGTGTTCAAATATCCCTTCCTGCACCCCTGAAGGACCTGTCCCCCTCTTCCTCTTTCCTTCACTGAACATTTTTAGCTCCACTGTTATCTGACTATAAGACTACACATTATGAATTGCCGTGATATTTGTTGACGTAGTAGTAGCCTTTATCTGACCTGGTGGAAACTGGCTGCGGCACTCCGCCGGACGCTGATTTCCGGATCACAACAAAGACTGGAGAAAGATGGGTAGAGTTCTGACAGGAAGCTAGCAGCAGCGGAAAACCTCACCATGGCCTATAGAGAGAGCAAGGAAGTGGCATCAACTATCTTGAGGATTGACAATGAACCGAGCTCTGCTGAGAGAGTATGATTCAATGTCTACCGGCATGTTGTAGCCGCAATTGCAACGGATCAGGGTCGACTCGTTGCTGTCAGGCTTGTTTCCTTCATTTTGTAGACCCGTGAGGCACAGCACCTTAAACCTCTGCAGCAACAGACTCTTCTGCTCATCTGTCATAGAGCCTGAAACACAACAGCCACACATCAGACACACAATTAAACCTGGAGACTTCGGTCACAAGGCTTTTCTCTTGTTGAACCATCTTCCGCTTCGATCCAGCAGGCAGAGTTTCTCCACATTTAAGATTTTAGATTGCTGGTGAATCTTATCACTTCTCCCTCTCCTTTTCTACACATTCCTGTCTCATTAATGCAGGTTACCAACTTGACTTCCTCATCACTCTTGCATGAACTGTCTTGCATCTCAGGTTGCCACGGATCATGGTTTTGTTTACTATTGTTTTCCCATAAAAAATCTGCCAGCACATTAGCAGCACTCTGCAATACCAACAATAGTTTAAATAACTTGCTTTGAAGGATATTAAAAGTGTTTTGCCAAACCACACAAAAATGTATTTATACTGACGTCTGCAGCCTGTAAATGATTCTAGCCTTAGTGACGAGCATCTCTAGTTCTTTGTAGGAACTCTTTAGCTGCTCTTGCCTGTTTGTAATATGATGCACAACCAGGCACCAGCAACACACTTTAAATTTAAGTTATTTAACTCTTCTTGTTAACTTGTAGGAAACCCCGTGGTGAACCCAGAACTAGCTGGATAAACTATATATCACATCTGGCCTGGGAAAGCCTTGGGATCCCCCAGGATGAGCTGGAGACTGTCGTTGGGGAGATGAATGTCTGGAAAGACCTTCTTCGACTTCTGCCACTGTGACCCGACCCCGGATAAGCGTAAGGAAATGGATGGATGGATATGTGTGCTCATGGAGAATATCGGGCTTCTGTCAGTAATGATAGCGCTTAAACCTGCTCTTTTGAATCGTGCCATTAATTAACTTTCCTTGTGGTTCGGCACTTTATCAACTCCTCTGTTCCTAGTCTTCTCTCTATAGTGTGACACCAGAGTTGAATCTCACCTGCAAGTCCATTGCAGATCTTCCCATACTGGAATGACAGAGAAGCCATAAGAGCTTTGTCTTCCTGCTGGGCCATCTCACACACTGTCATCAGCAGGGGGACTACAAGATGGACCCTGGAATCTGAAAGACGGGTGTAGAAGTAGACTTTATAGACATCAAGACTGCTGACAGAAGGCAACTGCAGCTTTATAGTCTCACGTTTCCTCAAGTTAATGGTCCAATGTGTAAGGATCTAAGAGGAGATATCGACAGACAATATCATACACATAATTTCGTGTTATTTTGGGTAAAATCTACGGAAGCTGAGAATTGTGTTTTATTTGCTTTAGAATGAGCCTTTATGTCTACAGAAGAAGCTGGTCCAATTATTTGCAATAGAAAAACCAAACAATGTCCTTTCAGTTTTTTAGCGGACACCACAATGCTGTGTTTACAGCAAACGTGACAAGAATTTCTTTCGGACAAGCAAAGCCACAAGCAGATTGACGCGCGGCAGTTTGGTCTTTCTACCAGTCCCGTCAAAAGTATCCTTGAACAAGATACTGGACTCACAGTTGCTCCAGTGATGAATGATGGTGTCAATGGTTACTGCCATGCCGTTTCAAGTTGTGAAGTACTACGAGTGGTCAAGCAGAAATAGAAAGGCGCTATATAAGTAGTCCATTTACCATAAATTTGCAACGGTTGAAGCAAATGACATGATGCAAATCTGGCTCATTGGCTCAACTGGAAATTTTGTGATGTGACTCAAAAGCCTACTAGCGTCTGCAAACATCCCTTACGATGTTAATGGGACGCGTTGATGCAGATGTGGATGAATTTTGAACTGTCTTTAACCACCTCTGGATAATATTGGATAATACGGCAGCATTTCTCATCAGATATATCTGTGACTCCATGACAAATACAAAGCAGCGGTTGTGTTTACTTTAGTCGTAGTTTATAGCAGACTTAAATAGTGGAAGGAAACATATGTATCATTCCAGGGAGAAGAGGGGACAAGAGCATATATTCATGGGTTTGCGTTAGACCTGCACGTGACAGGAATAATCAATGATCACTATCTTTGATCAGTGATTCAGATGGCTTAATCACTGAGTTGAATTAGGCGGAAATTCTCTCTACTCGGTGTGAACGCAGCAAAAGTCTTGGTGAGAAGAGGGGAGTTCAGTTGGTACCACTCTGCAACACCACCAATAGACGCCAATAGATCCAACACATATTTGCTTCCTAGTGTATCCAACTGAATGTTCAGTACAGTCGACTTACTGCCATCCATCATGTCCATCATGCTAATGATGGTGTCAAAGGCAGCGAGGCGGACGCTTCTCATCTCATCTTCAGCGAGCACCATCAGTTCACGAAGAAGCTCTGCCCTGGTGTCTTCGAACCTGAAGGAGAGACGGGAAGAACACTGTTCAAGCTATGGCAACATGTTTGATTTGTATTTGGTTTTGTTCTGCGTTCACATTTACCCGATCCCTCTGGCAATGCCATCCAGCTGACGACACATGCAGGCCCGGACCTCGTAGTCCACGTCCTGACATAACATACAAACCATCGGCAGCAGCTCTGTCTTCAATCTGATACACAAAAAACAGGTTTGAACAGCAGAATTATGTCGCATCAGCTGCCGGTCAGGAGTATTATGAAGTTAAATTAGTGAACAAAAGTGTTTGGGTATTGCTGTGTGCCTGTGGTAATGCAGCTCACATGTGAGAATCAAACTTGCAGGCAATTTTTGCTAAGATTCGACAGTTGGCCAGACGAGCCTGAGGGGAGTATGACAATTGAGACTGACAGAGGAGAGGGTTCAGCACCTGCAGAAAAACATACAGGTATAAAGGTTTGAAGAAGGTAGATAGTAGTCACTACGGTTGTCAGTAGTAGTCAATATTAGTCAGTACTAGTTGTTAGTAGTCAGACGTAGTCAATAGTAGTCAATAGTAGTCAGTAGTCAGTAGTCAGTTAAAGGCAACTGTGGTTAGTACTGTACAGTAGTGGTGGACAGTAGTCAATTGTAGTCAGTAATAGTCAGTAGTAGTCAATAATGGTTAGTGGGAGTCAATAATATGCCACAGCTGTCAGTAGTGGACAGTAGTAGTTAAAAGTAGTATTCAATAGTAGCCAGGATTAGTCAGTAGTAGTCAATAGTTGTCAGTAGCAGTCAGTAGTAGTCATCAAATGTTGAGATTACATTTGTTTTAAATTGACACTACATAAATAAAATTGATTGGCAGCTGTAGCTCATTGGGTAGAGTGGACGTATCCCAATCGGAAGATTGGAAGGTATCTGGTTCCCGCCCCAGCAGGTCTACATGACATAGGGTCTTTGAGAGTGCTTCAGAGGGGCTTCCCACTGCTCCCTCAGGAATGGGTTAAGTACAGGGAAATAATTTCACTATGTTGTATTTTGTATGACTGTTAGTGATTAATAAAGGATGAATTATTATTATTATTTGATTTGATCGATTTAATAGTCAACAGTAGTCAGCAGCTGTCAGCTGTAGTCCATTATAGTCTAATAGTAATCAATAGTAGCCAATAAGTGCTAAACGCTCAGGTATAAACATTAATAAGTGATAAAGAGTTGATTTTAGGTTTTGATATGTAAAGCTGAAAACTGTACCTCTTGCTTGATGGTCTCTTTGGGTAGATTGTTGACAGCTAACAGTAGAGTGTCCAACCATGCGTTTCTCACCACTGTCAAAGGGGCACATCAACCCCAAAAGTTAATCATACTATCGTGGCAAACATCGACTTTAACTCAACTTCAATGGAAAGATAAACCCAGACATTAAAGCCAAGATCAATGGTAACATCAAAGTTGATGCAACCAACATTAACATCAGTGTTACCATCAACATAAATTATAATGTTGGCCGTATCACCAGCCATGATCAAGGGTAAGATTAACAAAAATATAAACTCAACCCCAACATCAATGCCAACATTTGATAAAACATTTGATTTATGTGCTATTACAAAAGACACTGTGGTCCAGGTGGTTTATGCGTTCTTACCAGTGTCTCTGACCTTCTGTTTTTCATGTGTCTTCATCTGTATCTCTGTGGTCTGAATGGTATGTGTGTTGATACCCGAGTCTATGTCATTCTTCGGGCGCATGTCTTCTTACCTGTGTCTCTGTGGGTGAGGTGGTTGATGAGTTGTCACCTGTGTATCTGTGGTTGAGGTAGTTTTTGGTTGTTCCTGTGTGTCTTTGGTTTTGATTTTGTTACCTGTGGCCCTGTGGTCATAATTATTGGTTTGTCTTTACCTGTGTCTCTGTGGTTGATGTGTTGTTACCTGTGTCTCTGTGATTGATGTTTTTGCCTGTGTCCGTGGTTGATGTGCTGTTACCTGTGTCTATGGTTGGTGTGTTGTTACCTGTGTCTCTGTGGTTGATGAGTTATTACTTGTGTCTCTGTGTTTGATGATCTGTTACCTGTGTCTCTGTGGTTGATGTACTTTTACCTGTGTCTCTGGTTTGTGTGCTTTTACCTGTGTCTATGGTTGATGTGCTGTTACCTGTGTCTCTGTGATTGATGTTTTTGCCTGTGTCCGTGGTTGATGTGCTGTTACCTGTGTCTATAGTTGGTGTGTTGTTACCTGTGTCTCTGTGGTTGATGAGTTATTACTTGTGTCTCTGTGTTTGATGATCTGTTACCTGTGTCTCTGTGGTTGATGTGCTGTTACCTGTGTCTCTGTGGTTGATGTGCTGTTACCTGTGTCCCTGTGGTTGATGTGTTGTTACCTGTGTCTCTGGGATTGATGCGTTGTTACCTGTGTCTCTGTGGTTTATGTGCTGTTCCCTGTATCTCTATGGTTGACGGGCTGTCACCTGTGTCTCTGTGGTTGATGTGCTGTTACCTGTGTCTCTGTGGTCCATGTGCAGCAGGGCAATCTTCAATATGGCATACGTGTGGGTGTGGATCAGGATGATATCGTCCTGCAGGATGGTTAAAAACGACGTTGCAGCAGCCAGGTTGATTTCGGATCCAGCTGTGGTCAGGACCTCCTGAATCAGACACAGGACAGGTTACTTGTTTACCAGATTGACTGACCACATATTGTCGCTCCCTGGTTGCAGCTTTCACACTAACTGCGCTGATGTGAAGTCTGAATGAAATTACCTACCCGGACCTTTGGTACGACCCGATGAAACGTCTCAGCTGGGTTCTGGCGAACGAGACTAGGAAGGTTACTGATGACGCTTGCTATCTGTATCTCTTGGCCCACACTGACAAGATAAAAACAAATAATTACAAACAAGCGTAATATAATGGATTTGGATCCATGAGGGCTTCAGTGCTGTGTTGCACATCCTGCCGTTGTTTGTTTCACAAATATTTTCGGATATTATCTGAGTCATTCAGCTTCCAGCAGTTTCAGTCCAGATGTTGATCGAGTTTAGTGAACTAGTTTAGAGCCTCTGCGATCAAAACACCATTACCTCCCATGTTTATTTTGCTTCACAGTGTAGTGGGTCAGACTGATTCTCCGTCCAGCTTCCACTCACCTCAGGTCACAACAGGAGGCTTTTTACAAATACAATATTTGTGTATTCTATCTGTGTGGCGAGCAGCATGGCACAGGCCACAAGTCCGAGGTCGTGCATGTTAACACGGGTGTAACCTTTCATACTTTACACCTACTGCACAAGGAGCCCACAGCCTGAATTTCAAATCATTCAAATGATGTTTGTCACTTGAGGCATTATTTCTATCGCAATATCACAACGGCCGTTTTCATTGCGTTTTCAGTTGGACCTCTTTCTGGGGTATAAGGATCAGAGAAAACAACTCAAATCAGAGTGTAGGCAAAACATTGAAACCAAATGTCAATCACAAACTTAAAAATCATTGGGAAATCAAAAACTGCTTTGAACGTTCTAAATAAACTCGACAAAATTTAACTAAACTTTTGTATTTCCCGAACAAATTCATTTTTGAAGTTTATCTAAATTTGGAAATTTTTCTATCTATTTTTCTATATAGCAGCAGTACATCAATGTCACGATAAGTAAACAAACTGTCATGGAAAACTAAAAGCAAACAAAGTTAAATAAAGTGAGATAGAGTGAAATCTGAAGGCTTCAGGTCGGAACAACAGGCGGTGTGTAGTGACAGAATGAGCGATATAAATAATTGATAACAGATATTTAATAACTCCAGTCTGAAAAGGAGCACAACTATTATAAATAAATAAAAAAAGTACAGTGTGACTAAAAACTATGACTTTGGATCAAATCTTTTCTACCTGCCCTTAAAAAAAGAACAAACGAGTACATATTGGAAATGATCTCCCTGATCTACAATCAAAACAAAAACTAGATCGTTTGGGAGTTTTATCTCCTTCATATCTATGCTCTGAAACGGGCCAATTATGGCTTCCAGATTGCAGTTTAATTATAAGATTCAGAAACCTCGAAGTCTGATGCCTCTAAAAAGAAAAATAAACTTTTTGCAATTTCACTGAAAGGGCTAGAGTGTCATTTGTTTTGTCCTTTCTGTAACTCCATGTCTGTCAGTCTGAGTTTGACCTTACGCTTTATACATTCAGGGTCAAAACGTCCAATCCCGTGCCATAAATGAGACAAACCGCATTCATCACCAATATTCTTGACTTTGAAAACCCTCTTAGATTAAGAAATGTCATACAGGCTGTTGCGTAAAGCAAACACAACAAAAGAAATCCTCTGTGTACTCCCACCCAGAAATGTACCATTCTCATTTTTACCTTTGTATCTAGCTTTTACCTACTGAGTTCACCACAAACAATATAAACTATATATAGAAAATACATACAGTTAGCTGAACGCTTGTTCATATGAAGTAAATGTTTCAGAAATGTCCTATGAAACATTTCCATTTGGCCTAAATCATCAACCCCAAACTTCGCGTCCATATAAAAAGTTGCTATAAATTGTTAAAATTCTTCACACTGTATATTTATAGTAGGACGGCGACCGGTGACGTTATGAGCGTGTGTTTTTTGGCGAGGCATCAATATTGGCTGCTCAATAACGTTTATTAAAAATTAAAAATTCAAGCTTTTGATAACTTTTAATCCTTATGGTCTTTTCATGTCAGATGCCAAATTTGAAGTTTATTGGGTTAAATTGCTAGGATTACTGTGTTGGAGTACAAAGCTTGGAACAGGCAAAAATCGCACATTAAATTCAAAATGGACGACTTCCTGCTATGTTTACGTCAAAGCACTGAGAGACTCTTTGGTAGATCTTTGAGTTATAAACATGTGTACCAAATTTAATTCCTCAAGGTAGAAGGGGATCGAAGGGATGTTCTTCCGGGGAGGCGCTCCGGAGCCATTCTGACCAGCCCACTGCCATGACTAATAAATTATGAATATTTTTGCCAGAGCTGAAGCGCCTGCAATCTTTATGAGTTTTTCAAGCCTGATAAAACCCCTAAAAATAGGATTTATTGGGAGGAATAAAAAAATAATCACTACAAAAACAGCAGGGTCTTTGCATTTTTAGTGCTTGGGTCCTAACTATAAACAACACTAACTAGAATTGAGGTTCTTCTCTCTGAAACATCTCATGGTTCCTTCCCCCAGTCTGCTGCACATTTTTGTCTGGGGTCCTTAAATATCTTTGAAAAATACATAACTCTGTCGATCAAGCAGACACAGATACAAGCCCTTACCTGAGCAGGTAGAGCGCTCTCTCCACATCGTTCAGGTCTTCATCCACAGTGAGTTGATCGATCTCCTCCGCCGTCTGACAGGAAACAAACATATTTCAGTCAAGATAAAAAAAAACATTTGCAAGGTTTTGACCTCATTACTCCCTGCAGACGAGAGAGATCATTCAGCGTGTGCCGGTATGGGGTATTGTTAATGTCCACTTTAACTTTCTGAAAGGTTCACAACAACGTGATGCCATCCAGATAAAAAAAATGTTTAAAGATGTTCATTTACGGTTTTACATAAACAAACTGGCTTCAGCAAAAATGTCTGTTTTTAGAGGAAGCTCATGTGGGGATTGATGCAGTAGTCTCATCACATTCTCACATCACAGCACGACAACTGCTGGAAAAGCCTCTTGATAAAACAGAATTAGCACCATTAGCATTATAAGCATCCGGACGTTCAGTGATACCAAGTTGAGATGAAATTGAAACAGTGCTGATGTCACAGAGTGATTTCAGAGCATGTGTGTGGGAGGGGATGGGATGTGACTGTGTTGTCATGACATCAGGGTTTCTCCCATCAGAGGAACCCACACAGGCCCGACCCCCTCACAGCATCATCATTTCGAAGCCCCGCCCACCTCAATGCCCACATTCATTAGAGAAGAGGAGGAAAGAGACTTTTTTTCTTCTTGCTCTTCTGCTTGTCTTCATAAGCTGGATCCACCTGGATGAATTTACTATTATTTGTCATTAATTATTGAAAAAATGAAAGAGACCAGCTGGGACATTTTCAATTTTAAAAAAGGCTTACTTTAAGAGATTTAAAAAAAAAAATAGTATTGTTAATTAATGTCATCATCATTATATAATGAGTATTATTCTTATATTATTGATGTATCACTGAGAGAAGATAAACACATACGAACAACAAATCTATTAATGCCCATTTAGCTGATTGTCCTAGCTTTATATTGGATATAATCATATATTAAATAATAACTAGTAAATTTGAAAGCTCACAGAAACTATTTTACTAATGATAAACTATTCATCTACAGTGTTTAAACATCAATTAGAAGCTGTAAATAATAATTAATAGTCTAAATAAATACTTTTACAAGTGCCTTTTACGTCATTGATCATTTAAATTTTTTTAGCAACAATGTAACTTGACCGATAGAAAACTCTAAAGTGCAAATTAAATAAAAAAATAAAAACAAAAGAGAGCTAATAGATCCAAATGAATATATCATATATATATATATATATATATATATATATATATATATATATATATATATACTTTTTTGTAACTTCTCTGAACAAAAACGAAGGGCCAGCAGAGACATTTACAACGTTAAATGTTTAATCGATTCAAATTATAAGTAATAAAGTAACAATAATAACAATAATTCTTACTATTATTATTGTAAGAAATTTTAAAAAGATAGTTATCAAATGTTGTATTTAGCACTGCGCTGCACAAAACCTTTGTAATTACTTTGTATCTAATCTATTTCTAATCAGTCTCTCTTTACTTTATGTTCAGTATTATATTTGAAAGCACATACAAGTAATGATCAATTATTCATTTGCAAACATTTGTAGAGCAATTATATTCCATAAATAATAATAAATAACGTATATAAACATTTAAACCGAATAGATTTTGAATCACGTGAGTCAATGATTTTACTACGTTTACCAGTCTATAAATATGTAAGAAATGGTTAATATGGGGTACCTTCAGTCAGCTATGAGTGTGTTGATGAACTATAAGTCCCCCTATGATGAAGAAACAAAATAACACATGTAGACATATGATTAAATGGGAGGGGGGCTTTAGTTAGGATACAATTTATAAAGTGGTCAGACTGATGAAGGCTGGAGATAATCGGAATGACATTATGACTGCATGTGGAGGATATCCTGCTGTACTACAAACTGTCCGTCTGTCTCACCACAGACACACACACACACGCGCACACACACAGACAGACAGACAGACTGAAAATGCGTCATGCTGCGCAGATAGCGGGTCTCCCCTCTTCCTGCATGGAGGCTGCTCATCTTCCTCCCGCAGACACATTAGCAGCTCCATCCTCCTCCTCCGAATCCCTCCACACGTGATCATCCTCACCTGCCTGACTCCACACATGTACAAGAACATCACGCTTACCTTCAGACCCCTGCGGATTGGCTTCTCGATGAAGGCGAATTCCTGCAGATCGTCCAGTCCGAATAGCAGGCTGGACTGGTTCATTCTGTTGGAGAACATCTGATCCCTGGAGAAAGTCACAGTTGGGTACTGGTCGTTAGTGGGAGGAGGGCAGGCGGCGAATCTCAACCATCCTCGATGAGGAGGAGAGAGAAGGGGGTGGCGGTGGCTATGGTGGGGGCAGATGTACTGTCACTAACCGTTTCCAAGGAGATCCCTTGCTCGATCCGTCCAGGGCGGGGGAAACGTCACAAAAGGCTCCGTTCAAATTTGTTGTAATTTAAAAAAAACTTAGCTCCCACTTCATGATAGCAACTTATCGGATGTACAAGGTAGTACAACATCAATCTGCACGTCTTATCTTCTATCCTGCGCATATTTGTGCGGAAGTACGTAGGCGCATTGCGTTCTCCAAATAAAACAAAACATTGAGACATCTTATCTCGTGATTACGAGAAAATATCTCAAAACTAGAAAGAACTCAGAGAGTGCAAACCTCTGCAAAGGCAGGTACCCACGGTAGACATTATTTGGGTAAAACATTCATGCAAACCCGTCCATTCATGTACGAGTTATTGCTGTAAAACCTCCTTAAGTGCCAAATGTAGCGGTCGTTGGGGAAACGTTATTATGACGTCACGTCGTTGGGTCATGACGTTACGTCACCGAGATGCAATTACCTCTAGCATATGCCAACACCTACCCTTGGGTAATATTTCGTGCAAATCCGTCCAAATGATTTTTTTCCCTAATCTCGCTGACAAACAAACCAACAAACCAACAAACCAAAAATGACCCAGAGAGCACAAACCTCTGCAAAGGCACAGCAGCACTGAAGGTAGACATTACTGCGATCACACTCAATCACATCACTTCACTTAAGATACTTTCTAATTCCTGAACCCATCCAAACAATAAAATTCCATATGGATTTAAACTGATATCCAACTGTACCATAGTTGGTGTGTTATTCAAGATGTAATCTATGATTATGTGATTTCCCCGTGGAAATTAATGTTTGTCAATTTTGCCCAATTTCACCTTCATATTTTGATTTAACTTTTTTAATCCTTTATATTATTCCTATGGTACATAGAATCTAGAATTAAGAAATATCTAGAATTAAGAAATATTACATTATCAGTGATTTTTTTTTTTAAAAAGGCCTTAAAAACAGCAAAATCCATCATGAAATCCATGTTCGGTTATGGATCCAGATCATTTGTCAGGTACCAGGGTATATGGTAGGTTATATCAGATATGCTCGTAAAATAAGTTAATTGTTGAAGTAGTTATTAATGAAAAACGGAAAATGGTTCTTGCAATGGTTAAGAAATAGTTATTATGACATCACAATGTGAGGTTATGATATAACATTACCAAAATGTCATCGCCACTAGGGGATACCAAAACCTACCTCTGGGTAAAATTTCATACAAATCCGTCCTTTAGTCTTTCTGTAATCTGACAAACAAGGAGACACCAGACATACCAAGGTAAAAATCATCACCTCTGCCAAGGCACAAAAAAGGTAGACGGTATTCATCATGCCATGTTAAGAAAACGCTGTTATGAAATCAAGGCACGGGGTCATGACATGAGGTCACCAAAATGTAATCATCTCTAGGATATGCCAACACCTACGTCGGGGTAACATTTTATCAAATCCGTCCAGTAGTTTTTCAATAATCTTGCTAAAAAAACAGACAGACAAACCATCCCGGGTAAAAACCTCCTTGGGTGAGAAACATCTTCATCGATTTGACAAAATATTGCGTAGCATTTGGTAAACATGCTGCAATTACCACGACAAAATACATGAAGAAAGAACATGTCAGATTTCTTAACTCTCTTCTTCACCTAGCTTCCACTTTTTCTCCGATCTTCATTGTGAGGCTTATTAGCTCCATATCTCAGTAGCTGCTACAGAGCTCATTCTAACAGAAACCATCAACAACTCACCATAACCCTCTGGGGTCTGAACCCTAAGCCCTAAAATGACACAAAGATGAAGATATACTTCACCGTCTCATATGTCATAACAACATAGCAAAACTTGTTCTCTGGATTTGACCAATCCCTGAAGAGCGGTGGGTGACCCTGTGCGGCGCTCGGTGAGCAATAAGTTCAGTGTTTTGCTCAAGGACACTATGACGAAGTCAACCGCGGGGAACAGGGATTGAACCACTGAACATTCCCATGAGTGGATGTCCACTCTGCCTCCAGAGCCACAGCCGGCACCAATACATACCCCATTAAATAATGTCTACATAACCATGTTTGGTATCTTTATTCTCGGCACATCCTGACAATTATTCCCTAACTTTAAAAAAAAAGGGGTTGTCCATGATTTTTTAATATTTAATAGCACTTCACTTTCTTCAGAGGCTTAGATAACTGTAACATGATAGTCCAGATGAGAGATGGGTTAACCTAAGAGCTCAGACTGCAGCTACTTAAAATAAACCTCGAGCACACCCCCACCCAAACATTCGACCCTGTCCACACCTAGTCATGTGCAAACTCCATTACAGAGCAGCACAGACAGACGGTCATGCTCTAATGCAGAGGCAACTAAAACACATAAAGAACTTTAAGTAAAGGTGAGTACTGGTCTTGCTCGGTCACGTCGCAATGTTACTGCTGATGCGTACGGTGTTGCTGTCAGGGCTGCTGCTCTCTGTCTGTAAGCTTTAGTTGGATGTTCTACCAGCTGGTGGCTGCTGCTTGTGTGCTGACGTCACCACGTTAGAAAACAACCCGGTGTTGGCACCAGAGATAGATAATGATACCAGCGTGACTCCCAACTCTAGGAGTGGGTCATGGTCAAGGCATCATATTAAGATAGTCAAATTATTCTCACTCTGTTGCTGTTGAGAAACCTTTGCAGAGTTTTACATTCAGTGTGTGCTTCTTATTTTAATCAAAATCTGTCTCAGACTGCTAACTCATCATCATCTGACTTCCCAGCTTCATCATGGCGGCAGCCAGCATCTCTCGCTCAGCATCAGCAGCTCCCGGCCTTGCCTTCGAGGATTATTCTCTCTACAGTAACCTCAGTGATGAGGAGCTGCTGCAGCTCGCCATCGAACGCAGTCTGACCGAAACGCATCCCGGCACCCCTGATGCTGCTGATGCCACTCCACCCCACCCACCTGACAGCAACAGGCCGAACCCTGCAGCCAGAACCATCAACCAAGACAGGCCCAGCTCCCATAATCCTCCTGCAAAATACAGCTCCCACAATTCCCCTCCAGCCCAGACCTCAGCACACTATAGCTCTCCAAATCCTCCAAGTGAAGAAGCTCCAGATCCGTATGTCAGTTTTCAATTTCCTGTTACATACTGTCCACACAGAAATCCAATATTATGGAGTGTAAAGTAGAACCAACTTACTATTACTATCGATTAATGTGCAGCACTATTAATCGCAAACATTGCTATTATTTATTTTCAGGGCAGATTCACTTTGTGGAGTAAAAATGTAAAGATAAATGTTGAGACCATCCCCACAGTTCTTATCTGAATGGTTGGGTCATCACTTAAAATGTCACTCAAAACAGGATGCAGAAATCTTTCAACTTAAAGGTGAATTCAAAACACAAAACAAGCCATTTTATCTGCAAACTGATCAAATAAATCAATTTTGATTGTTTTTCTTAATAAATATATGCTCATTCCACATTATGTGCCTGCAGCATGATTCTGTAATGAAGGCACAAGGGCTTGTCTCCCCATCGCCTGACGTCCTCTTTTCTTTTAACAACAGTCGGTGTTTGGGAGGAGAGGACACTGATAGCATTTAACGCTTTATAATGTTTCACTTATTTTCCATAGGGAACAAGTGTAGATCACAGCAGGCCGTCTAGGACTCTTGTCTCTTTTTAACTTTTTAATTTCATGCACAACTTATTAAAAACAGAGCAACATTTACTTCATATATTATTTATTTTGTAAAAATATGTGAAAGGTTTATTTCAATCAGGAGAGACGAGGAAAATTAAAGATAGTGTTTATTAAAGTTAATGATAGGATAAGGAAGTCATACTAATAAAGGCTATCTATCTATCAGTATCTACGTATCTGTGCTCCATCAGATGAATCCCCCTATGGAGTCTAGACACTGGCAGTGGTGGAATCTGGTGAGTCTTTAGAGGCTTATCAACTGGTGAGGCAGATGAAGTGTGAGAATGCTGAACTGCAGAGACCGGTGGAGATGAGGAGGTGGAGGGGTCGTGTAACAGCAGGAAAAAGAATCATCATTAAAATGACACCAGCAAGGTGATAGGCTAAAATGTGTTGGTGTGCCTCTTTGCTACTGGATAGATGTGATCAGCTGATGTGAACAGCTGATATCTTTTTTTATTTTTTTTTATAATGTTCTGAGATAGGAACAGTGTACAATGCTGTAAAGAGCAGCGTAGTAAACCCAACCCCCTCCCCCTTGTTGCACACCCACACAACTGAAGGCTAGACCTGCACTCAAAGGCATGGTACTGAAAGGAACTGTGAAATAACCGTACATGAAGACCTCAGGAACAAAATAAGAACGATCAGCAGCAGGGCATACATGTTTACCCTTCACTTACCAGAACAAAATAAAGACAACAAGCAGAAACACGAGTCAGTAAGACAGTAAAATTAAGTAAAATAAATAAATAAATAAAAGTTAATAATAAATGTGTCTGTCTGAAATTGTCAAAGAAACTGTCTTGACCCTTACTTAAAAGGGGTTCCAAACTTTTGCAAATTTATCAGATTGGCCATATGGCGAAGATGTAATTTTTTGTAGCTTGACACAACGTAAAACATCTCTGATCCAGTGTGTATGAGTGGGCGGTGTTGGGGATTTCCAATTTATCAGTATCAGACCCCTGGCTAACAGAGTAGTGAACTCTATCCAGATACCTCAGATACCTTAGATAATGTTTTAAAGATATTGGACATGTATTTGCTTAAAGAAGGGCAAGGGTTTTGGTGTAATGTGTACAGTGTAAAATCCTGGACTGAATAAAACTGTGTCTAGCACAGATATTAGATTTATGTACCATAATTAAGATCTCATCCAACATGTCTTGTGGGATTATCTCTTCCAGGTCTTTTTCCCCAGATACTTTAAATAGTGTTCAAAGAGTTTGGGCCTAAACCATAAATGCTATTATAAATAAGAATAAATAGCCCTCTTGAATGAAGAGAGGATGCAGAAAGGTGTCCCAGTCTGAGTCTTCAGGAAGTGTTGGGAAACGCGGGAATGTACTATGGATGAAGCTACGGACATGAAAATGGGGGAACTGGGGTTGGCTGCTAAAGGGGCCTTTGTGGACGACGACTGCAGACCATAATGACACCTAAACTGGGCCCAGATTTTCAGACAGGATTCAACAACTGCATTCTTCACGTAGGAAGTTGTGGCGGTGGCAGAAGAGAGTGCAGTGATGCCTTCAATGATGCCGGATAAGTAAATTTTGATTCAATAATTAACCATATTAGAGGAGTGTTAAGGTTCTCATACTGAAGCCAGTAGTACATATTCCTAATGTTTGCCGCCCGGTAATAAAATAAAATATTTGGGAATGCCATCCCACCTATGTCTTACGTTTCTGCTGAAGTAACTGTCATCGCAATCTAGGTTTTTTTTTAATTCCAAATAAATTCCAGAATGAGAGAATCTAACTTACAGAAGAAAGACAGAGGAAGAAAAATTGGGATACATTGAAATAAAAAAGAGAATCATGGATAGATATTCATTTTAACTGAATTAATCCTGTTGGCAAAAGACAAATTAAGTGATGCCCATCGCTCAATGTCCTTCTAATTCAAAGAACTGTCTCCTCACAGTACCAAATAGTGCGTGGACGAATCTGGTAGCATTGACATAATCTTAGAAAGAAAGCCTCATCCCAGTAAGGAGCTTATACTTTCACTCAAGCAATATTTCTGTTATAAATCTTTCCAGTGACAATGAGAAATCTACCACTGGGATCAGAGATTGTTTTTACATGAACAAACGGGATGGATTTGTGTAAAATAGTGGCAACACCCCTTAATTTACCAGAAAATAAGGAAAGATATACTTGTCCAGTCCAACATCCTTTCAATTTGGACACATTTACGTATTTCACATGGGTTTCCATTAGATGGATTATTCAAGTATGAAGATGACGTAAATAATGCAAGATCTTACTCCGCTCCAGAACACTGAGAACAGAATCTACCCACGGCCCATCCACCTGACCAGCAATCAAACCAGTGTCAGTGTTGTACAATAACCTGGATCACCTCATTATACAATAACTACGTCCAACTGTCATTACTCTGACATCTTTGCCCTGTCATATATATTTATATATACATATTAATACATATATATTTAAATGTATATAGCCTGTATGCAAGACAATTTCCATTTGTTTATAGCTTGTATATTTGTTTATTGCCTTGTCCATTAAATTTTTAATTATTTATATGACGTTCGTACTGTGAGAGCTCAGTTAACCGGAGTCAAATTCCTTTTATGCATATACATGGCCAATAAAGCTGATTCTGATTAATTTGACTGGGTTGTTAAGGCCTTTGCAATTCAGGCTGACAAATTTAAGGACACCCCCACTGTGGTTGATATAAATTTAGGGTGGGTCATTTATGAGAAAAGCACACAAAATCTTAACCAATCCAGTGAGCCCTTGCTCCCTTCCCCTTTCTTAAATCCAAACTACAACATCTTGTCACTCGTAGTTTAAACATACTACAAAAAAGTGAAAGTGAACGGTGTGAAAAGAAACAAAAGAAAGATATAGTTGTAAACCTTTACATTGCCATGTGTCCATTATGTAGCCCCTCCTACAACAATAAACAATGTACACATTCATATGTTTAACGTGAGAAAAACAAAAAACGTAACTCACTTGTATATATACAATCACTGAAGAAAACCAGGATAGTAACAGAAAATAAATAAAATGAAATAAAAGTAATAATGAAAATAGAAGGCTACTGTTCTCAAGTCTGTAAGCTCCGCATCAAAACCTCTCCCTCAACCGTAAATGACGTCACCCAGCGCAACGGTGCAACCCGTCACCGGTCTCCTGCTCTTCTCTGGTTCGGACCTCAATCCAGTTGTCGGGCGTGGTCTTTTTAAGCCTCGTATTCACAAAGTCCATAGCCAAGCCCGTATCTTCAAACCTTCGGACGCGGCCATTGGGTATAGAGATGTAAAGTTTAGCTGGACATTTCAGCCCAAATATAACATTATGGCACGAGTGCATCTTTTTTTTTTTTCAGTCGTGCAAAGGCAGCTCGTGACTTGGCCACCATCGGAGTAAAGCCCGGAAAAATGTATAGTCTCTTTCTGTTAAACATGAGGGGAGAAGCCTCTCCAGCTCGGCGCAAAATTGGATTCCTGGTCTGAAAAAGGGTTAACCCTGAGGACCAATGGACGTGGTGGCGGCCTTTCTTTGGGTTTGGACCCGTAACATGCAATAAGTCCAATCCAGCACTGGTTTAGCCTTCAATTCAAGCAAGTCCTGTAAAAGCTGAGCCCCAAAATCGGTGGGATGAGGACCTTCCAAGGCCTTGGCAAAACCCACAAGTCTGTTGTTGTTCCATCTAGAGTGAGCTTCCAGGTCTTCACGCTTCTTGGTCAGAGACTCAACAGTGAAAGATAGTTTGTCTACATAAGCCTGGAGGCTAGCTAGCTGTTCATTGTGTAGCAGTTCCTGAGGCAGCTTGAACTTCCCGAGCTGGCGCAGAAAATGCATCCTCTGCTGGGCGTTCTTGATAATGAGGTTGATGTTGGAGGTCCATTTTAGGTCCTGGGAGATGCTGGATCCCAACAAAAACCTGAAGGTTTCCCCAGTCAACACATTCAGGAAGTCTGTGGAGGTGGGCACAGTGAGTGAGGAGTGATGGTTTGTACAATATCAGGGATTATCATGTTGAGTCGAGGTGTTGCAGGATATAGTGCAGGCCCACGTTTACTGCATCATCCACTGACCTATTTGCCTGGTAGGCAAACTGCAGGGGGTCCAGCAGGGGTCTTGTAAGGTTCTTTCAGATGGGTCAACACAAGTCTCTCAAAGTCGTATCTTATCAACGGAAGTTTTTTTGTTAACACCAATGACTAAATATTTAATTTAATTTGTTTCTTACTTTTTGCGCATAGCCAGCGATGGCTAAAGGACAGCAATGCCCTGGTTATGAGGAATGGAATTAGCCAGCCATGTGTCCAACATGCCATCAAGTCTCAGTTGATGGCGAGTCTAGACCTGATCTGCACTGTCAGATGAGTGTGAGTAACAGCAGAATGAATATTCTGCAGGCAGGGAAGATTCGTATTTAAAATGACAGCATCAAGATGATAGGCTAAAATGTGTAGGTGTGCCTCCGTACTATTCAATAGATGTGATCAGGGGATGTGAACATCTGATATCGTAATTGCTACCCTCAGCCACTTACAGCAGGAATAATGAGTGAGCATGCTTGAGATTGCGGCATTGGTGAGGGAAATAATCTACAGACCTACGCATGCGAGAGAGTAACTTCCGATATATCTTCATTAGCGTGTGCTGGCTAACGTAACACTACTTCCTGTGCTCTGATTGGCTGTTGTCTTGTGGCAGGAAGACCTTTGATGGGACGGTGAGTCGCTTCATGACGGGCTCTGGGAGGAGGATGATGGCGTACCGCAAAGCCGATGGCTGTCTGGTCCACATTGTTCCAGAGCCAGAGGAGTGAGTTGAGTTCTGTTCATGAACTGCCTGTAGGTGGAAACAGTTTGTCCCATTGCTTTTCGGCAGCTGATCGGGACTTG
This sequence comes from Lophius americanus, assembly GCA_037951165.1. Taxonomy (NCBI): domain Eukaryota; kingdom Metazoa; phylum Chordata; class Actinopteri; order Lophiiformes; family Lophiidae; genus Lophius; species Lophius americanus. The sequence continues at coordinate 9,195,024 of JBBDHG010000051.1, forward strand.
TGTAGCATAAAGGATCATTTTTACTCAATCCACATGTATACTGATAAAATGCTGATTCCGTAAACGGCCACATGCATCCATACGTGACGTAGGGTTGGTATCGACAGCCCCAGCGTCACAAGTTCCAACAGAACAGCAACGAAAATAGCGATGAAAAATGAATTGACGACCATCACTTTTTGTTCTTCATCATGTCCGTAGGAATTTGCCTTCGCTTCCATTTATTATATCTATACTTCCCACAATTATTTCCAATAATACTGAAAGAACCAAATATGTGTGTAATAGAATATAAAAGAGGCTGACTAGCTTTTAAAAAGAGGAATGAGTTAGTCAAATTCAAAAATGTAAATTAAATTTTTAACATTTGAACTTTGAAAAATTGAACATATAATACTTAAATAAAAATAAAAGTAAGAAATTGGTCTATGGAAGTACAGCTAGCGTTTGAAAACGGTTAATGAATTTTTCTTATGACATAACATGGCATAACCAAGAGGTGTATCTACATATTTTGGGTAAATTTGTCAACCAAATGACAAAGAGAAACTTTATTCTGGAAAATTCTGGATCTGTCCTTCTATTTAGATCTGACCCAAGATTTAATGGGTTTTTGCTTGACTTATGCCCCACCTATCTACAAAGTTTCATGAAAATCGGTTTCGTGTGTTGTATAACAACATCATAACATGATTACTAGTTTAATGAAACACGTCTCATCTCACAGTGAATGAAAAAAAAAAATGAAAAAGATTTTCTGTATCCACATCAATATTTAATGGGTTTCTTTCCTGCAACCAACAAACAGAAACACAGAGTGAAAACATAACCTCATTGGCCGCAGTTATATTTCATAATAGTTTAGATTTTAATAACTGAAAACAAGCATCCATACGCCAGGACGCACAAGCTGTTTGATCCTTATATAGGACAGGATAGACAGATGGCTGATGGGTATTTTATTCCAGGGAGGAGGAGCCTCTGTTCAAATTGGTGCGCGTTGGTGATGTGAGCAAAGTTAAAACCTTGGTGATGCGTCCAGGTGTAAACCTGATGCTGCCAAGTAAACCGGGTTGGCTCGCCATCCACCAGGCAACGTGGTATGGCCAGGATACCTGTCTGAGAGTACTTCTGTCAGGTAGATAAAAACCCTACACACACAAACACACACACATCAGAGATATCATAGTTAATGTTTTTGTCTTCAGCTCAGCCAGGCATGATAAACAAGCGAACAGAGCGTGGCGAGACGGCGCTGCTGGTTTCCGTTAGCAAAGAACAGTTGCGATGTGCTGAGGTGCTTCTGGAATTTGGAGCGGACCCTGACATCGCAAACTATGAACGAGAGACCCCGCTGTACAAAGGTGAAGCTGAAGCCCCTTTCTGTGGATTGACTGCTTAGGGAATCAAAATTCAACCAGACAAGAGATTTTTCCTTAAAAGTTTGTGATGTGAATTTGAAGGGCCAGCCGGTATCAAAAGAAGCTGGAGGGGATTATGAGTATGTTTATGTGTCTGTCCTATTCAGAAATTTGGTTTTGTGTGGTTTGGAGGACTTTTTCCTTAAGTATTGTTTCATAGTCTGTCCCTTTAGTTTCTGTCATTTGTATTAAATGTCATTTTAGTTTCTGTGGTCGGTCTTTTATTTTACATTTCCTTTAGTATGGATAGTTTGGGTGATCTGTCCCTTTAGTTTACATTGCTTGGGTGACCGGTCCCTTAATTTTTATATTTTGGGTGTCCCATCCCTTTAGTTTTTTAATGTTTGTAGTTTGGGTAATTGTCCCTTAAGTCTATGTAGTTTGGGGGACTGTCCCGTTTGTTTTTATGTTTTGGGTGTCCCATCACTTTAGTTTTGGTTTTGTATGAACTGCCCGTCTAGTTTCTGTGGTTTGTATGACCCGCTCCTGTAGTATATGTAATTTCTGTGACCTGTTTCTTTAGTCTCTGTAGTTTAGGTGACCTGTTTCTTTAGTTTGGATGACCTGTACCTTTAAGTTTACGTAGTTTTGTCATCTCTCACTAAACTCTGTCCTCCTCTGAAGCTTGTGAGAGGAACAGTGCTGCGATGGTGGCGGTGCTGTTGAACCACGGTGCGGCCGTGAATACTCATTGTATTCAGGGTTGGACGGGGCTGCAGGAGGCTGTGTGCCAGAATAACGTGGAGATCTGTGAGATGCTGATGAGGGCTGGAGCCAAACACAACCTGACCAACATCTACGGCATCTCCCCACTGTTCACTGCGGCTCAGAGCGGGCAGCTCGCCACACTACGCTTCCTCCTCAAACATGGTACATGAAGGAGACGGTTCATCTCATCAATCTGCTTTGCTGCTTAATACTGCTAACTACTACTTACAGCTAAATGCTATTTCTAACCACTAATAATCCCAACTATAATGTTAAATACTGTAACTGCGTACTGATAATGACGACTACTGCTAACTACTGCTGCTAGGTCATAATTAGTACTGCTAAATACTGTCTTCTAAGTAAATCTACTACTAACTACTACTGCTAACTGTGTATGTCTGGTAACTGCTACTGTTAACTGTAAACAATTATTGCAAACTAGTCCTGTAAAAACTATGACTGCTTATTACTAACGTTTTCTTGTACTATTGTTTCAGTTCCCTTCTTCTGCTGCTAACTGCTAATGACTATGGCTTACTAGTGCTACTAGCAAACATCTACCACTGCAAGGAAAACTGGTAACTACATCTGCTAATTGCAAGTAGTAACTTAAACCTATCACTGCTGCAAGCTACTCATCTTTACTATCAACTACTTCTGCTGACTAAACTGCTAACTATAACTGACAACTGCATAGCGTGCTGCCAGCTGTTAATTACAGCTACTATTACTGCTAATTATCACCTCTAACTACTTCATGTATTGCTAACTACTACTGATAACACTGTTATTCCTACCTGCTCCTGCTCACCACTAACTCTCACTGCTAACTACTCTTGTTAATTGCCAAACACTAAACTGGACTGGAACTAGTACATTAAGAATTCAGGACTTCTTAGAGGAAATGACTTTCTCCACCTGATCTCGGACCCCTCTGAATCCTTGCAGGTGCTGACATTAACAGTCAGGCCAGTGACGGTGCTACCGCTTTGTATGAAGCTGCTAAAAATGGACATGAAGAAATCTTGGAGTTCCTCCTCTCTCAGAAAGCTGATTCAAACAAACCTGGAAAGGGTGGGTTACTACCGATTCACATCGCCGCACAAAGAGGACATGACACGTAGGCACTCTGACTGTTATCTATAAATAGCTTAACTGTCCTTGTAGCATTAGGACGGGTTGGTTTGGTTTAATTCCTGTGATATTCCATTTCCAGCATTGTCTCCATGTTGATTCAGACGACCAGTAAGGCCAGAGTCCGGCGGTCTGGCATAAGTCCGCTCCACCTTGCTGCGGACCGTAATCGTAACGACATCCTGGAAGCCTTGATTGAGGCGGGTTTTGATGTCAACGCTCAGCTGTCCGAGGAGCAATCAAAGCTTTATGAGGACAGGCGCAGCACGGTGCTCTACTTCTCTGTAATCAACAACAACATTGATGCTGTTCAAATGCTGCTGACGGCTGGGGCAAATCCAAACCTGGACATGTTCCTTCCGCTGATGGTGGCGGCGCGACAGGGCTGCATCAAAACTGTCACCCTGCTGGTGGACCACGACGCCGACATCAACGCCTGCATCCCCAACCACCCCACCACCTTCCCAGGGGTCTACATTTTCTCTATGAAGTACCTTTCTATGTTCAAGTACCTGCTGGACAACGGAGGCCATGCTCTCCCCTGTTTCGACTGTGTCTATGGCAGCCATCCACATCCACCAATCAACACCAACCGCTCAGAGAGGGGTGACATCCGCTACAACGACAGCGTCCCGTCAGAGACGCGGAGGACAGGCGTTCAGGTGAGTCTCTTTAAGATGATGAAACACTGAGCTACAGAGTTGTGACAGGTCGCCAACAGTTACAAACGCTCCACTCTCTCTACTCTCAGAGCAGATAAGAGACTGAATTACTTTTATGTGATTGAGTGACAGATATGTGATTGACAGCTCTGTGATTGAGAGACAGCCCTGTGAGGACAGTTCTGTCATTGATTGAAAGTCCTGTGATTGACGGTTCTGCTTCTGATCGACAGTTCTGTGAGATGATCTCGGCTCCCAGTATCTCTCGGTGGGCGGGGCCGATCATTGACATACTGCTGGACTACGTTGGTCATGTGACTCTGTGCTCCAGACTGATGGAACACCTGAATAGTTACTCTGGCTGGAGTGTCATCAAGGAAAAAGCAGGTGCCACAACAACTGATAATTATCTAATAATTGATCAGACAGTCTTTGGTAAACCTGTCAGCAAAGAAGACTGTGTCCCATATTTACACAATAAGTCCAATTGTTTCTCATCTTGTTGCAGTTTTACTCAAAGATTCCCAGTATTGTTACTGTTTTCTCTGGTTCCTTTCAGCACCTCCACGGCTGCTGGTGCATCTCTGCAGGATGAAGATTCTGCATCTGGTCAGACCTCGATATCTGAAGAAGCTGCCGTTGCCTGGATCTCTGATCCGCTTCCTGAGGCATCAGGATGGACCTCTGGCGGACTATTGAACAAAAACGTCTTGTTTCCTCTCTCACACACCTGTACTTCTTGTCAGGACTGACTTGTCCAGGAACATATCCCAGGTGTTTCCAGGTACAAACTGAGAATGTGTCTGTACTCAGAAGCTCCTTGAATAATGTTTGCATGAAATGTTCTGGTTTTCATATTCCTGTGATTCAATAACCAAATGTACCAAAGGATGATTTACTGATCACCATCGGAGTCTGTTGAGTTCCTCAGGTGTTTCTGTTCCTACTGTACGGAACAAAGTTCCTCCTGTTACTATTACTATTAGTAATGCCTGTTATTCTAGGTTAATTGAAGATGAAATGATAGTCACTGCCATTAGATTTCAAACTGGAGCACCAAAAACAAACAAACAAAAAATGTACGTGTTATTTCTCAATAAAGATGAAACTAGAGGGACACTCAGTGATGTCAATTCCTCCGCCAAGGTACCACTGATCTCCAGTTGTTCTCTGAAACATTCACACCAAAGAAGACAAAACCTTTGCCATCCCTGTACTTTCTTTACGTTGCTCACTTTTACACCTATTAATGCTCAAAGTTGAAGACGTTCACTGACTGAGCCTTTTGTTTGCACTCAGTGTATCCTCGAAAAGGTGCAGATAATATGGAATCAAATCCAAACCAAATACCAAATACGTCCGCACATTTATTCCTGTCAGCCCGATAACTCAAAAACCATTTCGTGGATCATTTTCATAAAGTACAAGGAAGAACTGGATTTATTTTGGGAATGGTCGGTTGTATATTTCTGACTCTAGGGGGAGCTTTATCTCCAAAGGTTTATTAGCCATTGGTCTGACTGAGTCCAACTTTGGTGCATATGAATTGAATCAAGGAGCTCTATCTTGATAGATAAATACTTCATGTTTAGTCAGTAGAGGGAGCTTTTAACTCCACATTTAATTTAGGAGTTGAATCAGGGGGATTGCTTGTACACACAATGGATTGTGGTCTTTTCGCGAATTTACCCTTGCTGTCGGGGATGACAGCATAGGTCTTGTTTCCGTATTTGTTTTTGCACATTCTCTCTTGAATTACTGTTTCTTCTTCTCTTCATTTGTGAAGTTCAGTGCAAATTTGCACTTCTTTGCACATTGTTCTCTTGCCTTTGCAAAAACGTTGTAATGCATGACGTGAAAAAATTCACACTTGTCTCCGGGCTAAAAGCTGCCTCACATATACACAGGATAAATGTAAAAAGCAAATGGATGAATTTTTTGTTTTTGCTTAGAATGGAAATAAAGAAAATGATCAACTGAAAATATTTTTTTTCTTGTTAGTTGTTCTTCCGGATTTGCTTCCATTTTACTGATGAACACTTTATGCTTTCATTTGTTTGGAACATCTCCCAGAGGAGTATGAGGTGTTTGCATGAAGAAGGTAAAAACACATCTGATTTACAGAGTGAATCTAAAATTCTGTGTTTTCCAAATATTCTGACTATAAAATAAAGTTATTTACTGTTTCTTTACTTAAGATAGTTTACTGTATCTACAACAATCTTGTGCTGTTTTGAATTTTACTTTGTTACTTTTTGTGTGTTTTTTACCGTACTTTCTCAAAAACATTTTTACAGTGTGTGGACCATGATATGGCGAGATGAGTACAGTTTATCTGTTTTCTATGATAATTTACAGTTCTGTCTTGTATATAGTAATTTCTTTAAGGGGAAATTTTGGTAACCAAAGCTGCTGCTATTTTTTCATAAAATATGTTGAATATTTTTTAATGGTATGTCTTGTGCATTAAGCCATTTGAGTATTTTGCATCTCCTGCTGCAAATCCATCCCAATTTGTGGCTTTGTTTTGACTCTGTATGTAACCAGGTAATCACAGAACTGTCACTTTTTATGAGATCATGTCCCCAGCTACCAGAAGTACATCAAATCGCTGTAGGGGCTGCTGTGCAACACTCAGACTCGTAACTCACTTTGGTGAGTTTCTATCCACAACAATTTCCTGTTTTACGGTGAAAATCATCTGTCACTGGTGTTTCATGAAAACCTATAAACAAGGATCTTTATGGCTTTTCTGATGCAATAGCAGGAGTGTGACTGTAAACAGAATATGACATTTTCTGTTTCTACTATAGGAAGCCATGTCAGATTATCTCTTTAACTTTATATCTATAACTACCTATCAAATCACCCTCTACCTCCAACAGGACCCTCTTATTCACTAAATTGAACTGAAATCGGTTTTAAAAAATTGAGTTATCCTTTTGTCAATCACACACACAATCAAACGGTGCTGATCATCAGTCAGTAATAAACTAGAATCTAACAGATTATTCTTCTCACTGACTGCAGTGAGTGGACTCCACAGGTAACAGAGGTGACGTCACGTCTGTGTCTCAGATGAATTAAAACAGTGTGACGGTTTTAGAACTGCTGCAGACGCCGTTTCCTCTGATCACTGACCCCCCTGTTGATCATTAATCAAAGGCTGATAATTACTGCTCACTTAAAAAAATGAGCTCATAATGACTTCACAGCAGCATTATATGGCATTTAACACGTTAAAGAACCACTGCTGCAAACACGAATCACACTTAACGTTCTTTAACTTAAAAAGTGTTTGATTAAATAAAAAAATTTAATGATGATCATGATAAAAATGATAATAATGGTTATACAGAAATAAAACAATAATAATGAAATAGAATTCAAATAAAATCATCCAACAATAATAATATTAATTAAATAATGATCATAATAATACACGTTTATGCCTTTAAGAGATAAATGTTAAAGTGCTTGGAAAGCTTGAAATTCTAAAACAAGATGGTGAAGCAATAAATAAATACACTGAATAAATAAAAGATAAAATGTCCATGCTATGATGAACTGAAATAATATGTTCAATATTTGCATTGAATGTTCCATCTGTACTCATAATAGCAACGTTTTCTCTTCTTCTCTTTTTGTTTCTTTATTTGTATTTATACTTTTTGTATTAAAATGTTGGTATTTGTTTCTAACTCCTGGTAACTCCCTTTTTTTAATTATCACTTTCCCCAATCATTGTTTTCTATATATCTGGTTTAACTTGTTTTGTATTATAGTTTCAGAAAGTGATTCCAGATTACCAGATTAGATTATAGGGGTTATTCCTCATAGCACCATAATCTAAGCACACAGCACACACACACACGTAAGGTCGACAGATTTTAAAACAGATTTTAACATAAAATAACTTGATCAAACACAAGATAAAAGTTTAAAATGATAGTCTTACTATATGAGGTAAGAAGGTTATGAAATAGGCCTACCTCAATCACTAATGTGAAGAAGTAACAGTAAAAGTCGTGAACGTTAACAGCCAGTGGTGATATCTCAAGATGCAACAGCTGACTGCATTAGCAAACACTTCCCACCCCTTCTTTCTCCTCCTAACTCTCTCATCACTCTCTCCTCCCAGGTCCTCCGATCTGGAATCAGACGGAAAACAACTGAACCTTATGGAGATACTACGGCACCGGTTTTAGGCTGAAAGATCCAGATTTTGAACCTGATGTGGATTGAGGTCAGATGTGGATTTAGGTCAGATTTGATGAAGTGTAGGTGGAGTATTTACAAAATTTTGCTGTGTTTTTTCCTCGCTGTGACCTTCAAGTCCCTCCAGGTGAGACCTGAGTCCCTGTGAAATACAATTTGTATTTTTAATTATTGTCGTAAATCCAGATGTAAGAGGCTCATGTGCAGAAGCTTTGAAAAATTTCACCCAGAGTTGGTGTAAGAGTCGGGGAGATAAAAGATGTTTATCTTTTACTTCACAGACTCTTCATGAACCCAGTGACATAACATTAAAGCTGCTTAAGGACGTAAAGGTCTTTACATCCATCTGCTGGTGATTGAACATGTTGATCTGAAGAAAAGAAAAGAAATCAACGTATTTACTCAATGATTTAAACCTGTACATTACTGAGTTAAAATTAGCCCTGAATTTTGTCTGCTGGTAAAAATACACATTGAGGTTGGAATTATTGTCTCCTCAGAATTAAACTGTTCAGATTATTTTTTGAAATGTTTTATAAATTTGCCCATAAAGTTTCTGTTTCTTGCCTTCAGCTGAGTTGGGCTTGTTGTCCCGGTGTTGCCATTGAGATGAGCTTCGGGTACTGTTCTCACACCCTGTTACCACCTCCTCCTCCTCCTCCTCCACCTCCTCCACCACCACCTCCTTCAGGACAGCCAAACTTCACAGGTAAACAAACACGCAAGCTGAGAGAAGTTCCAAAAACTTGAATTAATTTAAAGATTGTATCTTCTGTACATGTTTAAACACTGTAAGTCCCGTACGCCGTGACTCCTTTAGCATGACATATCTTTTAAACATAATAGGAGTGCTAATATAATAAAAAATAAAACAAAAATAATGCTAGAGAGAGTTCAGATACACCTTCCTCTTCCTCTTCATTTAATTTCATTATGTCTATGCTGTAATGTTTCAGTGTCACCTTCTGCTGCTCCAGACGTGAACCTTGAACATCTGCCGCTCCTGATATTCTTCATCACCCCTGCATCATTGTTTTTTTTACTGATTGTATTTACTGTGTGTTATAAAATCATAAAGAGGTGAGTCATCGACATATAAGGAATATCATATTGTTACAATTGTTTAGCTTCCGTCTGTCTTTCAAAAAAATAACCACTGTCTACCTATGGATGTAAACTGTACGTAAAAACAAATAACAAAATACCAAATCTCACTTTATTATAATTGTAATCATAATTTTTAAATGTAACACAGGAGTTGAATTTGGATTAATAAGTTGACTCCCTACAATGTTTTAAAAATACAATTCAGGAGCAACTTAGTGTTGAAAAATTACATTGATGGTGTTAACCTTTGACCCCACACACTAGCGACTCTATAGGGGCTGAATTAATTGCTCAAAGAAGGTTTCAGTCATTTCATCATCCTTTTTCATGTCTTTTTACATCTGTTAATGAATAAAGCGACTCCAAAACCGCATCCGCTAACAACTTGGAACGTTATAAACATACACTGATCAGCCATAACATTATAACCCCCGGACTAATATTGAGTAGGCCCCTCTTTGGTCAAGCTTCTACCCAGAGAGGCATGGACTCCATCAGACCTCTGAAGGGTATCTGGCACCAAGACATTAGCAGTTTAGTTTAGGTCATTCATTATTTTTAAAAACTTGTGCCGCAGTAGCTCTTCTATAAGATCAAACCACACAGGTAGCCTTTGCTCACCCTTGGTCGTGACCTGTGGTTTGAAGATTATAATTCCGTAGGCCAAACTGGTAGGTAATATAACCACTGCAGATCAGATGGACCCAATAAGACCAACAGTTCTGGAGATGGTTTGACCTAGTCCTCTAGCCATCGCAATGTAGTCATTGTCAAAGTTTCCCAGATCCTCCTGCTTATCCATATTTCCTGCCTCAAAACACCAAGTTCAGGACAAAATGTTCAATGGCTGTCTAAAATATCCCACCCACTGACAGGTAACCATGGTAACCAGATAATCAATGTTATTCTGACTTCACTTGTCAGTGGTTGTAATGTTATGGTTGATGTGTGTATACTAAATATATTAAATCCAATCAGGATAGGATGGAAATTTAAGAAGGCCCGGTATGTTATAAAATTATGAATGGGTAAAAAAAATATTTGGTTAATCTCCTAGCGCCCAAAATATAATCCGTTTGAAATTAATGAGCATTTCTACTGTTTATTAATCCATTACAATAATATAATCAGACAAAAAAAGAATAAATGATACAATAGTTCTGTTTTCAACAGTTTAAATATTCTACTATTGTCTTTTATCAGGCACAGCAGGTGTTTACGTGTGTAAAAGTGTGTGCAAAGTTGATACCACCTGCAAATAAATGAGCAAATGTATCCACTAACGGTGGGCACTGAGGCTTGCGTCTGCCAAATGTACAAAAATTAACACTCCCTGTCCACTACGTTTGCCTTAATCAATGGACAATAGCAGGCTCTTCTACCCGAGTGCAAAAAATACAGGGACGTTAGACGTTTGTTTTAAAGGAAGGTGGTCTTCGGCACAGCGGCGCGCGCACACACACAGTTATGGCATGCTGGAAAGCAAATTCCGTTGTTTGGACCACATCGGAGGAGCGTTACTATACAGCCCAGAAAAAAGTGGTTGACATCGTATTTGTCTGCTCTATGTTGCACAACATCAGCAAACAGCGAGAGTTGGATGCTCCGTTAGGGGACCACTTGGATTGAGGGACCCCACACATATCCCTGTACCCCATCTTCGATCCCTCTTACCAGGGCACGGACGTCCATCGTCGGATCAGATCCGGCGCTGACCTGGTCCTATGTGTCTGCCTCGGGGTCCTCTGTCTCGAGCGCCGAAGCCCGCGTGCCACAGAGAGCGCTCACCTGCTGCACAATGGATGAATCCATCTTCTAGACGATTACTCAACTATATTCAGCTAAACGTTTACTTCGAAGCACTTTCATTATTTTTTCTTATTATGGTTAAATATACCCAGGAAAAAAATGTGTGCGTTTTAAAGTTCGCCTCTGCTCATTACAGAGAGTGAGACGCACCTGCTGCTCATTACTGGTCCGAGGAATGTCTTCCAGCGGCCCCCACCTGTTTAATCAAGCCTTCTGCGTATTCGGTTCTCAGCCAACTGCAGGATCATACATGAACCAGTAGGTGGCAGTAGACGTACGTGAAATATTCACGGGGAGTTCTTCCATTTGAGCTGTTGTTATTCAGGACGCAAACCCGTCATGCTTGTTCAAACCGAACCAAGAAGAATCAGAGAAGGGTTCTAGAGAAGGAGCTGCTCATAGCGTGGTTACATGAAATCTGTCTGTCGGATTAGATTTAGATGGAAATTGTCTAGTATTATTACTTAATTCCAGCAAAATTATTTGTGCGTGTGTGCAGACTTCTGTATCTGTATCTCAACCTGTGTGTCATTCGCTTGAACTGTAAATGTGTAAAACAATCTCTAAATGCATATTCAATAAAATCCTTCCTTTAATTAACTTTAATGAATTTTTTTTAAGGTATTTCCATATGATTGAATTAGTTTCTTCTAGTATTTTATAATTATGTCGGTCTTATATACAATATATATTATATTGTAACTTATTATAGGTTGGTTGGATCAATGTAGTTATTTGGGTTGATTGAAATTAGTTAATTTGATTAAGTCCAAATTTATTAAATAGGGTTGGGAAACTTCTTTTGCAGTCCTCAAAAAACTATTCAAAGGAGTTTATCTAACCCAAAAAAAATGAAGTTTGCCAAAGAGAATTGCTTGTTGCTGAAAGACACTCATTTAATCATGTATAAATACATTCCATGGTTGAATTAAGTTAATCCAAACAATACCTGCTGTGTGAAAACAATGTGAACAGCTACAGAAATGTAAGTTCTAATATAATAATAAGATTCCATCAAGGTTGGAACCAAAACAAGATGTACAAACTAAATGGTATCAGTTCATGTCAAATTGATTGGCTCGTGTTAAAAGCAAACTTTGCGCAAATCCGATTCCTATGCATAATCACATTTATCTTGTTTTACTGTCAATTTGTGAGTGCAATAAAAAAAATCTTCTAAACTGTGACACCTTTAAATTGATATCAATTACACCTTTTTAATTTAGAAATTAATAGAATATAGAAAAAGCACTAAGAGAGCGCAAACCTCTGCCGAAGCACAACTAGGTTTGGAAAAAATTCATGCAGATTTCTCTTTTAATGTTTGAGTTATTGCCATCCTCTAAATCTACGGACATTCCAACAAACTCTCACAAATACTTTGTAGCCATACACTTGGCCCGTTACCAATACGGAGGTACCTTGAAGACGTACATTTAATTCTTTCTAATGTGATTCCTTTACCATTAAGTAAAGAAAGTCACACTCAGTCCAAATAAGCATTTCATTTCAGATATGACTTCATTTATTAATTAAAGCAACTTTTGAAAATCTATCTTTGCTGACTTTTCAATAGTGACACGTTTTATTTTTCCTTATATCAGTATTTATTTTCAAATAGTTGCTCAATACCTTCAGCATGTAATCATTCAAAAATGAAATTGTAACAGGGTTGGTCCGGTACGTCACTTTTAATTGTAGATCATGACGTAAATTTGACAAATAAATTCTTAAACCACAAGAATATTGTTAAATAACGTTTTACAACATTTCACAACATAAATCTGCCTGTCTGTCTGTCTGCCTGCCTGTCTGCCTGATGCTGGATTTGTAGAAAAGTTGGTCTATGAGCTAAGGAGGAACTAATTAACTTTCCACACCCAGAGGACAAAAGCAGGCATGGCAATTTACCTGGTCAGTCACAGAAGGCAAATAGCTTTTCAACAAATTCACACAACAATTTGTCGAAAAGTTAGTGGAGGTATGCATACTACTAAGTGTCTTCTAGTTTAGAAAGTTGATCTTCTCTTTCATTCAATTTTAATGTCTTTAATTTTGTTTTTTTAAATGAATGGCTTTAATTTCGATGCTGTGTGGTAACCATATGGGGGACAATCGGTAGGGGGCTGAGGGTCCCTACCCCCAAATCAGTGCTAGTGTTTGTTTTCTCCCAGGAATAGAAGATAGCTGTTTAGCTAGCTGTTACTATCATCCTTGAGGACAAAGTCAAACTCAATAAAACTTTTACATTCATTTCTCTTTTATTCTGACACAATGCCTACATATTGGTGAGAGTGACTCACTCAATCAAGGCTGAAAATATTATAAAAATATGAAAAATAGAAGTGTGGATATACCTTTGGTCTACCCATGCTGTGGGGAAATACTTGTTGATTTGTTTCCGGTCACTCAAGTGACTCAAGGTTTTCTTCTTCTGCCAGGCTGAATAGGTTTCCGTAACAGGGTTGCGTGAATGTTTTCGGGACAGAACTTAATTGCATAATTGTTGTTATTTGAATTGAGAGACTGTTTAAACCATTCATCAACAATCATGCCAAAAAAAAGGAAATTCAAAATATATTTGAACAGTTGAATTTGTCATTCAATGCGGTGATCGAGAAGGTGGGACAAGGAAAAACGGCACTTTAGTGGGTGTTTGAGAGTTATTTGGTATCCTTAAAGATATTTGGAACATTTCTTGATCTAAGTATATTTCTATTTTGTCTCAGGACAAGGATAATTTACAAAACAACTGCAGGATTTAATATATTTTACTTGGATTATTTGAAATTTCATGGGTGGGACAGAAAATGTTCAGTGCTTGTTCATTGTATCCGGCAATTTTACTGTTCAGTGTAAACTTTTCAGTCTGCAATATAAACAAACACTTTCCACATTTTGGGACTAAAAAAGTTGTGTATTAACTAATCTTATTGTGGCGTCACTACTCTAAAACGCTTCTTATTTAATTTCAGTTTTTATTTTAAATACTGCAAAAGACGTAACGTCACCAAATTTAATTTAGACTCCAAGGATACGCCACGACCTACCTCTGGTGAAAATCAGTCTGCAAGCAGTCTTTCTGTAATATTACCCACAAACAGACAAACAGACAAACAGACAGACAGACAGAAAGACAGACAGACAGACAGACAGACAGACAGACAGACAGACAGACAGACAGACAGACAGAAAGACAGACAGACAGACAGACAGAAAAACAGACAGACAGACAGACAGACAGACAGACAGAAAAACAGACAGAAAAACAGACAGACAAACAGACAGACAGACGGACAGACAAACAGACAGACAAACAGACAGACAAACGGACAGACAAGCAGACAGACAGACAGACAGACAAGCAGACAGACAGACAGACAGACAGACAGACAGACAGACAGACAGACAGACAGACAGACAGACAGACAGACAGACAGACAGACAGACAGACAGACGGACAGACGGACAGACAGACAAACAGACAGACAGACAAACAGACAGATAAACAGACAGACAAGAGTGAAAGCATAATCTCCTTGGCTGAGGTAAAAATAGCCCCGGAAACCAAGATGGCCCATAAAATGACCCGTGACTGGACAGAGCCTGGATTTTATTAACTTAAAATGAGCCATGAGTTCAGGAATTCAGGCGAATTGGAAATTCAGGAATTTATTTTCTCACACATTTGAATTATTCAATACTGTGGTTTTCATGGATTTCTCCCCAAATATATATATCTGGATAACTCTAGTACATTGAGTATTTTGAGGCAAATATAACTTTTGTTTTGTTTTGAAAATGCTGATGTCGTTCCTCCGTGTCTCTACACGATGCTGGAAACTGATGAAGATCCTATGAAGACTCTCTGTGGGAACAGATTTTCTCAAACAGGAAGTGATTAACTCTCGAACTAAACAAACATCTACGTTTCCTGCTCCGGCACAAGCACAAACACACAAACACACAAACTGGAGCTTTATTTTTATCTTCAAACACACAAACACATCCTGTTTGTGAAAAACCTCGGACAAACCTTTTAACCAGAGAGACGAAGATTATCATCCGGCATCGAGCTGAATATGGGGGAAACCTTTAGTCTGGTTTTATTTTAGTATTTAGTTAGTCTTTATTTTAGTCTTTGGTCTGTTCTTTACTCTAGTTTTTAGTTTGGACTTTATTGTATCTTTATTCTAGTCTGTATTTTTTTTTTTTTTTTGAGGGAGAGACTGTTTAACAAAATAAAGGACCTTGGTGAGCGAGACAAGCGGTTATAATTAATGCTGCATATTCAAATATTTATATTGATGTAAAAGAAACAATAAAAAACGTCCTTCTCATTAAAACAGAAAACAATGCAAATTCAAAGTAAAATAATTCAACTTAGTTCTTATATGAAAAAGTTTAAAGCGTTTTATCATGTGTGAAATATTTATATCTTCTACATTCACAAAAATGTACGACAGCTGATTGTGCTGAGGAGGATGAGGGTGAAGATACTGATGAAGAGGATCAGTCTGAAGATGAAAATGCGGCTCAGGTCTTGGGACTCTGTCGTGGCTTCTGTCGGTACTCAGGGAGGTGATGAAGGATCCAGGCTGCTGGGGTCAACATGGCCACCGCAAACACCCACATGACGAAGAAACTTTGCTGTCAGAGACAAGGGAAACGACCAATCAGAGCAGAGAACCGCCACTACCAGACCTGATCAAGACCAACCTGATCAAGAGCTGAATAAATAATACAGATTAAGTCTAAGGGCAAAGTTGTAATATGTTGGTTCTATAGGAAGAGCAAAACAAATAAGATGCAGCAGAAACACTGGATCCATTCTAGTCTTCATCCCAGTCTTCAGTCTGGTTCTTAATCTGGTATTTGATCTGTTGTTTTTTCTATCCTTTGGTCTTCCATTCTTTTAGTCTTTATTCTGTATTCTATTTTTGTTTTATTGTAGTTTCCATTCTGGTCTTTATTGTAGTATTTAGTCTGCTCTTTAATGTGATATTTATTCCAGTCTTTGGTCTGTTTTCCATTTTAAGTTGTAAGTTTTACACTGTTTTAAATATTGTAGTCTTTATTCTGGCCATTAGTCTCATCCTTTTGTAATAGTTAATAGTCTGATTTTTAGTGTGGTTGTTATTGTATCATTTCGTCTGGTCCTCTTTATAGTCTGTGGTCGGGTCTTGACTCTGGTCTTTAATGTGGTCTTTATTCTAGTCTTTTTTTGGTCTAGTCCTTACTCCGGTCTTCATTCTAGTCTTTTTTTGGTCTAGTCCTTACTCCGGTCTTCATTCTAGTCTTTTTTTGGTCTAGGCCTTACTCTGGTCTTCATTCTAGTCTTTTTTTTGGTCTAGTCCTTACTCCGGTCTTCATTCTAGTCTTTTTTTTTGGTCTAGTCCTTACTCCGGTCTTCATTCTAGTCTTTTTTTTGGTCTAGTCCTTACTCCGGTCTTCATTCCAGGTATTAGTGCGGTCTTTATTATAGTCTTTGGTCAGTCAGTTAGTGAGTAAGTTGGTTAGTTAGTTGGTTTCTGAGTTAGTAGGTTCTCAGAGACTCACCCCAGCTCCAATCTTGTGTCGGGGAGGTTTGCTGTAGATAGTCTTCTTCGTCTCCTTCAGGATTGCTTTTGGACGGGTCAGAGTCGACACGAAAACATTTCCCATCATCCTCAGTACGGCGCTCACCATCATCAAAGCAACCAACACCTGTCCTCAGAGCAGCACCTGCTGGCCTCTGATTGTTGCTGCTGATGTTTTCACTGTGAAACGTTCAGCCAGAGTGAATCTGGTGTCTGGAGGGTCAGAGGAGGAGGCTGAGGGGGAGGAGGGGGGGGAGGATGAGGTGGGGGAGGTGGAGAAGGGGGGGAGGACCCAGCAGGCTGCTGATTGGACAGTCAGACAGCTGAATAAATAATCTGATATTTGGTCCGTGGTCAAAGTTGTCATATTTTGGTTTTACAGCAAGAGCAAAACAAATAAACTGCAGCAGAAACACCGGAGTTTACCAGTAAACAGAAAGTCCAGCTGGTTAGATTCCATCTCCAGAACAAACATCTGATGGAGGAGAAGAAAAGGACTGATGGAGAAAGAGAAATGTGACAGGGAGGTGAGAGAAGACCACAGGTTGATGAGATGGAGATGAATGGATGATGAGACAAGGACACATGGCTGATTGGGTGACATGAGGGGAGGGGGGGGTAAGTGGGTGGTGTGTTGTTTGATGTGAGGAAGCAGACATGCATCTGAAAATCTGTTCAACGTCAGAAAAAATGGGAGAAGACAAGGTTAAAACAGACATGACATTAAAAACAAAGCAACGTCTGAACACATTTTCTACACTGCTGTACTACTGAGCATGTGTCACGACCTCAGGTACATTACTACTATACAGCTATTAGGTACTTAGTTGCGGTACTAACTTATGGGTTTAGGTACTTAAGATCTTGAGTGCAGTACAACTGTAATGGTTTGTGGTCCTTAGGATCGTAGGTGTAGCACTACTGTGCAGGTTTTTGGTCCAACTCTATCTTTCATTAATATTCATCTAGTCAAAGGTTAGGTTATTTCTAGCACCTGATGATCCGGAAATTACATCATCTCACCAGTTTTCCCGATCCAAACCAAATTTTCCGTGATAGACTGCAATTTGAGCAGATGGGCACATCCACATCACCTGCACTCCCCTCTAACCCTGGAGCACCACAGGCATGTGTATTGAGCCCATCCTTGTACATGCTCTACACCAATCCGTCACTTGTTGTTTAATGATCTTGGGAGTTTCATTTTGACAAAATTTTTCTGTAGGGGACAACAAGCACGTCATCAGCTGCTCATGCTTCCCTCAAGATGTACCCTGCCATAAAAAAATTCAACTACTACACCGATGACACACAATTATATGTACCACTAAGAACCGGTACCACGATTCTTTCACAAGGTTGTGGTGCTTGGTGGTAATCAAGCAGAAAAACATAAAGGCATGGTCCCAGCAGACCAAACATCTAATAACTGCAGCTGGTTCAAAATACTGCTGCCAGGCACATGACATCACACCGATCTTCGGCACCCTTAAGCTCACTACCAGTGATTGTTGGAATTGATTACTTGTTAAAAATAAGCCTTGAATGCTCTGGCACCTGCTGAGCTGCTTCAGATCCTCCTGCTGGGCTCTGCAAAGTCCTTGAATCTGGACCGGTGCCAAAACTAACCGGTTCTTTGCTACAGGAAATCCAGTCAGATCATCTCAGGCAAACACACTGTCATCTTTTAAATCTCTTCTAAAAACTTAATTGTACCGTCTTTTCTTACATGGCTACGGTCTTTTAAAAATACAAAATTCTGAGATTTTTTAGAATATTCATGCAATAGGTGTAATTTTACAAGAATAAAAGTACTATTATGAGAATAGCCATAATTTAACAAGAAAAAGCTATATTTTGTAATCTTAAGAGAAGCATCGTAATTTTGCCGACTCGTAATTTCACAAGAAAAATAATTTTTTTCCATAAGTGTTGTAATTTTACGAGACAAATACTATATATTCTTATATTCTGCTGTGATCAACATTTCTGCTTTGAATCTTTCTTGGGAAAAGATCCAACAACCTTTTCAGAGTGTTAACACTCTGAATTACGCGTTGATGTTAAAAAAAGATGGCATTTCTTTATTTGTCAGGCTTATACCTAAAAAAGATTTTCCACATTCTTCATTTAGTTCTCATAATATTCAGACTCATCATAATGTCCTGTTATTTTATTTTTTGCCAATGTGGCGCTCCAATGTGATACTCAGCATCGAGTACATGAACAAAAAGCCACATGAACTCCAAACCGCCTGCTGTCAATCATGTTGTGTAGAAATGGATCCAACCTCGGACCAAATAGGACAGCGGCTTCTCACAATCCAGGAGAAAAAAACAAAAGCAATACTGGCGCTACGTTACATCTAATTTCATTCACATCAACATCCATGAATAAAGGCTACTGATCAATTTTCAAAAAATATGACAAGACACCACGTCGTTGACTCTGTTTAATTAGTTAAAAAGGAAACAAGAAGACGGCAGAGAGACGCTACTGATGGTGACGACATTAAAAACAGAAACTCTGACGAGTTCAACATAATCTGAGGATAAAATCGATAAAATGTCTTGAGGATCGACAGCAGCGGCTCATCGACGGGACACAAAGGAAAGGATAAGATCAAAGATGGAGGGGCCATCCCAGCCAGGTGGAAGGTCATCAGGTGTGATAGAAGCTTTCTGCGTCAACTCGTCGTCTCTTACGACTCTGCTGCTGCTCGAAGAACTGACGGATGTCATCAGAGGTCACGACCTATCAGGGAAAAGACAGAAGTCACATAACCACAGGAGTCAAATCTTCAGCTTCATAAATCTTTAAAGATCCAGTATATAAAATGTAAAGGTATCTCTTTGAATAAATGGAATATTATGATCAAAAATATTGGTTTATAATTACAATAATAATATATTATTTATTGATCACATACTCAGTACAACACAGTGGAATTATTTCTCTGGATTTGACCCATCCCTGAAGGAGCAGTGGGCAGCCACTTTGATGCGCACGGGGAACTAGAGGGTCAGGGTCTCTCCAAGGACCCTCCGACAAGGAGAGGGTCTACTGAGACTTGAACCAGCTACCTTTTGATTGGGAGACGGTCGCTTTACACAGTGAGCCACAGCCGCCCCAATCAGCTGATAATAAGAATGCTTATTTGCCAATAGCTTGGAATGAGAGATGTAGATTGGGCGGGTCCTCTTAAATAAAATTACTAAATAAAGCCATCGAAAGGAACTTCATCACTTGACAGGACACTAGAGGTGGTCATCTGACGTAAGTTTAACAGACTGTTCCTTTAAGGGCGGAGTTATTTTATGCATTATTAAAATCTGCTCATGCTGTCTAAAGCCTCAACTTCTCACAACAATGTGAGTTGTAGGTTCAAATCAGTCACACCTTTAGTTTATATTAAAACTTTGATGTCAGGTGAAAGGTCACCCTCATCTTCAACTCACTTTTCCTTCTGCCGCAAATCTCTGCAGGAAGTCCTTCAGTTCACTCTTCATGTCGTTATATCCTGAAAGAAACAAAGTCAATCAGAGAATGACTCGGCAAGCACGGATGGAACTGTGATCCATGAACAACCATGATTCCAGTGTGGTTGTTGTGCTATGTTAAACATTAATTAGTTCAATGGGTGGGTACGTCTAGATTTTTGTGTAGTTCTATGCGTAATACTTGTAGTATTATGCGTAATACTTGTAGTATTATGCGTAGTACTTGTGGTTTTGTGCATTCTTCTGTAAGTTTTGTGCATACTTCTGTAAGTTTTGTGCATACTTCTGTAAGTTTTGTGCATTCTTCTGTAAGTTTTGTGCATACTTCTGTAAGTTTTGTGCATACTTCTGTAAGTTTTGTGCATACTTCTGTAAGTTTTGTGCATACTTCTGTAAGTTTTGTGCATACTTCTGGAAGTTTTGTGCATACTTCTGGAAGTTTTGTGCATACGGGTTGTAGTTTCATGTACCATGAATGATCTCCAGTTGTTGCACTCGGCCCAGGTTGTCCAGCGCTGACATCAGGGGGTCGTGTCCTTCTTGTGTCTGTTCGTTGTTTTTTCCTTTCTTTTCGTAAGCGAGGACGGTGTCAGACTCGTCCAACAGGAAGGACAGACCGTCTTCAGACAGATGCTCCTGAGGAAAGCCAAGACTTTGTTAGCTATGAGAAGCATTTAGAGACTTAACGCTGATGAGCACAAAGAGATTAACACAAGTACAAGGTAAACAAACAACAATAACCTCACAGTTACAACATCAGTGCTTCAACCAATACAAACTGGGACAGGTGAATTTACCTTGCAGGTGTTGCAGGAGCAAAGTTTAGATCGCCACGCCAACGGCCAGAACACGGCTCCTGATTGGACTCTTTTCTGACTGATCGCCTGCAGCTCCTTCAGTTTGCAGTTGGGCTCCTCACGTTCCCGCTTACAGTTCGGCAGGATGACCTCATCAACCTGACATATCATTGATCACTGTGACTTTGTTGTGCAGATGTAAACAGACTTTTTTTTGTTGGATTATTCTGTCTGTATCGGATGATGAAGGCAACTTCAAATCAATAATCAGTTACCACTTTCCCACAGCTCCTACGGTTTGGATCCATCAGTTCAAGCTGTTGATCTACCGTTGCGTGAAACAAACATGATGGAGGATGCAAAATCTATATTTCGGAAGGTTTTCTTAAAAAAAACGGAACTTTTTAGCCAATTATTAATCGAAAACCAATTGACTGGCCAAGCAAGTTGATGTTATTTAGCAATTTGCATTCCCAATTGTAATTTGTGGTACGTTTATGCATCCTAGTGGTATTTTTATGCACGCCTCTTATAATTTCTTGCATTCCACTAACAATGTCATACACTCTACTGGCACTTTGCTGCATCCCTCTTTTTAATTCACGCATTCTACTAATAACTTCATACACTCTACTGGTAATTTGCTGCAAACCTCTTGCAATTTCATGCATCCTACTTGTGATTTCTTGCATGCTATTTCTACTTCTACTTTTATGTAAGCTACTTATAAAACAAAAAATACACTGCATAAGATTAAACTTCCTACCTCTAATTTTATACTTCAACATATAATTTAATGCCAAATTACTTGTAATTTTGTGTCCTACTTCTAATTTTATAAAGTATATAATACCTGTAATGATGTGGGTCCTAATTGTCATTTTAAGTGTCCTACTTGTAGGGATTGTTTCAACGTTACAGGAATCTGGTCACACATCAGTCGACCCCCATTACTTCAGCATACAGAATTTCAGATCAGTGTTTCACTTAGTTTGTCTTGTAAGTGTTGAGAATTCACTGTACCCTTTTCATTTTAGTCAGTCAAAAGCTAGATGGCATTATTCTGTCCATAGAGTCGATATTTCAGTTCAGTTTCTCATAAAAAGATTGAAAAGCTGAAGAGCAACAACTTTTCCAGGAGTTTGATGAAGTTTTCACGCACCCTCTAATGACAGCAGGCTCAAACGGCAACAGTCAAACTAGGGGGGTGTTTAGGAGCAGTGGAGGCCGACGTGATTTCTAATGTTTACTGATGGTTAACATGTGATGCTGGATCGGCCCATCTCCCCGACAGGAAACCACAGCAGATAAACAAACTGAGCTGAGATCAGCATTATTACTGTCTGACTGAAAATAAACACGTTAATAAACATTATCATAACTGTATACCCTTTCTAACAGCAGCAGACCACAGTTTATACAAACACTATGTGAAAAAATAAAGATTTAATGAATGACGCTGGATCGCTCATCTCGACATCTAGAAGTATATTTTAAACAGTTTATAAAATTCATCAGACAGTCTGGAACACTTTAGAACGTCCAGTTCTCTGCTGGTCTCCCACACTAAAGACGGTTTGATTAACATCTCAGAGAAGAACAGGGTTTCACTTTAACATGGAGTACAGAGTTTCACTATTGTTATCACCGTCTTAAGTTATGATTAACTTTAAAAAGTAATAAAAATATAGATTTTCTTGGTGCCATAAACCTTTAAAATATTAAAAGCCCAAATCAGCAGGATTTCAACATTCAGATCAAATTAACCAGCAAATATGATTAATTCTCTGACCGTTTCCTCTTTTTTTGGAAGTTCTGACTTTGATTCCTCTACTTCCGTTTCCACATTCACCTGTACCTCTGCACCTGGAACTGAACAGGATGTGCATCACAGATACAGCAAGTGTAAAATAGACAGGCCTGAGGAAATGCATATCGAACAGTATTAATGTACCACCTGAAGACACATTTGATGGGTTAAGATTATTGAAACAGTCTTTCAAAAATCTTAATTAATTTTCTATCCAAATATATGCATAATAATCCAGAATTTATATAGCATTATATAGGTTTTGAATTGAATATTAACATTTTTTCTTAGTGGGCATTGATAGTACTTTGCAGCCAAAATCACGTAAAGAACATTAGCTATTAAACTTGGCCAAATGGAGAGTCCTCCTGGTCCTATCCCACAATAACTGTGTGGAATAAGATGAAACATGTGGTATTTTGATCAAATTTGATGTATCACGGGTGATTGGGTGTCATCACATGCATATCTGCAGACATTCGATGTGAAGAAGAAACCATTAACCAGTGAAAAAAAAAAACTTTGCAAAATGAAAACATGAGTACTTACCTGCCAGACTTGCAACATAGCTCCAGAGGAAAGGGCTTTTGTTCATGCAGGATTCACAGATCATCTCTTGCAGCTCCACACAGTCTGGAACTGCACTGCCAAGGTGCTGTTAAGACAGAGTGACGGTCAACCAGCAGAGGGCACACTGCAGCTACAGAGCCTCACTCAGTCAGATTAGATTAATTACATGGAGCTCTGTTGGTTGTATAAGTAGTCTGACTGAGTTATATCACACTTGGAAGCTAAATCCTTAATTCCCTGTTGCAAATTACATTTATTGGTAAAACATACTATTTATCAGCAGTTTGCATTAAATAAATCGCAAAAGAAAAGATTAAATAGCAGTATATTCAGAATATTTTCCCCAAATATAAAGCTAAATGGCCCTTATACTGGCAACAGCAGCCACTTAGTGATTCCAGACAGAACAAGTATCTTTGACTTTGTAGAGACCCTTTGACAGCTCGGATCTGCTAAAGAAGACAAACTTCTGGCAGCCTTCTAGATCAACACCTCCTATTCTGTAATACTCCTGCGTTTATGTGCTGAAAAAACCTTTTTCAAGTCGCACCTGACATTTGTTTTGTAATTGAATTCAGCCGACTGTGACAGCCACTCCACAATGATCCAGAACTTCTTCTGAGGCTTGGTGGTCCACATGTGATCGTCATTTCGTAATGTCCAGTGACGCCCAACCTTCGGCTTCCTAACAGATGACAAAGTGTTTTCTACTGGGATTTCTTGATCGTTGATGGATTTCATCTTATCCTCTGCATGCTGCACGTTTCTAAAGCAGCCCTAGAGCATCATGGTGCCACAGCTATGCTTCACAATAAGGGAAAGTGATTTTGTTCTTCCTCCTCCAGACATACCGCTGATCCATAGCCGACAGAAAACACAAGTATAACTTCATCGCTCGACAGAATATCATCCCCAAACCAAAACCGGGTTTGATGTAGATGGCACTGAACTACTGGAACAAGTTTTCTCATGATTTAGGGTCAGCAGTGGTGACCGTCTTGGAATCGTTTACAGGGTAGTATGTACCATAGTAACCTCGGTAGCATTAGCTCCTAAATCTGCTGGAGATCTTTTGCAGTTACTCATGGGTTTTTGTCAACCTGCCTCCTCAGGAATGTGATGGAAGCCTCTTTCTCTGCCGGGCCCAGAGAGCGCAGACAGTTTACCTTTGCTTCCAAATGTATCCATGACACTCAGTGTCTGTGACATGTTTCTTGATTGTTTGTATAGCTTGTGCGAGGTAATAATCTCCTCACTTTTTTGGACAGTTCTCTGGATTTAGCCATATTGCTAATACATAGTAACGAGTTGTATGTAAATTAGATCTTACCTGAGAAAACGTTTGACCGTTACAGCTAAATAAAGTCTAAGCGGATCAACTCAGAGTTTTAACGACACCTGACTGGAAATATGACTCTAATGAAATGACAATAAGGAGGTTGTTTGTTATATTTGGGAAAAGCACTTCTAATAACTGTTATATTGAGCTACATGAACTGTTTGTGTTGTTTGTTTACCGTAAATAGGCCAATAAATATAACAAAGCCTATGCTATTGTCCCCCGACAGCAATGGTATATCCCCGAAAAGCCCCAATCCCCTGTGTTGTACAAGCAATTCCCCTGATTGAAGTCCTCAAATTAAATGTGACTCATTAATAATCTCAAACAAATGAAATAAGATAATTTGGACAAAATAAGGCATATGGTAGTGAAGAAGTTTCATCTCCCTGAGGTAATATTATGGACATAATCTATGAGGGAAAGCTGGACTAACTTGGACCAATTAAATGTATTATTATTATTATTATTAATGTTTAATAAGTTGGGTCAGAAAAACTGTTTTCGGAAAAAAGTTTCCCCTAGTGAGTAAAGTATGAAATATTTGAGAACAATAGGATACATATACAATATAGATCTCCTTGAGTACATACAAATGGACCAAATCTGGACTAAACCAGTGGGAAATATTCCCCAAAATGTTTAGGAGATAAAGCTCTCTCTAATGGCTGAAATATGCAAATATATGTTTCCCCAAATCAGTCTAGTTTTTCCTCACACTAAGGTCACACACTACGTTGCTCATCTTGGACTCACCCTGCCATGCAGCCAGTCCTCACACACCACACACTGAATCATCTCGTCCCCCACCTGGACACACAGACAACCAACAGAGAGGGACACAGGTTTAGTGAAGGCGCCAGAGAACCCCTGGTGGACAGTTGATTCAGGTTGTGTTGCGATTTCACCTGGTCCTCTGGATCGGGGTACGGTCGGCTACAGGTACAGTAAACTCCAAAGAAGTTGTGACTGTATTTATTCAGACTATTGACCTCCTCCTTCTCCTGGAACACACACACACACACACACACACACACACACACACACACAGACAGACACACTAAGTATGCCAAATTTACAAAACACATCGGAAAAACCTGGTTTACTTTCAATCAAAACTAAAAAACGTTGATGTGAACTCACGGGGTAGAGTTTACACTGAAGGTCTTTGAACTTCTTGTTTCCACAGTCGCAGCGGAAGTTCCTGCCAAAACCAGACAAAAGCGAGTCAGACTTACATCGCCATGATGAATCATCGTGAAGAGAACCTGAGATTGCAGTTTAAGATTAATCAAGTTATTGGCTTACGATTGGTTAGAAGCAGATCACCGGCTTTCAGATATTTTTATTCATTATATTGATTTTCCAAGATTTGTTGAAGGACAATGTAAGACACCCACAAAACTGGACTTTGAAAATCCAACCTCTCCGCCTCAATCATACTAATAAAAACTCCTACTAAAGCACTGGTGAACATTTAATGCTCCATCATGGCACACTGGGAAAAGAAATGGATTTTATCCCTTTATAGAAAGACCATGGTTAGTTCCACTGTTTTTTTTTTGTTCTAGATTGATTCAATATGAAGATTCAGCTGCTGAGCATTTGTTAGTGTAGAGGTTTGTCTTGTTTTTTAGCCTTTTTTGTATTTTTGTTTTGATTGACGCTTTGTTGAGTTGATGAGATTGTAACTGTATGTAAATACATATTCCCAAATTAAAATCTTAATAGAAATAAATTGATTTCAATTGATCCGTCAGTGGTCAATATAAGCAGAAAAAACAGAGACACATCAGAATTGCAGTGAAGTGTTTTCAGGGACAGGGATCTATAAATGTTTTAATGGTGGATGCCGACCTTTTGGTGTAGAGTTCGAAGAGGTCATGACCTTCGTGACATTTGTATGAGCAGGCCAAACAGACTCCAGCTGCCTCTCCTCCCTTTGGTGTACATGTGTTACAGGCATACAGAGCCTGACGTTTCACATAGCCCTGAAAAACGGACAGAGAAAACACTGTTTGAGTTATACAGACTAAAATTATATCAAAAATAGTTGAAGTGCACCGATTGCAATTTTCATGGCTGATCACTGATTTTATAAAGTCTTTAAAGTGTCTGATTAAGTTTGTTGTGCCGAGAGTTTTTGGGGTGGTTCCGCCGTAGCCTCGTTTGTGTCTTGCGTTTCAAAACCATTATTGACAGCCTTCATATATACAGCGGGTTCATGACTGCTCTGAAATGGCGCTGGCTTTGGCTGCTCTGCTAACATTACCTTCTTGAAACTTGCCATGTTCCTGGGGTTACTACATTTGAAGTGTGTGATTAAGTTTGTTGTGCCAAATGTTTTCGGGGTTGTTCCGCCTCAGCTTCTTTTGTCCCTACTAGTATTACAAATTGCGAGCTTTGTGTTTTCTGGTTTACTTGCATAGCCATAGCAGCTCATGCTTGGTGCGCGTACATGATCTGATTTTGTCTATTTTTGTGTGTATCTAAACTGTATAAAATTTGACATTAATCAACCTGAGTGAACACAATCATTAAATGACAATATTAGTTCATAAGCCAAAAAGGTCAATCTAATACCAATAAATGACTGACAGAATTTAATTTCTAGTACTACCTTAAGCAGCAACAATTGCAACCAAAAACTCCTGATAAATGGAGATCAGTCTCTGACATCACTTTTGGAATTTTTGCTCTTTTATCTTAAATGAACTCATTAGTGAATCCACATTGCAGGGTTTATGAGCATGAACTGATCTTATAAAGTTACAGCCAGCGACTGAAATAAATCGCAGATCTGGAGTGCTCTGACGAAGCTTTTTAGCTCCACAATTTTGCCGTGTCAAAGTCACTCAAATCCTTATGATTGACCATTTTTCAGGTGCAGGGCAACAAAATAATTAGTTATTCTGACTTCTCCCGTCAGTGGATTATTGGTGTATGAGCACTAACCTGGGGATATGAGCAGTGATCTGAGTCGCTTCCTCCCAATACAGCAGAAGCTTCTTCCTCCAACTCTTCATCTTCCTCAAGGACATCAACTAGAGACACCGTCTGCTCCTCGGACATCCTCAGACTCAAACTAGTTGGAAAAAAAACAAAAAAATAGGTCGGCCCGATAGAACAAGATGCAGTCACATTAAATCGAATTATGTCATCCCTGTATCCCAACTGTGACGGTCGATAACCATAAAACCCTTGGTTTCAAACCTAAACAGACTTCCAGTTGCTTCAGATTCAAACCACGAGGATTACTATGACTTGAAAGAATGGGAATATACACAGATAATGGCCAATAACATTTTAAAAAACAAAGAACTGAATATAATGTAATTATCCTTAGTTTCAGGGTCTTTCTCAAGGACCCTTCCAGATTTAGTCTAGCCGAGGCTCGAACTAGCTCCCTTCCGCTGTTTCGATTGGGAGCTTTTGGCTGAACCCAATGAGCTACAGCCACAACTCTTTGCCCCATGTCTTTCAGCTTCTGCCCTCTGGACTTAAGATTGAGTCCGACGGCATACCACAAAGAGATAAAAAAAGCGTGCAAACAAGTATTCATAGATTGCACCACATAATCTTGGATGATGATACCTTATTTATTAATTTTATTATTAACTGACTCTTCACTTGTTTTGAAAGGAGAATACCAACTTCTAACCTCAAGGAAGTGATTGTGAGACGCTCAATCTAAACACAACAGGTTCAAGAATCCCTTACATTAGTCCATCCCATTCCCGAGATCTGTTTCCAAAGCTGTGGCGGTTTATGTCTGATGTGGTCTGGTTGTTTTTTTGGTTGAAACTTGTTTAATGTCTGACTATCTGTTTAGCATGTAAGTAAATCTCTAATACAGATCTGTCCAAATATGCAAATTGAATTTCAATGTAAAGTGACAAAAATGTATCTTGATAAAAAAAATTTTTTTATTGCTTTGACGTTAGGGTCTTGTTTATTATCTTAGGTGTTTATATTGTTTTATAATTGATTCAATTTTTATTGTAACTTTTATTGTAAATTATTTTATTGCCGTTCCCTCTGTGTGTGAATAATGCTCCCGAGTAGCAGGGGGCCTATTGCATGGCCACTTCAAGCATCACTGTATGAATGTTTGTGTGAAATCGGCCCGTATAGTAAAAACGCTTTGAGTGGTCGAGCAGACTAGAAGAGCGCAGTCCATTTGCCATTTATTCACAATTTCTTTTGTATCATATATTTAACGTTCTGGTAAGAACTACAAACAAAGTGCTGACCAAAACGTGGAATATTGAGTCTATATTCAACTTTTTTCATGTTACATATATTAATAGACACAACAGTCTATGGTTTGTTGTCTGAGGATCAATGAATGCTTCAGACTTTTAAACTGCAAATTAAATCTACCGAAGGGTATAAACAACATAACCTGAACCTCATTTTGAATACTTAACTGAATATATTCAATTTCTTTAAGTCAAAATCAAACTGATATTAAAAGGCCTGTCTTTGTTGGGGTTTTTATGGCTTTTGAGGATTCCATGTGTCGACTGGAATAATTTACATACAGAACACATCATCAGCACCAGCTAATCGATCAATATAAGTAGCCATCTTTTGGTCAGGGAAGATGGTCCAGTTTTAGAGCAAAGTTCTGATAGTTAGCATCAGTAAGCTTAATCATAATAGGTGCGTGTGAATCAATTAGCATGCTAACAACCGTGAACACAAACACGAACTTACCTAATCCAACAAGAATCTAACCGGAACTTTAAACAGAATTATCCCCACAAACTGACAAAACTGCAAAAGAGACAATGACCTAATAGATAACAATCAATTACAGTTCCGTCCAATCGGCAGTTTGAAGTTTTGTTATCAAACCGATAGCTTCTACCTGCTTGGCTGACAAACTTCCGGTTTATTTCCGCAGATTGTATTTGCCGGCAAACTGGGGTCAGAGGTCAGGAAGTTAAAAATAGATAGAATTTAGTAAACCCAGCAGGAAAGTCAAACAAAGTCTTCAATCATCGAAACTATTTCAAAGTAGTGAAAAAATAATTATTACTTATCCAAAAATTCGATGGCGAATTGGTGCATTCATATCTCCCGTAAACATAGCATTCAAAATCCTCGATATTGCAAAATTCTCCATTTTAATAATAATAATAATACTAATACTACTACTACTACTACTACTACTACTACTACTAATAATAATAATAACAAAAAATATACATAAATGTAAGTAAAGATAATTGGTATTGGTAAGACATAAACCAAAATACCATGACGAGCTATTCACGTGTCCCTTAAAAATAGAATACAATAATATCGCTATTTTAAAGTCATTTATAAAAATAATAATAAATAATAAAAAATGTACATACATAAATAGAAGTAAAGTAAAGTTACATCAAAAGTTAGACATCTTTCTTTCTGAATTTTTCTCTTTTGCAAAAGACCTCAAAGAAAAAATGAAGTTTGAGATTGTATAGAGCTATTATTTTCATCTAATAAAAAAACTAAACAAGAAAGAAAACCGATATGAGACGCTATTGTAAACGAACAGTCGTGAAGACTTATATATATATTTTTTCAGAACACACACAAATTTAAAGTGAAGGAAAAGGTGGTTTGTTTCTAAATGAGCAAATTCATTTTTTATAAAATTTCCGGGGTACAGAGAATGCGACGGAGCTGCGTGTTAAAGACACCGGAAGTTTAAGCAAAGATGGCGGCACTTGCTGTATGTGCGGAGTTGAAGTACAGAGACGGATTGGGGGAGAAAATAAGCGTTAATGTTGAAAATAATCTGAGTTCTCTGGTAGCAGGTATTAAAGAGCTGAATCAAAACGTGTCACGACTTCTCAGTGACCTGGTGGAACGGGAAAAATCCCAGGGAGGCTGCGAAGGTGAGTTAACTGTTCGCGTGTATAATGCTACCACCTGTTGTGTTGTAGAAGAACAGCCCGTTTGATTTACCTGTTGTGCCTTTTCCCGTTATACTTTCTGCAGTTGATGAGGACGACAGCGATGAAGACGAAGACGAAGATAATCCAATACACTCTGTGTTACAACCTCCAGCCAAAAGATGTAAAAACTGAAAAACGGGACACATACGGAGGCCAATTATTCTATATATATGTATTTATGACATCACCGACTTTGAACTGTAAATACAGACCATCAGTCAGTTGATCAACAGGAATCAAATAAGAGAGCCAAAGTCTGCACTCAGCTGAAAATAAAGTTTTCTTGAGAACAGGCTTTTCATTTCTTTTTATACTCCATAAACAATTGGTTGATTGTTTATAACTTACCAGTGTGGAGGTAACGGTCAGTTCATAGGAATAATTTAGGCTAAGTGTCTACGCAGCTCTAATTTAACTTATGTGACAAAACAAATAGAGATAAATTATTAAAGGAAACATTTCCTAAAAATCAATAATGAATAATAAAAATAGAGAAACAGAAAACTAAATAATGATAAAAATTGACCAAAATGTCATAACATAAAACAATAAAAGAAATAGACTAAGTAATAAAAATGTAAGTAATAAAAAAAAAAAGTTAAATGTGATGTTATAACAAAATAAAAACTAAAATGCAGAAAAAATAAATAATTTGATGTAGTTTGAGACATCACTGAGGCCTTCAAGCCAGAAATTGTGGTGGTCTCAGTGAAGTCTTAGCAGGTGATCTTGCTGGACGTTATAGGAGGTGGCATGGGAGACCGGACGGCTGGAGGAGACCAGTGGCTGGAGGAGACCAGCCAGAGGAAGAGGGGAAAATATCCTAAGCTGATAGTCGAGTGCCGCAGACAAGGGGACTGAAAGCTTTTGCAGGAAGATCCCACACTGAAGTTTAAAACCCGGAGATCAAGCAGCAGAGCTACAGAGGCAGCAACGCATCAGGAGCGACAAACCGTGGGCGAATGCTTCTTGGACACCAGCTGGGAACTCATCACTCCTAAACGGGCTACTTGGGTTGGGGTGTCTGAAGTTTGATGACCTGATGACCCAAGGTAGTATCCCAGAAAATATGAGCATTTGCATCACAAGATGTATGGTACGACCTTCTAATGCATACAGAACATTTAGTTGGTTTCATGCAGGTTATCAGCATGTATGGTAGGAAGAGACAACACACACCCTCCTGAGAGATACGGAGATACTGGTTTAACCTGTTAGATCCTTTAAAATCAAAGTTAGCAAACTAAACTTAGCAATCAAAATCAGCTTTAAACTAAATTGTATTAAAGTAGCAATACAATTACAGTAAATATGTGATATATATACTTTACATACAGCTTGAACAAAGACATCCCCCTGATCATCGTCCCTAATCAGTAATGGAGAAAAAAAGGTTTGGTTGTGGTTTTCAAAACAAGGGTGATGTTCAGAGCTGTAGCAGCTACAGCGGTATAAAGCTGAAGAGCCACACATTGAAGTTCTGGGAAAGAGTCGTGGAAGCTAGGTTAAGAAATGATTTGATGAATGTGAGCAGCCAGTTATGGTTTCATGGCAAGAAATAGCACTACAGGTGCAATGTTTGTTTTGACAATGCTGATAGAGAAGTACAGTAAAGGTCGGATTGTGTCTGTGGATTTAGAGAAAGCGTACGTCAGAGTGAATTATGAGAAAATTATGGGATTGCGTGACAAAGTGACAGTGAAGTATGTTAAATTTGTACAGGATCGGTATGATAGCAGCTAGAGAACAGCGAAGTGTGCAGTAGGAATGATAGATGGGTTCAAGGTGGAGGAAAGGACCGCACCCAGGATCCAAGCTCTGAGTCCCTTCTTATTTTCTATGGTGAATGAAAGAGTAGAGATGGAGAAAGTGTAGTAGTTTAAGTACTTGGGGTCAACTGTTCAGAGCAACAGGGAGTGTGGAAAAGTGGGGGTAGGGTGGAGTGGGTGGTAAGAGTGCCAGGAGTTTTCTGCTACAGAAGAGTAGCAGCAGGACTGAAGGGAAAGCATTACAAGATGGAAGTGAGACCAGCTCTCCTGGATCGTTTAGAGACGGCGGCTCTGAACAAAAGAGAAGATTACAAACTGGAGATGGCAGAGTTAAAGATGTTCTTTGGTAGTGACGAGTTCGGACAGGATTAGACACGGGCACATCAGAGGGACAGCCCAGGTTAGACGTCTTGGGAGACAAAGAAAGTGGACAGATTGAGATGGTTTGGACACATGAAAAATAGGGATAGTGGATATATTGATAAAGGGACGCTACAGATGGAGCTGCCAGGCAGGAGAAACAAGTGAAGACCAAGGAGGAGGTTTCTGGATGTTGTGAGAGAGGACATTCAGTTGGTTGGTGTGACAGAAGAAAAAGGCAGAGGACAGGACAAAATCTGAATCTTATTCCACTACTGGACACTGAATGTATATATTGCAATACTTTTTATTGTTCATACTGTTCATTAGATGTACCCGCTGCTAAGACAACTTAATTTTCCTATGGGGTTTAATAAAGACATGCTCCATCTATACTTCCTTTAATCTTAATTTCAATTTAATCTTGATCCTTCTGCACCTCCTCGCCATCTCTACTTCCTCTTCTCTATTCCTTTCAGTCTGTTTTGGAGCCCAATTCTGAAAAATAAACATTTTCCACAATAAAAACAAAGCAAAAAATCAATTTTCTTTCATTTTATTGACATTTTAATAAAGTTGTCATTGCAACCAGACTGTCATGGGACTTCGCAATTATGTTAAACAGTATTGTTTTGATCGGCTGCTGAGTTGGCGAAAAATTTCTCAAGAATTACAACAATAACCCAGTAAATGTGATTTATAGGCCGTTCACCAAAAACAAGTGCATTGAACTACTTGCTGATGCGCACTACCTTTTTGATATGGCAGCGTTTAAACACGCCTCTGCTGATTGGTTATAGACCGACAATGACAGTGCTGTGGACTTTCAGCTGGTTTACACCTCCAAACACATCTCAAAGCCTCTTGCATACAGTTTCAGTCACTGTGGGGTCATTGTAAACATAGAAACTTTAAAAAAAGAAAAACCAAGATCATTGAGATTGTATAACCATAACAACAGTACTGATGGTACAGTTAAAAGGATAAACAAACCTAACTATGGGTTGAACTGATCACATGCCAGCAGGAGGAGCTTCCTCCAGCCAGTCACAGCTGCTCGCAGAAAAAGTTCTGATCCTGACAGTCGACATCCCTGGGCAGGAATGACTTTTCTCCCGATAGACAAGCGGGGGAGTAAATCCAACAGGAGTGCTTCTTGAACTGGTTAAAGGCACACAGGAAATGACATCACACACATCAACACAAATAATTCAGTTTGTTATATAGTCCCATCTTTCCATCATGGCTCCACCCCTCTCCGAGTTGTAGATTGGGAGCCACTTTAATTGTTTGTTTTTATATGGTTATGAGGCGTGGGCGTCTTCTCTACGTGTCGATGAGCGGCGGGCCTCTGTGATTGATCGATTTGTTAGCAGCGTGGCGCCGGCTGCAGAAGAGGGCGAGGCAGACAGGAAGTACGCAGTAACCGACTGCTCGAGGATCAGCTCTCGTGCAGGAAAACAGGAACAGGAAAAGTTGCAGGTATGGGAGGAGGAAGACCGACCCCCACATCCAGAGAGGAAGTGGCAGCAGGCGAGCACTGAGGCTCTGAGACCAGCTGATGGGGAGGGGTGGAGCTGAAGGTATGGCCTGGCCTCCTGGAACGTGCTCCAAAGTGAAGCTGTGGACCTCAAACACATAATACGCCACAATGGCGCTGACCAGCAAGTACAGAGCCACGCCCACCCATCCCATCCGCTGACGGAAGTTCATCATCCTCCATACTGCCAAGGAAAAACAATAATCACCAATAAACCAATGATACAATAAATCAACACTGCAAAAAGTGTGAGTTAAAATTAAATAAGAGCTGATAGTTCCACAGAAAAAGGAAATATTCATTCATTCATTCTGTATACAGAGAAAAATCATCCAATGATCAATAATCAATGCACCCTTCACCCCAAAAATCAACGCACGCAGATCTTCACGATTGGAAAATGTTGAAGCTGCTGTGATGATGTCACCCTTATTTAGATCAGTGCCAATTTAAATAACACTACCTGATTCCTGCACCGTGGAAGAACTACTCCTGGTATTCAGAATCAACAGTAGTTTGTGAGTCATCAACAAAAACGTGACTTTCCATAACCACCGGTCTATTTCTCATCTCGATATCACAAATACAGAAACACTTTGTCAGAACATTATAACCACTGATAGGTGAAATGAATAACATTGATTATCTAATTTCCATGGTTACCTGTCATGCAGCAATTGAACATTTTGTTGTGAAGGATTCAGTTGGTAGCAGGAAAAATTGTTACGCCTAGATCTTAGTGACTTTGACAAGGACCTAAATGTGATAGCTAGATGACGTCAGATGCTAAAAGTCAGAGCTGCAGATCTCAAATACTGAGATTTGGTGAACCTTTGACAGGGTCTTGGGCTTGGACAGTTCACGGATTTTTAGATAATGTTCTGCTGCAAGAATCTTGGATCCTACCATTCATGTGTATGTTACTTTGACATGTAGTATCTATCTACCTACCTACCTACCTACCTACCTAAAATTTACGAGTTCAAGTCTAATCTAAACAACCATCTGTGGGATGTTATGAACAAATAGGTGTGATCTATGGAGCCCCCTCACAACTTCTAGGACTTAAAGGATCTGAAACTAACTTTTTGGTGTTATATAGCACAGCAGAACCTCTGAAGCCTTGGCAGATCGGTGCGGTTTTGGTAGTATAAGGGGTATAAGGCGACACAATGCAAAACAGTGCTGCAAGGATCCTGATGGGAGTTTGTAAACAAGAAACACATCACCCCCGTTCTTCATTCCCTTCATTGGCCTCCATCTCCACCAGGATGATTAGAAGATCTCCCTCCTAACTCACCAGTGCATCCATGGTAACGCACCCCCCTACCTAAAAGATCTACTCACCCCACTGACCTCAACACGATCCCTCCGTTCTACCCAGTCATACCGCCTCCTCCTTCCCCGGACTAAGCTCAGCACCTTGGGTGATCGGGTCTTGTGTTCTGCTGCCCCTCGTCTGTGGAATGCCCTCCCTGACCATCTGAGGGCTCCACAGACGACTGACACATTTAAAAAAAGGACTTAAAACTTTGCTGCTTTTTGGTCAGGTTTTTATATAGTTATTATTTTATTTTATTTTTTATTGATGCTTTTATCTGCTTTTACTTTGTAGCACTTTGAGATTTGATCCAAATGTAAAGTGCATTATAAATGAAATGTATTATTATAATTATTAATGCTATCCTGGTGGTTATAATGTTATGGCTGATTGTATATATTCTGATCATATCAATAGCTATATCCTCCACTAGGCTGCTACCATGCAACTAAGTTGGAGGATGCCTTAATCATCAGTATGGCCGTGTAAATTTACCATATCTATAGTGAATTATTAACTGTAATCCATTTTTCAGGTAGTTTAATTCTGATTCCGATACTTTGTGTATCGCTGCCTCCATCTTGATGTCTGTTTATTTACCCTCACCCGTCGGTAAACAGCGGTTAGTCTCCTCTCACGGTTATCTTGCGTTTTTAATAAACTCTTACCTTCCTTTGGAATAACTCCTTGGAATTAAAATTCTTCCGCTGACTTATGTGCTTTTTATTCCCCGTTCGGTCCATGAAAACCGGGAGAACTGGTTCCCCCTTTTCCTGTTTTGTCACATGACAGTCATCGATGACATCATTCGCAGGCGCCAACCTCTGCACTGCACTCACACCAACGTATTATATTATAGACACCCCCCTACTACAAACAAACATGTACAGAATAGGATTACGGCCACATACGACAACATGGATTTTTCTTTTGGGGAGGGATTTTGACTTAATTCAGATTTTATTCTCAGCATTGTAAGAAGAAAAAAAATTATGTAGCCGTATGTGGCCTGAACCCTCTTACATACAGACAATCCAAACATTATCAGAAACAATAAATTAAGTAAAAAAGTACATGAAAAAACACAAAAATATCCATCAAAAACAGTATAAAGTAATAGTATATAGTATAAACATAAAAAGTAGTAGTTTATAAAAACGTATTGTGCACAAGCAGACATTATTGTGATCAGAATCAATTAGATGGTTGTATTTAGGTCCTTTCTATTCATTTCTGCTTTATTGACAGCCTTTAAATCTACGAACAACAAACTCTCCCTCTCTCTGATACAAATACTCATACTGTGGCTGGTTGTCTCTTGCACCTTCCACTTCAGCATCACCAGAGTCGCAGATAGAATTATCCCAGCCATCATAGTTTGGCATAGGTGCAAAGTTAATGTTTGGAAAAACTTCAACTCCATCTCAACTCTATGGCTCCTGTTTAAATTTTGTCTATGGTCACCAAACCAAAACTGACAGTGTTTCAAAACAGCACTTTTGCCACACGTTTACATCACCACTTCAAATTGTGTATTGATTTTATCTGACTTTATTTAAAATGCTGCAACACATCATCACCAATACTTAATCAACTCTAGTATATGCCAAAACCTACATCTCGGTACATTTTCATGTATATCTGTTTATTAGTTTTTCCTATATCTTGGTAACAAACAAACAGACAGAAAAATGCACAGGTGAAAACATAACCTTCTTAGAGGAGGTAATAAAAACAGAGTATGAAAGTAAACAAGCATGAAAGTGAAAGACGCATCAAAATAAACAGTAAAATAAAAGTAAAAAGATGTAAAAGTATTAAGTAATAGTGTGAAATGGAAGTTGTCTGTAAGTAAAAAGCAGCAATATCAGAGTAAAAAGTATAAAACTTAACATGATTACCAATGAAAAAGAAAAGTATAAAAGGAAAATATTTAAGATTAAAAAGCAATTGTATGAAATTGAAACAGTGTAGAAGTGAAAAATACCAGTAAACAAATAAAATATAGTAGCATAACGGTGAACGATATTAAATTAAGAATTAGCATTCATGTGAATGATAAATTTTGTCCAAACTTTTGACTGATTCTGTTTGTCAAGGTCAAATAAAACAGTAATGGAATAACTGTTCATGGTGCAGTAAAGATATTATTACTGAGTTCTGATGCAGATCCAAGCATTCGTCTCACTATGGTCAACACTGTGAGGAAATGTTAAAGTAAGATATATATTTATTAAATTCAGAATAACCATAGGATACTCACAACATGGAGGGGGAAGATTTTGTCCTGGACTAGGTGGAAACTTTAATAAACTCTGTTTTCCTATGGACGTGTTATTGCCGAGGTGAAGGTGCCCTTCAGGCTCTTCAGAAATTTTACGGAGCACAAACACTGCAGTTTAAAAATGGCAATTTGATGATTTGATAATATTACAGAGAAAATTCAACTTGTCTGCCAAATACTTTTTTTCTATAATTTAATTTGAAAATCAATAAAAGACCTATCTGATTCAGGCTCCTACCACTTTATCTTTTCATCCAATCACAGCAACGAAAAAGAAACAAAGCCTCGGTCTATAAAAGAGAGTCGGCACCGCTGCAGGAACACAAATTAACAACAAACAAAGTCAGATGTCTGATGACTCATTTTCACTCGGATATTTTAACTAGAGGACGGACACAGGACGGACACTGTCTGTTTTGCTGCGGATCTTGAGGAATTTCTCTGGCACTGCGGTTCCATTTATTTTGGTTCTAATCCTGGGGATCCTGGTCCCTGCGGTTCTAGATCTTGCGTTGACCAAGACATGGAGCGTCATCAAAGTCTTGAGGAGCAGCTCAGATGTCCCGTCTGTCTGGATGTCTTCAGTGAACCTCTGATGTTACAGTGTGGACACTCCTACTGCAAGTATGATGGATGAATGTGACACACCTGTCCTGTTCTGGTCATGTATACCCTTACCCATCCTATCTTTACCTGGCCTCACCTGTCCTGCCTTGGTCTCACAGTTCTTTACCACCTGTCCTCATCTTTCCCAGCTTTTCCAGTCCTTACCCCACCTTTCCCCACCTGTCATTAACCCACCTATTCTCACCTGTCCTGTCCTGGTCTCATCTAACCTTACCCCATCTGTCCTGTCTTGTCCATACACCTACTCTCCTAATCTTTTCCAGTTTCATCTTTCTTACCAGGTCCTCATCTGTCCTGCTCTGGTCTCGCCTACCCTTAATTCACCTGTTCTCACCTATCCTGTGCTGTTCACACCTAACGTTACTTCCCCCTTTTCTCAACCGGTGCTCACCTGTCTTTGTCTGTCCTGCTTTGGTCGCGCCTACCCTTACCCCACCTGTGCAGGTGCTGTGTGCGTGCCATGACGATGGACCTGCTCGGTCAGCTGCAGTGCCCCGTGTGTCGCTGTGCCGTAGATGGAGACAGTCCTCCTCCCAACGTCAGTTTGGCTCGAATCATTGAGGCTCTGCAGGTGAAACCAGTTTAGCTCTCCAACAGCGTGAATCTCAGATCATCTGTTTTTAAACCTCTGATGTAAAGTATCTACAAACCGGCCTTTATCTGATCTATTACTCTTTTCCTCTTCATCCCGACAGGATGTTAGTGTTTCAGGTGGAGCTCAACCGGAATCGTGTCCTCAGCATCACAACCCGCTTAGCCTTTACTGCGAGGACGAACGAATGGTGATCTGTGGCCTCTGTGGAAGCATTGGTTCTCACCGTGGCCACAAAATCACACCTGTGAGCTCGGTCTACAGCCACATGAAGGTATGAAATAAACAAAAGCACACCTGTGAGCTCGGTCTACAGCCACATGAAGGTATGAAATAAACAAAAGCACACCTGTGAGCTCGGTTTACAGCCACATGAAGGTATGAAATAAACAAAATCACACCTGTGAGCTCGGACTACAGCAGACCGTGCCTCGTGTGCCTCTATTGACAAAGATGGCGGTCCGTAGAGGCACGCGAGGGTGACCCTCCTCCGTTTTTTGGAGGCAAGATGAAAATATAAACAGAGTAATTTGTTGAAATAAATTGTTACCAAATCTCAGTATCGTAATAAAATCATTTTTATAACTTGTTTTGAAGAAAATCCATTATGGAAATTCAGATTATGCTTCAATAGGGACACCGTTGAAGCATAATTAGGGAGTATGTCCACCCTAATTAATCAAAGACCCGAATACAATATTGACATTGCGTCGATACAATGATAATTTTTACGTTTCCCCTTCAATTCTCTACCACAGTGAGGTGCTTGAATGTAACATACTCGCACTAAAGGAGAGATTGAGTTAATGATTAATCGCAAACTACTTTCAAATATAAAGCCCCCCCACAAAAAAAACTGTTATTTAGGTATCCGAATAAATGTCCAGATAAATGTGTTTGGCCTTAGCAGTTAGTTTGTTCACTTAAGAGTTAGCTGAGCACGGATGGATTGGGAGTTTGGGGGGTTTTGGTCTACACTCACAATGGAATGCAAGGGAATCCCACCATTCACATCACCTGTCAAAATATCCCAACACAGCAATCCATGTTAAAGCATAACCCTCTGAGGTCTTTACCAGAACATTCTTCTGCTTTTCTGGGATCAGGTCAAATTGGTAGTAGGACAAGCAGGGTATTCCAGTCCTTGCATTCCCAGGTAACACGCTCCAGCTCATTCTGGAGCATCTTTTGGACTGTAAAATAGACCAAATTCTTACAGTGTAGTGATATCCTAAAAGGCTGTTGTGTTCTTTTCAGAAAGCACTGATGACATCATCTAGATTATGACTCCTAAAAATCAAACTTGCTTTAAAATGATTGTGATAGCTCTGTGAGAAGGTTGAGTACTGGCTGACTGGACCCTATCCATTACAGACAGACAGGTCATCACCTGGTGGAGTATTAATGGTGACCATTATTGGTATTAATGGTGACAGAAGGGTTGTTCCTACTACAAAACTGTCCAATTCTTTTGTACTAGCCTTCCCTTGTCTCAAAAATCGTCTGACTGCAAAAGTTAAAGCTGGGACAATTTGGTATTGTTGACTTATTGTAAATAAGAAGCTTTTAACCCTGTTCATATCACCACACCTAGAGATTAACAACAAGGAGTTTCACATTTCACACAGCCCCCTTATCACCTTCCTGTTTCCAGCTGACCAAAAATAAAGTCACTTCATGTTCATAAACATTTTCTTGATTTCAAACTGGGCATATGCAAATCCAACAATATGAAAACAGTTAACACAACTTTACTTCATAAACTGATCTTTTATTCACCAGACAATTTTTTCTATTTTATACTCAACCTAAGAAAAAATTATTCAACCACCGTTGTTCGTTGTTGTTAAATACAAACTATATACATTATCAGCTGTTTGCAACAGATATTAAACGTTTTTACTATTTGTACTGGCTGCTGCTACATAATCTACATTATTATTGTCATTTACTCTGATATTTTACTCACGATGGGGAGCTTCCTGTTTTCTCTTTTTTTTCAAAATATAATGTTTTTTTGCACATAACTTCTCAACCATTGCCTCGATTTAGTCTTTATTTCCAAAATTATTTAGTCTTTATTTGCAAAATTATTTTGTCAAATTTGGTGCATATAAATTTACTCAAAGAGATCTATCTGGTATATATCATATTTTACTCTAATAGTTTGTATTTTAATCACCAAGGGTATTTTTTTTAATGAAAAATACTTTGGACATAACTTCACATTTAATTTGAGGAGTTTAGTCAGGGGGATTGCTTGAGCAACACAGGGGATCGGGGACCTTTCGGGGGTATACCCTTGCTGCCAGGGACGCAAGCATTGGCCTAATTTCCCTATAAAGAAGTTTACAGCATACAATATAGTAGTACAATATTTGAAACGCTAGTTATAATTGATTTTACTATTACTGCTTACCACTGATTGGCAGAAGGCAGAATTGTGATGTGATTGGATAGGAGAAGAATGTGAGAAGGCTTGTGACATACAAGATGTGCAGAAAGGTTGTCCTCCTTGACTGAACATCTATTTAGCTTAATTTCTTCTTCCTGTTCCCCTCTAAGGAGGACATTTCCTGTTTGATGACAGACTTCCAGCATCAGAGACGTAAATTAGAAGACCAGATCTGTAAAATGGCGTACAACAAATCCAGGATTACTGTGGGTGATGTCATTTTTTGCTTTTGCTCCTAATTTTTAATGTACATGTGTATTTTCTATTTTTATTTTTCTATCCTATATATATATATATATATATATATATATATATATATATATATATATATATATGAAGTCTCTTTCTAGTTAATGATCTGCTGAATCGTCATTTTGCATCTGTTTAATGAACACACTCGGATTCAATCTATTCCATCAACCTTCTCGTACTGAGAGTGGAAAGACATCGATAGTCCACGAGTGAATCTGTCATTCATAAACAGGATGAACAGAGAATACATGTCTACATTTACGTGTTCAGAAAGTTGAACGTATATTCTGATTGGATTTTTGTCCAATCAGAATGAGTCTGATGTGCTGAAGTGGGTGGTGAGGAAGGAGTTTGGGGAGATCCGGCGCTGCCTGGAGGTGGAGGAGGAGGGATTCATGCAACAGGTGGAGACGTCGGCTGCTGTCTTAATCTCATCCCTCCAGAACCAGACGGACCAGTTAAACAAGAACCTGAATCGGCTGCAGGAGGCCCAGAACACTCTACAGGACCTGAGCAACGAGGGGCACCTGGGTTTCATCATGGTAAGTTCAGTTTATACTATACAACACTTTAGTATAATGAACTGTGGACTATTGATCAAACGTTGATTTTTTTGTTGTTGTTCCCATTTACAGAAGTATGGATCGATCGCTCCGAGGTAACAAACATCTGTACTCGTCGTCAGTAAACTTATTTAAGATCAAACATTCAACGATAACGTTCCTCCTCTTTTTCAGATTCAGGGAGATTCAGGAATTCCAGCAGAAGCAGGAGGCGATCTTCAGCTCTCTGAACTTTAAACCAGGTTTTAACCACAACGACATTAAACTGACCGTGTGGAAAAGACTACACCGAAAAGTCCTTCCAGGTACACCTGTACCTGTCTGAAAGTCCTGTTATCTACACCCAACCCTCCATGGTCATAACGTATTCTTTCTCTTCCTCCAGCTCCAGAGCCATTGAAGCTGGACCCTCAAACCTCCCACCCAATGCTGGAGCTCCGTCATGACGACACGGTGGTGAACTGTGGGGTTCTGCCGCGGAGGCTTCCTGATAATCCAGAACGCTTCAGTTACAGCTACTGTGTCCTGGCGAACCGGGGCTTTTCCTCTGGCAGACACTACTGGGAGGTAAACACTGTTGCTCCTGCAGAGTTACATACTTTCAGTCATACTTAAATTTACCGAGGATGCAGTTATTGTGAGTCTGCTAAATGATGAGTAGTCCAGCCGTGGACCTGTTGTGGATGAACTTGTCACCTGATGTGACCAGTGAACTTATCCAAGACAAAGGACATGATTATAGATTTCAGGAACAATTCTTT
The DNA here is from genome assembly GCA_037951165.1 of Lophius americanus. Taxonomy (NCBI): domain Eukaryota; kingdom Metazoa; phylum Chordata; class Actinopteri; order Lophiiformes; family Lophiidae; genus Lophius; species Lophius americanus. The sequence continues at coordinate 9,238,156 of JBBDHG010000051.1, forward strand.
TGACAGCGAGCTGACCGTCATCAAAAACCAGACTGTCAACTATGGAGCCATTATAAATATCTGGGATCCATAACAGACTCAAAACTGAACTTTGAGAGGAATTGTGAGACAATTTGTAAAAAGGCACATCAGCGTCTGTTCTGTCTGAAGAAACTGTCTCGGTTTAACATTGATGAGGCCACATTGGCCTTATTTCATTGATCTTTTATCAAATCCATACTGTGTCTTTGTCTTGTTGCATGGTTTGGAAACCAGTCTTTTAAAAACATGTCTCCTCTTCACCAAGTCACAATTGTCAAGTAAAAATTTGGTCACTTGACAACCAAATTGGCAAGGTTTTAGCTGAGTCTCAACTCAAGCTGCCTATTCTCTACAGCTGCAGCGGAAGGTCAACTATATCCTTCGTCCATCCTTTAAAAACAATGAGTTTCAAATCCTTCCCTCTGGCTGTTGTTTTGTTGTTCCCAAGGGGAGAACCAAACCCCATAGAAACATGTTTGTTCCTGCAGCTGTTGCACAAAATAGAGCTACTTTGACCATGTTTAGTACTTTAAATTCTGCATTTGGGTGGGGAGGTGTGCATGTGTATCTGTTGAAGCTATAAAGGGCGGAGGAGGAGAGTCTTTGCCTAACTTGTTCTGGACATTAATTCAGTCATTTATTACATATCTCTAACTGCTCATACTGGACATTCATGAAGCAGATTTTCCAGCGACAGTCTTTATTGTCATACATTGATGTCAGTTAACACTTTTATCTGCTCTCTGCAGTCATGTCTGATGAACAGGACCAGCAAACTGCCCAGCTGGTCGTCATATATCAATCTATATTTTAGACACTATTGCCTATTTGGGTCTTTTTATTTTAATTGATTAATTGATATTGATTGAGTTAACAAATGTAATTCATAACAGCCAGAGTTTGTAGAACACATTACATCAAAAAGGGTCAAGCTGCTTGTTCAAGGCGATAAAGATCCATGGATCAGCAAAAATCCAGTGACGTGCCTAGGGAAATGGTTTGGTAAAACACTCTGACAAAAACAACATTCTCAACCCCCAGAAACAAAGAGAAGAATGGTTAAATAAAATCAACAAATATGGTTTGCCCTGAAAATTCAAAGCACGGCCTCCTATCACAGTTAAGGAGGCTGCTGACAGTGTACGACATACCATGAACAGCAGTAGATGGAATGGAGAAGAAAATAGACAAACAGCTACAGAAGTGGTTGGGAGACCCTCCTAGCTTTACATCAATCGGCCTCTACATTAGATCTAGCCAACTGCAGCTACGCCTGTCCTCCCTGCCTCAAAGTGGCCACGTGCAGGTTCACCATGACTTACCGTGACTCCAGAGACAAACACGTCAGAGAAGCAGGAATTACAGTGAGGTCTGGTCGGAAATGGGCAGCAAGCACCAATATACAAGAAGCAGACTGCTCTCTCAAGAAAAGGGACATCTTTGGAATACCCTGCATGGGAAGACAAGGCCTTTGGACATCCCACTTCCAGCAGTGGGCAAAGGCAAAACCCCAGGGTAGAGAAGAACCGGGATCCAGGCAGAGGTGGGGAAACTGGATGATGAAGAGAGGAGAGCAAAAACTGTGGACCTGGGAACACAAGAATTTGTGGACAAGGGGGGACCTTCCCAAAAGAAACATGACCTGGACCGATCTGTAAAGGCTCGAGCCGTTCCATATATCCTTCCTACTGAGAGCAGTCCACGACATTCTCCCCTCTCCGATGAACCTGCACAGTGGTCCCCCCAGCATAGCCCATCTGTTGTGTGGTGAGAGAGGAACCATGGCGCACATACTGTCGGGTTGCAAAATATCATTGACCCAAGGCAGGTAGAGATGGCGCCATGATAAAGTGCTAAGGACGCTGGCGGACATCTCGGAGCAGGAACGGAGAAAGAAACACCAGGCTAAAGCCAATTCATACCGTGTAAGGTGTATCACCTTTGTTAAAGAAGGAGAAAAGCTCTCCAAAGGTTTGGAGAGGCCGCTGGAAGAGCCTCCTGTTGTTTATGGCATAAAACAGATGCCATGACTAGACCAGTTTGGAATTGGCGCCCTAGAGGTGTGTGTAGAGGTGTATGTAAATCTAGTTCTATTATTATGGATGTTATTATGTTTTTTATTTATTGTTTTAATTTTAGGTTATAGTTTTTTGTTGTTTTTACCAAAACATATATTTATTTTGTGATTCAGAAGTATTTATTTCAGATTTATTTTTTTATTTGTCAATTTGTTTATACTTAGACATATTATGTATGTGTGTGTCCAATAATTCTATATGCACGTACAAATACTTTTGGCCACAGGGATGGGGGTACCATAACTAAATCCTGCTTAGGGCATTCATTTTGCTAGGGACGGCCCTGCTTGCATATTGAAATTATATTGGCTTGTTTCTTTAACCTCGTAATCCTGTATGCACAACAAATTTATAATTTCGGTACAAATACTGGAACCTTGAACCCTGAACATTGTTCACGCTATGATTAATAAAGCAGAAAGAAAACATATACAGTATTTATTGTGTGTTGTCAGGAACTTCTCGCCTTTGGTGAAAAATCATGATCTGAGTTTAAAATAATTGACCTTAATAATGGTTCTGGAGTGGTACTGTATCATTGAATCTTACATTGTCTAACCAGAGGGATAGTAGATCTGTAACTCAAAGGGGATTTTATAATAGATCAGGTTTATTATATAGATTGGCTCATAAATTTGAGGGCAAATAAAACGTCCCCGTTGGTTCTGATGACAGTAAAGTAAAATTTGGGTAATAAACGGAAATTTGCACTTTCTAGTTTCTGATGTTTTCTCCTTCTTCTCGCCGCCCAGGTGGAGGTGGGGAACAAGCCTAGATGGCACCTTGGGTTGATTAAAGGCACGACCAGTCGTAAAGCCAAGCTAGTGAAGAATCCAGAGAGCGGAGTGTGGTTGATCGGACTAAAGGATGGCGTTTACGAAGCATTCACTTCACCCAAGGTGGTCCTACCAGTGTCGAGTCCCCCTCGGCATGTCGGACTATTTCTCGACTATGACGGCAGAAGTCTGACCTTCTATAACATTGACAGTCCTGATGAGCTAGGCTTCATCTACAGCTTCAGGATGGAGGTCCAAGGGAAAGTCTACCCCTTACTGGACGTATGCTGGCACGATCGGGGAGACAACAAACACCCACTGGTCCTTCTTCAGCCTCACAGGGAGACCCTGCTCCCCTTCACCCAGCCACACAAACATGAGAAATTACTAAGGCCTTTGAAGAATCAGTGATTTCTCAGTTGAGATTCATCCTTTCCCACAAGAAGGTTGTCTTTTCAACTGAATCTGAATGACTTATGGCAGAAAACACAAACCTAAACCTTGGTGGCAAGAGTTCATATGTAGTAGAGAAGAGCCCATTACATTTTGAAGTGGATGAAATCAAACAGGGAAATTGCTTGTACAATGCATTTTGCAAGGAGTATGATGGATAGAAGCTGCAAGTCAAGTCTTAAATTTAAGGAAAAAGGAAAGGGAATGTAAATGAATATTGAATTAAGTAGTAGACATCTACAATATTAGACTTAGACTTAGACAGACTTTATTTGTCCTTCACATTTACACCATACATTGCTCATCGGAACAAAATTAGTAAGCATTGGCTCGGAAAACACTTTAAAATAAATAGGGCTGCAACACCTGTTGTACCTAAATTGAAATAGTTAAATAAATAGTTTTTAAAGAAAGCTATACAGAATAAATACACAAAATACTATAAACACTATTTTTGCACTTATATGTTGTAAACAGTTTTATGGAGCAGTCCGGTATAGTGTGTAAGCGTGAGTATGTATATGTAAGGGAGGGGTAATCGGTATCATATTGACTTCAGCAGTCTTATGGCTTGCAGAAAGAAAATATATACATATAGCAATCAGAAAAAGTGTAAAGAATATATGTTTGTAAAACAAACAAAAAATTGAATACGGTTAAGGACTATGGTTTCTATTCCAGGAAAGACCCCGACATTTGTTTGGAGTCACGTGAGCGCCATTATCTCCATACAATCATTCATTTATTATCCCTAACCACTTATCCTGTTCAGGATCGCGTGGCTGGATCATGTCCCAGCTGACAAAATCAGGATGTTGAACAGTATGAATCCTAAATTAGATTATTGGACAGCAAATACAGAATCAGTAGACAGATGTGAGACAATGAACTCCTTGTGGATGTGAACGATAAAGTTATAAGAAACATTAATGAAACAACTAAACATCCGTCGGGAAGGCTGAATATTGACAATATCAGCGATGATGACATGTTTCATCAAGTGTTAAACCCGTTCATTTCTTTCCACAGGTCTTTCATATAAAACATCAACACCCCTATGTCATGAGCTAGGGGTCTATTGTACACCAATCAGCCATAACATTAAAACTACTGTCCTATAATTGTGTAGGTCCCCTATTCGCCGTGTATTTAAGAAAAACATTTAACCCTCACAATAGAGCAATTTCGTGGTTTATGGCAATAACTCATAAACAAATAGATTAATGAAATGAATGAAAAAAAACATCTGATTTAAATAATGATTTCTGTGATGCATCATCAAGTAGAGAGATTTGTTTCATAGTGTTCAAGTATAGATTTGCCCACTCAGTGGTCAAATATGGAATTCCCCTCTTTCATCATGTAATTTCTGTCCTTTATTTCATTATCAGAATCTTTTTGAATTGAATTGAAAGCCAATCTGAACTTCCAGCACCCAGTGTTTTCTTCAACACCAAAACTGAATGTCACGATTAAAACAAACATTTCCTCTTAAGACTAGAAAAAAGGGGCAATACGTCTGTAATTATCCACGCTATCTAGATTACTTTGTCCTTCATGGCAGGCACAGAGGTGAAAAAATCTTGTACAGCACTCACAGTAATGTTAAAACATAAATATTAACAACAATTATGTACTTTATGATTAGGCTTGTTATGCTGCTTTTGAGTAGAAGATTAATTTTCATTAAAGGGTCACACTGGTCGTAGCAATGAGTGACATGGTGAGTAACAAAAGTTTGAAGCAATAGTTAGGATCATCCAGTTTTCTCTAGCATGCTCTTCCCACAATGCTTGGTGCCAAAACAGCGAAAGCTCCCTCATGAATTTTTGCCACAGATTTCAGTTATGTCCTTTTGTCACTAAAATAATCGGAGATGTATTTTGATATAGAATACTTACAATCTTCCCACGATGGCACATCTCAACTGCCAGTTACTTAACCTGGGTTGCACGGTATTATCCCAATACACTGAAGCTGAAATATAACAACCGAGCTGCTGTAACATGGAAAAAAATGCAAAGTTATTGTTTTTTAATCCGGTCTAAGTATTGATGATTTGAAGTTAATCCCCACTCGAGTAACAAACCCAAAATAAACTTAAAAACTTAAACCGTATTTAGCGGACAAAAGAAGGCCACAAAAGGACGTTATACGCACATACTACAGACCGTTTGCGATACAAACCTTGTGCTTTATCAAGATCTAGCATCGTGTTCGCTGAAAATATAGCAAAAACTAGGTAGAAGCACGATTATCATTTGTTAGAGCAGATTTGAAATGAAGCAACTTAATTACATGACATTGAAAAAACGTCAGTCAGTCAAATAGACAAACAGGCAGCTGCAGTGTTGCTGCATGTTTGTCTATAACTCTAACTGTGATCCTGTTTGTCTGTCTGTCTATAACTCTTACTGTGATCCTGTTTGTCTGTCTGTCTATAACTCTTACTGTGATCCTGTTTGTCTGTCTGTCTATAACTCTAACTGTGATCCTGTTTGTCTGTCTGTCTATAACTCTTACTGTGATCCTGTTTGTCTGTCTGTCTATAACTTTAACTGTTATTCTGTCTGTCTGTCTATCTGTCTATAACTCTAACTGTGATCCTGTATGTCTGTCTGTCTATAACTCTTACTGTGATCCTGTTTGTCTGTCTGTCTATAACTCTTACTGTGATCCTGTCTGTCTGTCTATAACTCTTAATGTGATTCTGTCTGTCTGTCTGTCTATAACTCTTACTGTGATTCTATCTGTCTGTCTGTCTATAACTCTAACTGTCATTCTGTCTGTCTGTCTATAACTCTAACTGTGATTGTCTGTCTGTCTGTCTATAACTCTAACTGTGATTTTCTGTCTGTCTGTCTATAACTCTAACTGTGCTGCTGCCTGTCTGTCTATAACACTAACTGGGATTCTGTCTGTCTGTTTGTCTATAATTCTAACTGTGCTGCTGCTTGTCCGTCTATAACTATAACTGTGATTCTGTCTGTCTGTCTGTCTGTCTATAATTCTAACTGTGATTCTGTCTGTCTGTCTGCCTATAACTCTAACTGGGATTCTGTCTGTCTGTCTGTCTATAACTCTAACTGGGATTCTGTCTGTCTGTCTGTCTATAATTCTAACTGTGCTGCTGCTTGTCCGTCTATAACTATAACTGTGATTCTGTCTGTCTGTCTGTCTGTCTATAATTCTAACTGTGATTCTGTCTGTCTGTCTGCCTATAACTCTAACTGGGATTCTGTCTGTCTGTCTGTCTATAACTCTAACTGGGATTCTGTCTGTCTGTCTGTCTATAATTCTAACTGGGATTCTGTCTGTCTTGGCCAGGACACTTTGGAAAAGACATTTTTAATCTCAATGATGTTTTCCTGGTTAAATAAAGGTTAGATAAAAAAATAATAAAATAAATTGGTAGGTCTGTTAGACAGACCTCATTTTAAGTATTCCAATTTAAATTTGGTTTGTCATTAACAGCAAACATCACACAGGACCACATTCAGTGTGAACCAGAAGTTTGAATTTTGTCTGACAGGGAAAAATCAGATCGTCCTAGTTTAACCAGATATCCATGCAGCTGAAACATGAAGAAGAAAATAACAGAAAAACAAAGTCGGCATAACTCTGTTTAATACTGTTAGATTCTTATTGCATGGTGACAAAAAAATGGGGTTTTGTAGACTTCAGTTATGATTGCAAACTTTTTATCCACTTGGATAGGATCTCTCTCTCTCTCTCTATATGAAGATCTAAGACATTGATAGAAGTACTGCTCTTATTGGGGATTCATGAGGTCTTCCAGTCTGGGTTTAAAGCCATTCACAGCACAGAATCAACACTAAGAGTTTTTAATTATCTTTTTTAAACACAGACTCCTATGATCCTGCTATACTTATATTTTTAGATCATACAGCGGCTTATGACACAAAGGAACGTTAGGTTCTTATCTCTCGCTTGGGACTAACTTTCACGAACTAACGTTATAGAGTGCCATTGGTGTTGATATCAATATTACGGGGCCATTGAACCTCTTGTTGGTGTGAACATAGAAATTAACTGAAAGGTGATCAAAATGTTGGTTAAATGGATGGATTTTCATTGTTCATGTAACAAACAAAGTGAATATGTAAAGTCTACTATATAAGCTCTCTTGCCTAAACTCCATCCGTTATAGAATTCAATAATATATCACATTTTATGTATATATATATATATATATATATATATATACATATATATACAGGGCCTTGGTGATGGCAGTTGTGAATTTGTCAACACTATCATACAGTGCATTATTGCAACATTATTGACTTTTTTGTCAAATAAAAACTTAGAATAATTCAATAAAACTATAATTTCCCAAACTATTTACTGCAGTATGATCAACGGGAGATGCCCAATTACATTTGGTGACACTACAGTGCATTATAACGATGCTTAAATTTTTTCCTCCTCAATGTCATTTGTCCAGCACGGAGGAATACTTCTTCTGATGAAAATGAACTGGTAGCTTGTTGTCTATCCACTAGGAAACGAAAAATTGGCGTCTTAAAAACAATTCGGGAAAGAGTTTTTTGACCAGGAAGTTTGAATCTGTCACACTTCCTGGTCAAAAAACTCTAAATGCAGGTAAAATGCAGGTTACCTGCACTAAAATGCAGGTAACCCAGCATCAGGGTTACCTGCATGTAACCCCGATGCTGAGCCCACTCCCCAGGAAAACGTGGGTCAGTCTTATTGCCTCTGGCCAAGATTTCTATATAATCTCTCAATAAATACTATATACTATAATAAATAACTATCACATAAAAATTGACCGGCGCTAGTGACCCCCTAAGTCGACCTTGTGCTGGACGACAGGCCGTTGAGTAGATTGAGTCCCCCAAGACAGGTCCTGAACAGAAACCCAGATGTTTTGTGTTCTATGTGGTTTGTCATAAAAGTACAAGGTGAGATCTCGAGTAAGTAATTTGTTATAATCACTGTAGAAGATAAGATAAGATAAACCTTAATTAGTCATACAACGGGGAAATTGCAGTGTCATAGCAGCAAAGAGCACACAGATCATTATAACAGAATAAAAAATGCAAACATAAATAAGAATATTGATCTATACTAGGGTATTACAATATAATACCCTAAAAGTATTAAAGTATACTGGACATATTGTGCTATAATAGAAATATAATAGAAATATTACACTATACCATAAGTAATATAAAATCATTGGTGGAGGTAGAGAAGCAGAGAGAGGCTTTGTCGGGACGGAAACACAGAATAACGATGAATGAGTGGATAGTAATAAGACATTGAGTGGCAATTGCAACAATTCATTGAACATGGCCGTGTTTGGAGTGTGTGTGGAACGCTGTTGGATAGCGGAGATGAAAACAGAGTTGACGGTAACGCTAGACTTGCAAACGTTGGGATAATTGGTTGTTGGGAGGAGTATACGTGCCGCCGCCAGTCCCTAGGCCTGATTATCCTGACCCTTCATGCAGAATTTGGACGTGGTTATAACTGGACTTTGGGAGACACAAACATGGGACTGCCGGACTATTGCAGGCAGTTTATGCCTGGGTACGTAGAACTGGTTTCTCCATTGAGAAGGATGATTGCCAAGGCGGGCCATAGGAACCTTAAGGTACTCCTGGAATGGACCCCGGAAGTAGAGAAGGCCTTCATAGATGCCAAACAGGCATTAGCGCATGCCCATCATCTTGGAGCAGCTGACTACAAGCAGGCGTTTCATCTAGATGTCACTGTGAGAGCGGGTGTCGTAGATGCGGCTTTGTACTAGCAGTAACAAACAGGACGGACGGTGCTGGCTTATCATAGCTCAAGATTGGATAATGTGGAGCTGGGTCAGCCTGGATGTATGCAATATGTGGCAGGGTTGTCTAGGGCTTTGAGAAAAAAAGCTCACATAGTCATGTGTCATCCGCTCACAGTACACACCGAACATGGCGTTGTCGTGTTTTTGGAAGCTAAAGCATTCACACTTAGTGCAGTAAGAGGGTCAAAAACAATGGACCTCGTCACTGAACCGCACATTACATACACATCTGCAGGGGTAAGAATGACTGATGAACAGGTTCATACTGGTGGCATATTAAAGGATTAGCAGAACAATTAGATAAGACGAGCCTAAAGACATATCATTATAGAGTTGGTATGACTGTGACATGGCAGGAAGGGTGAATAAAGGCTTTTGCGGTGGAGACACTCATGTAAGCCGTGTCCTGACCATGGTGATCTGAGAAGGGTTGCTGTGTGCTAATAGCAATGTCCTGAGGTGGCAACATGATGTGAGGGTTTGAATCTCCAAGGCACAACGGATGCCTTTTTTTTCTGGAAGATCAGCGTTGCCAAAGGTTTTAGTTCATGCATTCATTTGTTGTGTTTAGTTTCATTTTTTTTACTAATGTTCTCAATATAAATAGTGAGAACAGAGGTATTTGTAGAGTAAAGTAGTTTTAGGTAGAATTCTGAATAGCATAGCATATCCTGTTAGTTTAGAAGTAGATATAAGATGGAGTTGGATAGGTCACAAAGTGATGAACAAAGAGAAGAAGGTCCTAAAACACCCCCACCCTTGGGAAGTGCATGAAGGGAGCTGCATTCCATGGGCAAATGTTCGGCTGATATCCAGGGGAGTGAAGCAGAGGTGCCAGGAAGGGACAGGCCTGTTGAAAATCAAGAAGGGGGGCGGCTCGCTGCAGACAAAGAATAAAACTGTATGGACAACGGAGCTCGTGGTCACTTTGTAGAAAATCGTCAGGCTGCTAACCTAATCCAGAATTCAGTCGGGTTGGAAACTAGGTGGTTTCAAACTCCGGAGTTTGATGCTTATATGATGTTTGGAACACCATGATGATTCCTTGTAGGTTGAAATAAACCTGTTTGATTTTTAAAGAGTTGTTGTGACGTCATCTTTCTAGTGAGGATCAGGTTTCCGTAAGGGACTGGATCTTTGGACCCGGAATGGACAGTTCAGCCTCGAAGATTTGGACACGACAATATCCCTGACAGATCTGGGCAGAGCTGAGAGAGCCATCATATTCTTCACTCAGAAACAAGCTTTCCCAACTGAGTTTTGAAACTGTGGAAGTGACTCCATCTAGTGTTAACAAAAAAAGGCCCACTTTAAAGACGAGTTCCAGTCTCGAAGGATTGTTCTGCTGAGAGTAGCAGAATGGCTGTCAGGGGCAATCATGTCTGACACCCTGAAGTATCCCATCATCCTTCTCAACAGTCTAAATCTCAATCTTCCATTTGTTGCTCCATCACATCCATGAAAGGTAAGGACACTGTGGCAGATATAACATCCTTCCTGAACTACGAAAGCAACATTGGATCATCAGAAATAATAGTGCAGCAAGCAGAGTGATCTCAAAATGTGGATCTGTAGACGTCTGGGAGGCAGAACAGGAGAACAAACATGGCAGATTTGCCACAAAACAGGACCTAACCAGATCTCCCACCATTTACAAATGTTAGCATATAATATTTTGGTCCAATAGAAACCAAAAGAAAGGGAAGTTTGATTAAAAGCTATGGTGTGCTTGTTATTCACGGATAATGGATAATGAGCCGAGTCACTTTATGTTTTGAATCCGGTCTGACTGGGTGAATGGACTCTGGTTCTCGGTGATCACTGTGGGGAAGCCTTCCTCCAACTCGGATGACTTTTTCAGTTTTATGATACTCCGCAGCAAGAGAGAGGAGCCGGCTGATTATGGTTATTGGTTTACCGACACCAAGTAGGCTGAATTCCTCAGAGAAGCTCTCCTGTTGGGATTGTCTCAGGATTTCTCTCTCTGTCTCTGGGTAGTCATGAGAAGAAAGAGGGTTCTGTTCCACTGATGAACCGGGAAAGGATTATGTTATCTATGGTTGTAAAGGTGTATCTCAGTGTGGCAAAAGTTGTTAAGTAGCACATTCTGATAATAATAGTTTGCTTCTTTGAGCTTCAAATGTGTAAAAACTGTTGTCAAATTTTTGAATTATACTTCCATTCTATTTAATGACGTGGACATTCTTTTTACGACGTGGATATTCTTTTTATGACGTGGATATTCTTTTTTATCATGTGGATAGCAATATTTCCAAATTTAGTCATATTTACTTTCCTTAAATAAAATGTCTAAATATTAAATCTAGACGTCATGCAACGTCAAAATATGAATATAAATTATGTGTTTAAACGTTAATTCTAATTGTGAAATCTAAATGTGTCTCACAAAACTAAATATTTAGCTAATATGGTATGCAGATTTTGACCGCCATTCAGCAGAAGTACCAAAATAAAAGCTTGTGAAGCGAGCCAGTTCTAGCAAAGGGCAAGTATTTTGTTCTGATTAAACATAGAAAGCCATTACATCATAGGGCAGCCCAGAGTAATATCCAGTTACAGCACAACATTGGGAAAAAAATGACACGGCAATAATTATATATAAGCTTTTTATTGTAATATGAGTTCTGAGATGATTGAAATTTTCACTTTACAAAGAATGATTTATTGCATAATTCATACTTTTCAGAAATTTGAGAACTTCAAATGAAGAAGGCTGTCGATCAGTCACATCTGATAAAATAATATGAATAGTCTTAAAGGCTGACGATCATTTAAACGCAGAAATTCATCGGCTTCTCAGAACTGCCCCATTTTTGGCGTTAATGAAGTCGTCTCCAAAGTTGATGATGTTTTTCAGGGCGGTAAGGATCAGCGCATCAGTGACATCGTTGGTGTCAATTTCTTTATCGTAGTTCTTCACAGGGAAGATGCAGTTCATTGGAATGCCTGACTCATCACTGAAGTTCTCCATCTGAAACCCAAAATCCCAGCACAACATATTACAGCTCAGAATAATCAAAGCTCCAATTCAGTTCCATTCATCCATTTTCTTCCTTCCTCAGATTATTACAAATGTCCCTTTCCCGATCTTATCCTGAGCCAATTCCCAGGTTTCATGAGTTATATACAGCAAGTACTCAAGAGAATCACACTCTGAGCGGCACCTGCAATGGGGTCAGCAACAAATTGGTACTAATCTAATCAGGTGGGCTGATGTCAAATATTGGCCAGTAATGAGCTAAAAATAATAAAATTCTGTATTTTTCTAAATTGGATGACTACCCATGTTCCCATGGTCAGAAAAACAATCCGTGTTTCTTCATGTAGCGGTTAGTATGTACAGATAGCAGGGCCTCTAGATTAATTTAAAGAAATATGATGTAAAACTTCACTCAATGTTGATGTCGATTTTTATTTACTGTTTTATGTGAAAACGTTTGTGTTTTGGACTTCAGATGACTGAAAACACAAACTTGAAAAAAATAGGTCAAAGTGCAATCATTGAAAGCACCGTTTCCGTCTCTGTGTAAACTGGCAAAACTGCAACGATGAAAACATTGACATCAAAGACCCCCTTTGCTTTTTACAAACGCTGTAACAACAGGTTGCAACCCGCCAGCAACCTGTAGAGTTGCTGCACCGTTATAAGTAAAAAAAAAATGGAATTCTTTATTCTAATTAAACATACCATATTCTTTAGATAACGATCCTTGTAGACATTACAGAGATTTTCCGTCATTGTAGGAGAGGCCAAATCAATTTTGGTGACAATGGCCACTTGAGGAATCCCTGCAAGGACAGCAGGAAAAATCCCGTTAGCGACAGAGGTGAATCGACCAAAGACGCTGTTGATTATGAAAACTACAAACATCTACAGGAAGTGAACGTTAGTTTTTGTGTACAGTATCACATTATCCCGGTATGATCTGATCGATTAAAAACATAACGAGAAGAATAAAAGGGATGTCTGCTCTCACCCAGTTTACTGGCTTCCCCCCTGATGTCCTTAATCTTTCTCAGTGCATCTTCATTCAAACACTCTGCTGAGTTGCCAGGAACCACACAAAACAGGACATGCACTATGTCGTTAGGAGTCGGATTTCTGTTGTAGAAATGACCGTCCTCTGATATTTTTGTTTCAGGATTGAACTGGAGAAGACATTCCCATACATTTAAATGAATAAACGCAATTCAAAAGAATCATTTCTTTCTTTATAGAAATAAATCTTCCTATAAAGACTTTAAAGCAACTGTACATTGTAACCGTCTTTCAGATGTCCCTTCAAAGCTAGCTTGATGTCGTCCACAAGAACTCCGTTTTTTTCATGGCCCATGATGTCATTGAGGACAAAAGGGTAGTCAATGCCCTGTTGCTGGATTTTGTAGGTCGTGTACTATAAACAGTGGACAAAAGACATAATTAAAACCGGCACATAGTAAACAGTATTAGATTATTTTCTGTAGTTCTTGGTTCGTGGATTCTTTTTAGTAAGATCTTATTCCACGGATTAGAACTCTTCAAAGTTACGCAGAACAAAGATGACTAAAACTCAGCCTCATCAAAGACACACATTCATAAAATACATTTCATAAAATACATTCTAAATCAGATATTTAAAATGACTTCATTGTTTCATCCAATGTTTCAGAGCCTTATGAGTTTCTGTGAATGAATTGGAAGAATGAGAATCTACACAGACATACAACCAACCATAACCTTTAGGATATGGTTGGTTGTATGTCTGGCTTCTATGACTTAGAGAATTCAAGATGTGTTCTTCATCAACAAGATCAAAGGTTCTCCATACCGTTTTGGTGAAAGAGGTCTTGGAGGATTTTTGAGCCAAAGCATGAACGTACATTCTGCCAAGTAAGGCGCTTTGGACCGAGTTGATGAAACTGGACTTTCCAGCTCCAACCGGTCCATGAAGAAGAATCCTGAGCTGCTGACCTTCAGTACGAGGTTTGTAGTTCTCGATAAACTGAAGAAGTCTCTCATTTTCTCTGTTCAGGGAAGAAAACTTGCATCACATTTATGGTCTCAGATTTAAGTTTCCATGTTCTCTGTGATTCTCAGATGTCACTCAACAGATGGGAAGTTAATCAGGATGATCTAGAAGAACCAAACATCCCAACAAGATAAAAACTATTTAGTTAGAAAATGTCCCTTTGAAGGTTCAGACACACTCACTTCCACTGTATTGTCCTCCATGGTGTTCTGAATACTGAGAAATACATGACAGAGGATTATAAAAACGTTGTTATCATGCAAAAATGTATCATTTTCCATAAATAAGAAACATTGTATACCAATCTCACGTGGAGCTGGTGGAGGTGGTTCTGGTTTTGTCCCAAGTCCACCCATGGCTCTTGAAAAAGGCAACAGAAAAAACGCTATTGTGAACCTGAAACAGTCTGTTGCATTAAGAACCCTTCAAATGTTAATCAAAACATTTTGGTAAATTTGCATTATTCACATTCATTAGTACAATCAAACATGGACGGTATACAGCGACTGTTTAACTCTACTAGCTACTGGTGCTTGATCAATTGCTTACATTTAAAAAAATCAAAAATGACTGTTCAAACCAGAAGTGGCCATGTTTTAAATTCCACTGTCCTCCACTTGATAAGGCGTTTTCTGCAGACCAGGAACCTCCAAGAAGATCTGCAGTTCCGGAGATGCTTGGACACACTGATCACAATCTGGATCCCGTCAGATGCTTGTTCATTTTTCCTGCTTCCAACAAATTAACTTATGAACAAAATGTTCACTTCCTCTCTGAAATATCCCAAGCACTGACAGGCGCAATGGTAACAAGATAAGAGGTCCTCTATAAGAAGGGCCAAGGTCGTCTCCCAACGCTAAGGAAACTGAGGTCCTTTGGCATGTACAGTATTCTGTTAAAGACCTTCAATGACACTGTTGTAGCATCTGCAATCACCTACGCTGTGGTCTACTGGGGAGGATGAAGCACAGAGAGGGACAGGAAGAGACTCAACAGGCTTGTCAGATGGTTCAGCTTTGTACTGGACTGTCCCCTGGACTCCGTGGGTGAGAGGAGGATGGTCACCAAGCTGACCTCCATCCTGGACAACACCTCTAACCCCCTACATGAGACTGTGGGAGCTCTGAGCAGCTCCTTCTGCTCCACCGACAGTGTAAGACAGAGCGATACCACAGGTAACGATAATAATAATAATACATTTAATTTATAATGCACTTTACATTTGGATCAAATCTCAGAGTGCTACAAAGTAAAAGCAGATGAAAGCATCAATAAAAAGTAAAATAATAACTATATAGAAACATGACCAAAAGGGAAAGTTTTAAGTCCTTTTTTAAATGTGTCATTCGTCTGTGGAGCCCTCAGATGGTCAGGGAGGGCAGTCCACAGACGAGGGGTTGCAGAACAGAAGGCCCAATCAACCCAGGGTGCTGAGCTTAGTCAGGGGAAGGAGGAGGTGGTATGAGTGGGTAGAACGAAGGGATCGTGTTGAAGTCAGTGGGGTGAGTAGTTCTTTCAGGTAGGGGGGTGCGTTACCATGGATGCACTGGTGAGTGAGGAGAGAGATCTTATAATCAATCCTGGTGGAGATGGGAAGCCAATGAAGGGAATGAAGAACAGCGGTGATGTGTTCGTGTTTACGAACTCTCATCAGGATCCTTGCAGCACTGTTTTGAACATATGGTAGTCTTTGAAGACTTTTATCAGGGATCCTGATGAGAAGCGCTTTACAGTTATCCAGTCTGGAGGAGACATACGTGTGGACCAGCATTTCAGCATCACTCAAGGTGAGTGAAGAACGGAGTTAGTATGACTTTATTCCTCCAACAGCCTGTTTTCAGCTTTGTCACATTTCCCAAATGATCCAAGAACGATTACAAAAAACATATCAACGTTAAGAAATGGGATCATTTTCTCAACCCATAAAGAAATCCCAATTTCGTAGATTGATGAAGACTATAATCTGAAAAATAACAAGGAACTACAGATATCATGATAGCTCTATGAACATCCGGGCTCCATAATTAAAAAAACAAATGAATAGAATGCATGAAAAATAAATAATCCAGTAAAGTGCAAGTACCTTAAATGGGTACTTAAAAACATTGCTAGATTACACGACGTACTTTATTTAATTCACTTTAGTCAATGCCCACCACCGCAGAAACTTCATTTATTATCATTTATTATTCGAATATTTAAAACCTTTTTCTTAATATTATCATGAGACGCTTCGATTAATAATATGTTTAAAAATCGTATGCATTTTTACTTTCACTATCATTTCAGAAAACTGTTCATGGTCAAAACGTTTCACGAACATTATAAGACAGACTGAATGTTCATAAATTGTGAATGATCATATTTGCATATTTGGAAAAAAAGGAATAATAAAATCCATCTTACAGTTTCCGCGAGTCTCGTTCACGCCGTCTGTACTCAACTACGTCCTCAGGCAAAATGAAAGGTACGAAAGTGAAAGCGATGAGAACTCAGTAAGCAGCACCTATGCAAACAACAACAAAAAACAAATGTCCACATGTAGCTGACAAACGATGTTTTTCTTTTTGCTCTGAGACAAAGAGAAAGACTGAATACGATCAATAAATTATGCAGCCAAATGTTTTTACTTTCGGTTTGCAAACGTGATGCCTTTCAAATGTGGATGTGACATTTCCTATTTTTGACAACGTACACAGAGCTGCTCTCTGTGGATATGCTTGAGAAAAACTAAGTGAACGTTTGAATTATTTCAACATTCAGTGATGTATCACTTTTACGATTGAAAAATCCACACATTTTCTGGACCCACTCATCTTTTCAGGATCAGAATGGAGACTGTTCAGTTTTTTAAATGATCTTGCTAGACTGGTTTAATCTCACTTTTTTCCCCCAGTGAGTTGTGGGGGCTACAGTGGCCAACAGGGGCAAAACACTGCAAACATTTGACAAAATGTGCATGCTGCAAATTAAGAAAACATCTTTGTCAATTTCACAACTTATTTGCTCCGCGCAAGTTGACAAAATTGATGGTTGCAGTGCGTTTGCACCTGTTGGCCACTGTAGAATAGGGGTTTAATTGTCTCCAAACAACTGACTGTGTCCGTTTGTTTTTCATCATTTACTAATATATTTTCTTGAGATATTAGAAAAAAGCTGAATAAATAAAAAATAATAATGATCGACTAAGGTGACAAATCTGTTTTGAAATTGTGACGAATAAAAAGTACAGATACTTGTATTTAATGTAGTGAATAAAAGTGAAAAAGTTCAAAGAAAATAGATACTCAAGTGAAGTACAGAATATTCGGGATGTTTTCAGATATTTGATATTTTTCATACTTTTATAGATGTTTAAACATTTTCTTTATCGGCTTTTCCCACAAAGCCAATAAAAAAAAATTCCACTGATCAAAGCAAGGAATCCACAGATCATAGCCAATAATCCACAATTTAGATCCAAAGATATACACAGATTAAGACAAAATCAGCTCTCTGCAGTTGACCAATCCCTGAAGACCAGTGGGCGGAGCCTGTGACGAACAATGTGCGCAGTCTGTTACACATCCGGGTGTCTTTATCAATAGTTGTAGCCAACGAAGTTTTATTTTGTTTTATTTATGTGACGTTTTATATTTAGTGAAATAACATGGTACCAGCGGAACCATAGGGATTAGTACAGTGACTCGCCCCCCTGCAGAGGGAACCATTTATCTTCTTATCGGGGGTTAAGTAATTCGATATTCAACATCCTTCATATATTTTTGGCATCATTTATCGTTTCATGGCAGTCTTGCAGTTTAACGTCAGTTCTTCAACATCCAGCGTTCCCAACCACAGTTTCTTCAGAAACTACTCTATGTATAAAGTTAGTCAATAAATCCAGTGCGCTTGACGTCAGAGGCAGGAGCGATGGATGAGTACCAGGCAGATGAGGAGGTGGGTTCTTACTCCTAAAACTAATCATTTTACACTTTTAATCACGTGAAAATAAGTATTAAATATTAAAATAACTGACACTTGATTCCTGTTAGTGAAAAAAACAAACACCTTTGAGAGCCGCCGGGTTGGCAGCCATGTTAGCCTGTTAGCTTAACCTCACATAATGTATTTTCTTCTCTTTAAACAGTCTATGTTCGTGGTCGAGGATGTGAGCAGAATTATTAAAGAGGTAAGAAAACTTTCAGTGTCTGCCTCCCGGTTCATACACACATTTGTAGCTCTTTTCGGTTTATTGCTAAAGCTAGTTAGCTAGCTTGTGTTGTGCCAGACGCTTTGGTTACTATGGAGACAGTGACCACCGCCGGGGCTTATAGAGGCATATACGCATAGAGTATATATAATGATAGCAGATAATGTTTTACTCAAGTAAAAGTACTAATACCACACTGGGAAGATACTCCACTACACGTTAAAAAAAGAAATCGCATTTTCTGTGTCATTCGTTCATTAATCCATTCAATCATTCATTCATTCATGTTTTCAAAAGAGTTATTTAATAATAATAATAATAATAATACATTTAATTTATAATGCACTTTACATTTGGATCAAATCTCAAGAAGAAGGAGAAGAATTTTTTTTCAACACATAAAGAAACTCATAAAGAAATAATTAATTTTCACTGGATGGGAACGCTATGGAGATTGTAATCCGGAGAGTAACTAGTTACTAAATCTGTCAGAGAAATGTAGTGTGGTAAGATGTACAACAAATCCCCATGAGATTATTGGGGCTAAAGTATAATCTAGCATAGAATTGAAATAATGAAGTGCGCTTCAAATTTGTACTCGAGTATATAGTAATTGAGTTAAACTGCCCATCATATCATCCATCACATAATCTCTGGGAGGATTTGAAAAGCATCCCAAACAGGAAACAGCTTGTCTCTTGATGACAAGGACCGAGCAGATAAACTAAGTGATTTCTTTCTTAGAGTCGATGCCCAGAATTTCCTGAAAGTAAAGCTGAATCTTTGAACTCTAGCAAAGCCACTCGTGCATCCCAAAATTAACAATAAAACCTCAAAAAGTAGTATTTAATTTAATAAGAAATCTACAAGATTTGGTGTCGGTTTGTCTGCCTTCTTGCGAGAAAAATGCTCTGCTGAACAAAACCAATGTGTGGCCTCCCATCTTCAACAGTTTCTAGCAAGTCACACTGTTCCAGCCCCCTGGAAAAAGGCCAACATCATTCATTGTGCCTCTCTGCCGACAATGATTTCAGACCAGTAGCCCCAACACATGTGGTTATGTAGTGTTTTGAACGAATCATTGTAAACATTGTGAAGTTTGAGTTAGCCTCAGACTTCAATTTTATATATATATATATATATATATATGTTTTTGACCCCAGGGAGGTGAGATCCTATGATCATGTAGTGGTTGGAAACAGAGTGATGAACAGGAGAGCTCCTACAAGTACTTAGGAATACATACTATCAATAACCTGAAATGGACCACCCATGTGGATGTTCTGTGTGCCATTGCGGCTCAGAGACTACACTTTCTTCGCAGACCGAGGCTGTTTTGTTTTGCAGCCAAGATCCTTGCCACATCTTACTCTGTGTTATTCTTACTCTGTGTTATTCTTACTCTGTAACATGCTCTGCCGCTGTAATATTGCAATTTCCCCATTGTGGGACTAATAAAGGCTATCTATCTATCTATCTATCTATCTATCTATCTATTCTAAAGGCTGTTCTTTTGAGCTTAATCAGATATGGCATGGCCTCTTGGTAGGACACCAGTCTGAGACCAAATTGAACAACGTGCTCTAAACAGCGATGAAAGCGGTGGGTGGGACAAGCCAACAAAATAATAAATGATCCCTCACACATTCTGCACAATACCACATTTTACTGTCATGCAGATGCTATAGAACACCAACGCACAGAAGCAACCGGTTCAAAGTATCCTTTATCTCCACTTCAATATCTTTACTAATTAAACAGCTTAGTTTTTATCATAAATGTTGTCTCAGGTTTTATGCTCCTGTCTCAGGTCCATTTTTCGCTCAGGTTCCAAACTTGTGCAATTTAATATTCAACATATAATGTGCAAGACTAATGGGTCAAGTGCAATATTGTATGGTCTGACACATTCATTTTATCCTGACATGCTTGGTTGTATGCTAAATGCCCTTTTTGCCTTTCACAAGGATGTGCAATATCTGTAATAGCTCAAGTGCACTTTTCATCTCACTACATCCCATGTAGGGTTGGCAGGCACCTTAGGTTAGATAAAGTGGATTTTGGGTTTAGCGGTCGATGGAGTAACACATTACGTAGAGGCTCCTGCAATTATTTAATAACAATTACTTTGGGCACCTTTTTTTTTACTTTTTTGGTGCTAATTTTTGCCAATAACCCATTAACGACTTTGTGCACCCGGAGATGCCCACAAAAGTTAAATGTAGTAGTAATTCGTCAACACAACTGACGCGTCCTGCGGAACATGCCACATCCTCAACTCGCGGTGACTCATCTCCCCGAGAAGACGGGGCTTCTCCTCCAACCTGGGTTCCTGAGCTTTCCGACATCAGGGATCAGTTGCTCTCTTCTCTCCGCAGTGAGATGGTGCTTATTTTTAAGACCGAACTCCAAGCAGCCCTGAGTGACAACTTATCATTCATTCAAAACTGAGTTGCAATTGATGAAATCAGAATTATATGTTACCATTACCAATATTAAATCCGATGTGAGTGTTCTGAAGAACACCGTTGGAGAGATGGAAACCTCGCTCTCCACTTGCACTGATGACATCGCCACGGTGCGGGCCAAAGTGGATCACCTGTGTACCGAACTGGAGAGAGTTGACCATAAATGCAAAGTTTTGGAAGGAAAATCTGTATGGCATTCATTTTTTCTAAATGTGCCATATCTTTCGATACATTTATTATTTTTTTTAAAGGTTAGGTAAACTGTTTACATTAGCTTATTTTTACTGTATTCTATTTTTTTTTTTTTTTTTACAGCTTTTGTATATTGTAATGCTATACCTGTATCCGCTGTAATTGCACAGAGCTGTATGACTGCACCGCTGCCCGATTCAAATTTCAAACAAGTTCATCTTATCACGGAATATATACATTATATAGCTTTTCCCAAATATTAAAGGATGACAGTTACGTAAAGTACAAACCATTATTCATCATATTTCACATGTGGCAAAAGCACCCACATTTTTTATTCAAATTGAAATACAGCTCTTGTGTGAAAAGGCTCTTGTAAAAGCAGATGTATTGATTTTTAAGTCAAGTGGTTTATGCATAATTGCCAAAAACTGTCCAAGATGCCATATCATACAATTTTCAGTAAAGTAGGATTCCTGGATCTGCTTGCTCACTTCAATGGTCTCTATCGTCCAATCCTCCTTTCAAGTTTCATTGCTAACTGCCGTCCTCAGCAGAGGAGCAATAGCTGCAGCTTCAATGAACTAAAGTGACAAACAATGATGGAATGAACATGGATTAAGAAGGAATGAATATGTTGTGAGTTTTTGTTCCTGTGTTCTATATGTTGATGTGTAATTATAAATATATTATCTTAATTAATAATTACACTAATTACGACCTCATGGGTAGAGTCAGGGTTATTGTAAGGACTGGTGAATGTGTAAAATGTATGGTCTGAGATAAGCATTGCAGTGAATGGGGGTACACTCTCTCCAAACTTTTGAGGCGTTCTCTTTGTTTCTATTTGTTTACTAAGACATTTTGTTGAGATGTTAAAAATATTCAACTTAAGTAATGACTATGTTCTGAAATCATCAGGAGTACGGAGTCCAGATACTCGTGTTAAAATGTAGGGAGTTGAATTAAAAAAGTTGTAAGAGAAATAAATACTCAAGTAAAGCCGAGACACCTGAAAACTCTAAAGTAAGTATTTGTACTCTGTTTCTTCCACCCCTGGCAGTCAGTGGACGCGGTGGTTGGAGAAAATGCCTACCAGCACAGCAGAGTGAACCAGTGGAGTAACAGCGTGGTGGAGCATTGTCTCAGTCAGCTCAGCAAGCTGGGCAAGCCCCTCAAATACATCAGTATGTCTGCTGCCACCTCCTCCTCAGTGATGTCAACAGGTAAATAAAACCGTGACCTTACGGCTGTGTATGTGTATTTCCCACAGTAACTTGCATCATCATGCAGAAGAATGGAGCAGGTCTTCAGACGGCTATTTCCTGTTTCTGGGACAACTCTACTGACGGTAAAACAAAACACCTTCACTTTTATATGCAGCTTTAAAAGATCTTAATGTGCATCACGGTTCCTGCCATCAGATATATTTACAAACTGTATGTAGTTATTTACATATGAACACAGGTTCAAGTTTACATCTAAGATATTGTAGTATAATGGTTAATTGCAAACATGTATTTTATTCTAGGTGTTTTAGTCTGATAGGAAGATCAGAGAGGGTATATATATACATCTTCTGTCTCTGTTGGCCCAGTCGAACATTCGATAGATCGACGCTAATGTTAGAAAGGTTAGAGAGAGAGAGAGAGAGAGAGAGAGGGATTAGTCGGTTCAATTTTCATGAGAAAACAGGCAAGGTCAGCGTCTCTCTGAAAACCTTTGTCCCTCATCAGTGGTTTCTGTTTAGGAAAGGCCACAATAATGTTTAACTTTGTTTCTTGTCGTCAACTGTCACTATTTCATTTGGCGTATTCATGTTTTCCCTTCTTTGATAGTGAGCTTTCGTGCTCTGTTGGTTTTTATGCTGGTAAATAATAAGTATAATCCTCCATTTGTCAACCCAGGTCATGCTGTGTTGTCCTGATGTCACTTTCACCCAAATCCTTGTGCCTTTTCTTAGTTTAACAAAGTAGGGATCACATGGGATGAGTTTGCTAAAGGCAATTTATACTGTATAAACCTTGACCGATTGTCTGCATAAAGTAAATTTGTGGTGCATTTTTTAAATATCCTTGAGTGTAGAAGTTTGTGCAGATGACACCCACACATCACCATTGAATTCATCTTGTTCAATCCAACAGGAAGCTGTGTGGTGAAGTGGGAGAATAAGTCCATGTACTGCATCATCAGTGTTTTTGGACTGGCCATCTGAGCATCTTTGTATACAAATGTATATGTAAATATAACCATTATGACCATTTTTAATAAACTGAAACAAGACTTTTCTGTTTATACTTTGCTTTATTTACATGACAGAACGTTACATGTGCAGATTTTTTCTCATACAGAAACCAAACCTCCACCACCTATATTCCAATCACGAGGAATCTGTAAAGAGATGCACATTTTCAGATTCTGTTGTTAATGTAGAACAGAACAAAGTGATATAAACACAAGGCACCTTCTGGATGTTAAGACATTTTTTTGTCTTGTTTTATAGTAAAGTAAAAACGAAAAATCTCATGTAGTAGGCAACACAAGGAATTTTACACGGGAAAAATTATACTTAGTGCATAAGGCAAAATATATTCAGCCGATAACTCCAGCATCTGTGATGTGAAATGTTTTACACGATCAGTAGTTTGTTCACATTTAATCCTTTCAGTTCATTAAAAATCCATTCAACATTATTTTAACACAGGATTTAATACCAAAACCTTTCTGTAGAATAAATACGATTAATAAAGGAGTGCAATTATAAAGTG
Organism: Lophius americanus; assembly: GCA_037951165.1. Lineage (NCBI taxonomy): Eukaryota > Metazoa > Chordata > Actinopteri > Lophiiformes > Lophiidae > Lophius > Lophius americanus. The sequence goes on from JBBDHG010000051.1 coordinate 9,261,967, forward strand.
TCTTCCCAGGGAAGAGATCAGTGGTACCTGCTCCAGTTAAAGGAGCAGTTTGTAAAATTTAGTCAGTCTTCATCTTTTTCCTTCCTTGACAGTGAGGTTTCACGCTCCATTATTTTTCTTGCTCTAAATATTAAGTATGATACTAGTATGGTTAAGCATTTCTTCCTCTCTCTAGCTAGAGTTCAGTTTTCTGAGCTGTGAATATTACACTCCATTGATTCAAAGAAATACCTCTAAATTTTACGCACTGCACCTTTAAGGTTCTTGGTGTGGTTTTGAAATGTCTGAGGACAAAGAATTTAACTCAACACCGCCACGACACTTCCTTCTCGTTCACCGCTGGAGTGAACATAACGTGTGCAGCAGCAGGAGGGTCCTCTTCCTCGAGAGTGGCACCAACGCACTGCTAATATGGACAGACAGCAGTGGTTGAAACAATGATCCCCAGTAATAATATCATTATTATTATTAGCACTTTCCCCGATTATCTGCAGGCTGTGAGGAAATATCATTTCACAATCTGGTAAAAACAGATTTTGTTTTGGACCTCCAGTAAAAGTACAGTACATTCAGTTTTTTAAAAATATATTTATGTACACTTATAGTCATGGTTTGGATGCAGGTGCTTCTTATTTACACATTTTCACATGAAGGTTGTTTAAGGTCCCGTCAGTCGCTGTCGCTCTCGTCGTGGTACTTGGCGGTTGCTTTGATTGCTCGTCCGTTTTGTAAAGGCATGGAGTCGTAGTCACTCCTTCACAAAAAGACAAATAAAACATCCGTTGATTTATGGAACATTTTGGTAATCAAACTATGTTCACATTACCAGGATGAGCCGACCCAAATCTGTTTTTTGTTTTTTTGAGTAAATGTGAGAAAATTCCAACCTCAACACTTTAACATTAGCGCTACATAAAAACATTAATTATTAATGTTACTGGTCATTATAACCAAATGTGATGTGTGGAAAAAAAAACTGAATTGAACAATGTGATTTGTAATATGAACGTGGAATTTAGAAAAGAGATAACAGAGAAAATGAAGATTAGCTTAACACTTTATTAAGTCCAAACAAATATTATATATTCATTTCCAATTAATAATTAAATTGTTCATTAATTGAATTTAGAATTATAAATGAATATTATAATTTAATACAATTATAAATTATTTGTTAATAAATCAACTAAATATATGTAATTATAAATACATAATGAATGTATTAATGATCTAATAATAATACAAATATAACAAAAAACAGAAATAAACAATTATTTATACTTTTCATAATACATTTATTATAATAACAAAATACGTAAAATATAAATGTACTTAATTTATCTATTAATTTTATTATTTACAAGTTAAATGAATTATATTAATAAAATTATAAATTAATTTATCATAAATTGTAGCAATTCTACTATATACCATCTATAGTAAAGAGAAAACATCGGTAATTAAAAGGAAAAGAGAATAAGAATGTGACATGATGCCTCTGTTATCAGCTTGTCAAACTAATGAGGAAACTACTCACCCGTATATGACCTCATCATCAGAGTCATTGAGCATGGAGAAAGCAGGATTATCCTTCAGCTGGGAGTCTGGGAAATCATACCAAACCAGTTAGCTTGCTCCATGATTTCATTATTATTGAACAGTTGGACAGTTGTGCTGTGTCACCCACCGTATAGAGCATTCTTAGAAGGGGAGTACACGAACGCTAACGTGTACAGGTAAAAGTTGAGTAGGCCGTAGAAGGATAAAAATTCCGCAGGTACTTTCGGAGTTGAGGATCAATTTCTCACTCTGACATGCAGCGTCCCAATACTGGGAGCAGTTATCAACACCAAGAGACCAGAACCGATCTTAACTGTGACAAACCTCTTAACTAATCTTAACTGTGCCCATTTTTCTGTACTTCTACCACAACTATCAGAAACATTTGCGACTTTCTGCACCCAGATTGCCCATGTTTAGGAGGAGATCATCATTACAGCAGCAAGATAACAAGATAAGCCATTGAAGGATATAGTTTTGGTAGTGAGTCGACAGCTCAGCCACAAAATTGTCCTGGAGAGCCTTGGCCCCAAACCTCAGGTAAAGAATGCCCATGCTGGAGGAGAAAGGACAACAGGATCAAATTAAACCAGATGAATTAAAAAAAAAAGTCACAAAGAGGGTCATTTAGGGTTTTATATTTTCATTAAAACACACCTTATAACGAGGACTACGAATGTCAGCGCTGTCAAAAACCTGAGGCGGAGATCTGCAGGTGGAAATCAAGCAGCGTGTTAAAGTTGTAATAGTGGTAAGGAGAAACAGAATCGAAGAGACTGCTGTGGTGACGATGATATAATACCTGAGTAAGGCATGTTCTTCAGTTCAGAACAGGCTCTGAGCACCAGGAAGATTAGGTAGAAGATGTAGATGGTAACTACAATCAGGAAGAAGGCCTTCATTCCCTGGAGAAATAACACACAACTGTATTAAACTGACCTAAACACAGTCTTGAACAACATCTGATTATCTACAGACTGAAAAATAAAAACATTTACTGTCTCCTGTCTTTTCTCCATTGTCTCTTCTCCTACTCGAATGACATAATGATCCAACTACTATTCCCCTCAATAATCACAAAAAAACAGAGGCGACAGCCCTGATAGACATCTTTATGAAGATGATGTTCTTTTCTCTATACCCAGTCTCTAGCCTCTACAGTGTCCTGCTAATCAGGATCTGTCAATCAGGCCAATGACGTTTTCACATTAATGCTGAGAAAGTCTCACCTGAAAGTTTGTGAAGTCCACTTTGTACTGATAGGTGGGGTCCTGGAGTTCATTAACCCTGTATTTACAGAAAAAAGGGATCTTTAAATACCTACTGAAAATATTACTTGTAAGACAGATAGGGACCAACCAACGAAAGGAGAATAGATAGTAAATGTGATCAAACCGGACCTCCGATAAATCTGATAACTATCGTTTAAAACGGGTGGTGGATCTTAGGCCAATGAAGAGATGACTGAATTCTAGTTGATCCAGGTAATTATATGGAATCAGTTTTCTGAGATAATAAGAGGTCAATCAAACTAACAAAAAAAACAACAAATGCTTGCAGATTGAGATAATAATCAAAATCTGAGAGATTACATCTCTATCTGGATGGGGCACTGCCACCAGTATGCATCTGAGATAACGCAGGTTTAGAGTCCTTTGTATCTGGGAAAGTTAAGAAGTTATATCATCATGAAAAATCATTGTTTTTAATTTGAACTCAAACTTCTTATGCAAATCGCACGACCAAAAGGGTCAGTGTCAGGGCTTTAGGAGGGATTATTTCATCTAGCATGATGATGATCTGAGAAATTACATCATCGTGGTGGTGATACACATACTGGAATCTGATCAAGTTATTATTCAGGTTTCTGTGTTGGCGGAGGTACACACTCTACGAGTTACCTCAGAGATTTGTTTGCTTACTGTACTAAGCTGGGTTTCTTTGTGTCGGTACCAGGTTGACGCCATGAAACATTTTGTTTTCTCAGTGACCATGAATGATATGGATTTGAGGTCAGTGACGCGCTTTATGCCTTTCTCTCTCTTTTTCCACCTGCTTAATATATGGGTCGGTGAACCGGGCGCTTTTGTGATGTCACTGTGTATTCGGACGCCTTCCAATCAGAACCAGCATGAACTTTTAGAGCAATCACGGTATGTAAACCTTTTTTAGTGACATATTTGATGACTTTTTAAAAATTAAAAATTAAAGATAAATACAAATACCATGGCAAAGGAAATCAAATAATACTACAATATAAAATAAAATAAATAAATAAATAATAATAATAATAAATAATAATAATAAATAATAAATAATAATAAATAAATAAATTAAAAAAAGTATTGAGTTTTATAGAATTTAAGTAACAATTTACCATTGCTTACATGAGCAAACATAACAGAATTTTAATCCTCCAACTACCTCCTGCTAAATTTACATTTGTAAAAAAAAGAAAAAACGTAATTAAAGAATCGATGTCACACTCACGTTTGCCAAATGCCCAGAGTAACCGCTGAAAGCCACAGCAGACCAACGACTATCAACTTAGGCAGGTAGAAGGTCAGACATTTCCTGTCACCCTGTACGAAGAGACACAAACTCATCTTATACGATTCTTTAAGGAGAAGTGACGGTAGGACCAGATCTAATAGTGGACCCACCTGAACCCTGATACCATGGTAAACACAGAGCCAGAAGAGCAGCAGGGCGCACAGGAACAGAGACTGAAAGAAAGCATCTAAGGTCCCCGGAAACCAGCTGTTCACCAGGAATGACAGTGGGAAGAACGGATCTGAAGCACAACACAAAAAACTTAAACGTAACTGATCAAATGAAACCAGTTTTCTGGCTGTGAATTTAAAATGTGAGGTTAGAATGTCCAGTGTGAGGAATGGATATAGAAATGAAATTTAATATCTTTTCTTTTCTTTACTCTGTAAGTGAAAAATAAGGGTTTCATTATGATTATTACAATTACTTCATCTTCTCCTCAAAATAAGAATGTTTCCCTTTATTGCTGCAAAATACTGGAAAAAAAGGAAAGACATAGCACCAAATCTTTTTTCTGCAATATGAAAAACTATAAGACATTTCAGCAGCAGTGTGTTATTACAGTTATTAATTAATAAATGAACAGCATATTAATAGGTTTAATCAAAAAATAGCCGATAATAAGAGTGAACGGAATATCGTTAGAGCGCTAAACTGATCAGCCATAACATTACAACTCTAGCCCTGACACCCCTAGCTCATCAATGAACCTTAGATGTCGATCAGAAACAGCCTGGCTGGTTAATTCTGATCCTGTGGTCAACTCACAAGTTATCCTTCCTTAGAAATCTTTGGTCAAGACAATAGAGGGTATAGGAGCTCCTTAATCTCTGAACAGATTAGTTAAGAGTGGTGTTACGATTCTGATGTAACACTAGAATTTAGTCTAACAAGACTAGAATTTTCCCTTGAAATTATAAAAGTCTTATCTTAACAAAGTGCGGTAGACTCTCTATGCGTTATTCTCTCGTCCAGATGTGCTTCATGTTACTGAAATTTGACTCGTCACTCCCTAATCAGCGATATCCAATTCGGAAAGGCCACAACAATGTTTATCCTTGTTTTTTGACGTCGCCTATTTCATTTGACTTGTCTTCCCTCCTTGAGTACTCCGTTGCTTTGTGTGGAGCTATATCATATGTATGACCCTCCATTTGTTGTCATCAAGTTTGGCTTCTTAAAAATCATAATCTTCTCACAACAAGAGAAATAGTTATCCAGCACCAATTTATTCATCATCTCCTTCTTCTTCATTGTTTTTAAGAAAATTATTTCTTCATCATCTTTCTGCCCCTTGAGCCTAAAATGTGACAAGTCTTCTCTGAAGCCACTTTCAGTCTGTCCGTTTAAAGCTACTGCACAAAGTTGCAGCAGAACATGTTGACCTCCATGGAAGAGGAACAACTCCCACTGTAGATATAAAGGGCTTTTTCTAAGACAAAAAAAATATTTCAGTTGATTAAACCCCGAATAATAATAATAACATTGTTATGAATATTCGTTACCCTTTGAATAAATATTTCCATTTATTCAAAGAGTTACTCCCAGACTTAACACACTGCACCTTTAAAGTACGACCACGCAGAGCTCAAACTGACGCTCACCGTTGTAGAGAAGCAGCAAAGGGAGCAGAATGGACATCCACTTCTGTTCTATTCCCCAGTCCCTCATAGAGAACTTCCTAAGCGAGTGAGCAAACAAACACTGGAACATGAAGAGAGAGAACAACCTGTTGGTCATACGTTTAGTAAAAAGTCAGCTTGAATTCTCAGGTTGATATTACACAGGCTCTTACGGTCACTATAAATGTCAGCACCACAAAGACGAAACGGAACCAGATCTCCACTTGTGAGAAGGTGGCGTTGTACATCTTCCACTGGAGAATAACGAAAAGAGTTAAAACACTTGAAAGATAAAGATGACGCAGCAAGACAAAGACAAAACTCTCGTAAAATGCAGCCAGAGTTCATCACTTACCACAAACTTGACTTTAATGTGGAATGTAGTATTTTCCAGGCCTTTAAAGCTGACTGTGACCTGGTACTGGGTGTAGTTCAGATAGCCCAGATGGAGCACGATGATGTCATCACATTTCTGGAGGGAGAGAGAGGAGGAATCGCTGCATCACTGTTGGTCCAGCCCATTGTCCATCCGACACTGCTGCGCTGGTTGATGCTGAGTTATTTAGTTTTTCGTTTTCTGGTTGCTGGCTATTTGATTATCACCTTTGATAAACCAGACTTTCCATTCAGTATTCCCATTTGAAACACTACTGTAAATTCCTGTAAGCTACAAACGATGGCAACCGTGTTCACTGTGAGCAGGTTGTTTAGATATGGAATAACAAACGAAGTTAGAAGATTGAAATGCAGAGGCGATGCATCTGAAAACACTTAAAAAGGAAGGTAAAACAGAGCAGAAGAAATTCTGTCAGTTACTCAATTCACCTATAATTCAGTCTAATAATATTATTGCTTGATGACAAACAAGTACATTTGTGACCAAAGACACAGAAACACATGCGACTAGAACAAGTCTAAATTTGCAAAATCTCTTTTTAAGTTCAAACTATGACTTAAACTAAAAAAAAGCAAATTGGAGAATTTATTTAGTCTTGGGTAACAGCAACAATATGTTTCTACAGTGGCAGGATGTGGAGGCCCCAGAAGGACCCTGACGCCTGAGCGATGGAGCCTCCTATCTAGTAGAAGTTAGTAAGTCAGAGTTTACTGCAAAGGCCAAGGTTTGCCTCCACAAATATCCAGCTGTTCCATTTTCTCTTACATTTTGTGGATTAAAATGTTTAAGGGCAGGGCAGCGTCATGCTGGGTAGCACAGTCCCTTCACACCAAGAGGGTCCGTGATCAAATCCACCTCGGACCTTGTCTGTGTGGATTTTTCATCTTCTCCCTGTGTCTGCGTGGATTCTCTCTGGGTATTCCAGCTTCCTCCCACAGTCCCAAAACCAATAAAATATAAGTGCAAATATATAATTATAATAATAATAATAATAATAATAATACATTTAATTTATAAATATAGGTGAATTTGTGACTCTTATTGGTCGGTGTGAGTGTGGGCGTGAATGGTTGTTCGTTTATGTGCCAGCCCTGTAATGAACTGGCAATTTGTCCAGGGTGAGCTCCACCTCTCAACCAATTTTGGCAGGGTTGGTTTGAAAAAAGAATTCAATAGAGGGAACATTCATAGAAATATTATTTGTGAAAAGCGAATTGAGTTTCTGTAAAGTTATTTAATGAGTCCTATGTTTACATACTGACTGCTAGGAATGAAAGGACGTTGTTGCTTATTAGTCATTACCATCGCCAAGGAAGGAGGTTTTGTTTTCAACCCTGTGTATTTGTCTGTTTTTTGATGGTTTGTTTGTGACCAAGATTATGTTTATTATATCCTCGAGATGGTTACATTTCAGAGGTGTTACATGTTTTACAACATTTAAAATGTAAATAAAAATAAGCCTATGGAGCTATGATGTTTGATACTCTGTCTATGATTGATGTCGTTGTTCCTCTGATGTTTTATACTTGAGAGGAACAGGAATACTGGAAAGGAACAGGAAATGACACAGCACGTGTCATAAACACTTGTTGTTAGATTGATGAGGAGGCTGAAGCTTTGACTTCCTCTCAGATAGAAGAGGTAGCTGAGGCAGAAGGTGGCTAAAGCCTTCAGTTGATTATCATTTCCTTTTGTTTTTGTTGTTTATAATAAATCTTCCTTATTCTTCACGGAAAGTTTTTTCTACTGAAGAAGAGGAAGAAGCATTTATTTGTCAAATACAAATCCTAAAACTTGTACAATGTAGGAAAATGTGTTCTCTGCATTTAACCCATCCCTTAGTAGCAATGGGCAGCTATCTGCAGCGACCAGGGAGCAGATTAGGGTTCACGGTCTTGCTCAAGGACCCTACGACATATCGACTGCTGGGGCATGAAAGACCCGCCGATCTTCTGATTGGGAGACGGCTGCTCTACCCACTGAGCTACAGCCGTTCTGTTCAACCAATGTACTTTTCACCCCCATGATGACACCAATGACTGAGGATGAAACACAGTAGGCTATGGCTGGGTTAGGCCAGTGGCAGAGGTTTGGACCCTCCAAAGGTTTTTTTTCCCGGTTTGACTCCAGTTTTCGGAGTATAATGATGTCTAGAGTAACAGTTTCTATTCTGTTTTCTGCCATTATCAGACAAACCAGTTCAACTACCTTGGACAAAAAGCATTAACTATTCAAACAGACATACGAATGGGTTGATAAATCCTGAAAACTAGAATAACCTAAGTTGCTGAATATTTTTCAGCAGTGCTGAGATGAAGGCAAAAGCCGCCATAATGGCTGTCTGGTTTGTTAAATGTGCGAGAAAAATAGTTAAGAACAATGGCAGTGACAAATGAATGTTTCTGACTGACACTTACATCCCCACAGTGCAGAAATCTGGATTTCTGGTGCACTTTGTTGACCTGCATCACGCTGGCGTCCTGCATAACTCCCTTCAGCTCGACGTTGATCTCCAGAGGCTGCTTGAAGTCTCCCACTGACACAGAAAGCATTTTGTTATAAGACAAAGATAATTGTGTCTTATATATAAAGAATGTTATTTTAAGCGAGTCTCACAGATTGCTATGGTCTTACTGTTACTGTTTTCAGTCTGCATCACACAGGTCAGCCAGAGCTGCTGGTTGTAGGTGGTGAGCGGTGGAGAAACCAGACGGAAGGGTCCGGTCTGAAGGAAGAGGCACAGGATTAATCAGTAAAAGGGATACTTATCAATGAGCCATAGAAAATGTTATCCCAGTAATAAACATACAGTCAGCAAAAACACCTATCAGCCAAAACATTATACCATCGACAGGAGAAGTCCGCATAGCATAATACACCTAATAGCTTGCTGTTACCATGGCACCTGTCAGTGGGTGAGATATATCTGGCAGCAACTGAACATTTTGTTCTGAAGTTGACGTTGCAGCAAAAATGGACAAGAATAAGGATCTGAGAAACTTTGACAAGGACCAAATTGTGAAGGCTAGAGGACTGGGACAGAGAATTTACAGAACAGCAGGCCTGCTGGGTGTTCCTGCCTGGTCTGCAGTGGTTAGAGCCTCCAAAAAAGTAGTCCAAGGAGGTATGGTATGACAAGTGAAACATTGACTAATTTATGTGCATGGGGAGTGAAGGCTAGCATGTGTTGTCTGATCCCACACAAATTTCTGAAAAAGTTAAGGCTGGTCCTGATTTTTAAAAAAGTGCATTACAGAGCCAAAAAAAAGGCGACCAACCCAATATTAGCATTCGGTTATAATGTTATGGATGTGTTTTACAATAACCCTCAAAACTAACTTTTGAACCCAATGTGCAAATTCTGTGCATGGTATTCAGAGGGGAGTTTCAAGGTACAGTTGAGGTGAGTGACCCAAAAATGTTCATCTTTACCTTCACTGTAAAGTTCTTGAGAATCAACTGATCTCCATTGTGTTCTTGCTCCCAAATAATCCTAGGACCTAAAGACATTAAGGAAATGGTATAATGACATTTTTGAAAAAGCAAAAGAAGAAAAGAAAGAGTAAACCATCATTATGCGTCTAAAAAATGTCATTGTCGCCTTAAAATGAAAAGTCATTTCTGAAAACATATGACAAAGTCAACCAAAGTAACAAATTGTACTTGTACTTGTATCACTGTTTCATACACTAAATACAGGACAGAGAGATATCAGGATGACATGTCAGGCCAGACTAGGTAAATAGACCTGAATTCATCTAAAAGTGAATGTTTGTCAGCATGTATATTCACTACCTCTCTCGTAAACTGTGTATCTCTACAGATCTACATCCAGCTTGGAGTAATAAAGAAAATTCTGTCATACCTGCAATCCCAATGAAGACAGTGAGGGCAAAGCAGCTCAGGAAAAGCACGAAGACGAACACAAAGTGCCTTTTGGACAGTGTGTAGAGCCGCATGGGTGCCAATCTGTTACAGGGAGACATTCGTTAAAAAAACAGAAACAAACACACCAGAGTTAAGTTTATTTTATTTTCAAAATTAGCCTGCGGCTATGTCAACCATTTTAGCTCCCATGCTAGTTCATGATAGCACTAACAGATGTTTGCGTTTTAACGGCTATCCTCATATATTCAAACATGGATGACATCTCTTTAATGTAACTGCAGTCCAGATCTTAAACTTACGGCTCCATTTATTTGGGTTTGTGGTCTCAGTGCGGAGAAAAGCCTTAGTTTTCCTCAGAGTATCCGCATCCGTGTATCAACATCAGTCCGCAATGCAACGTCACCATTTGGGACGTTCCCAAAACACGTGACGTAGGAAACAAATCAGAATAAAGATTGCATGCATGACTCCCTTCTGATTGGCTTGATTGGTTGGGTTACTCGATGAAGGTTTGTGATTGGTTAGGATGACGTCGAGTATGTCATAATTGCCAATCAGGGGCGGAGTGGGGCAGGGAGAAGGATACAGTCAATGAACTCAACCTGCAGGATGATGAATAAAGGTATAGTGAATGTTGTTGAACTAAAAAAAAATTAGTCCAACAAAAAAACAACTAAAAAAAAAAAATTCAAACTTTGTTTTTTAAGTTGTATATATTCAACGCCATATTCAATCAATGAATTACAGAAATGCACCACTGTTTATTCGAAAATTTGCGGAGGTACTTGTTTTATATGACCTGTATTTTGTGACACTATAGTAAAGATAATTTTACACAATGAGTAATTAGTCTGTTCACCATCAGCATTGATGCCAGCAGTAATATTCCTCCTCATTGACCGTCACAACGTCCTGATGGTGACATAGCGTGGGATGACAGTCAACCCTTCAATCAGAGCTGCTGCTATGTCATTGGAAGATCCTCCAAATCTTCGAGATGGCATCTCGTCACATTTCACCAGCATACGGTCAATAATATCAAGGCCGATCATGTCGCGAATATTTTTTTTTATTCATTATCATTCATTAATCTGCTGCCGTAGAATGGCCTAGTAAGAAACTGTCTCTGAGGTGGATATATATATTCTACATGCTGCTGTTGTTCCAATTACTACATAAAGCTGGTTTAGATGCAAGATGAGTAAACACTGCCCCGCCTAAAGCACACATATGGCACAATTCAAGTCAAGTTGCCCAAAGATTGGCGATGTTGCAGATGTGATTCCACCCCCTTATATTCATGCATGTTGTCGTTTCGTTATCCTGCGCTTATCCGGGTCATGTGGGCAGCAGTGTCAGCAGGGAAGCCCAGACTTTCCTCTCCTCGGCCGCATCCACCAACTCCTCTGGGAGGATTCCGAGGCGTTCCCGGGCTCTCATAAACGTATCCTGGGTCTGCCCCGGGGTCTCATCCCAGATGGACATGCCCGAAACACCTCAACTGACTCCTCTCTATGCAGAGGAGCCTCTCCCGGAGGTCTGAGCTCCTCACCCTATCCTCACTCTAATGTTTTCGATAACACCCCCCATCCCCCCACACCCGCCGCCACACATACACACACTCATACACACACGTCTTCTGTTTGTGTGGGAACATTGTTGTTTACCAAATTTGTATTTGTATTTCAAATCCCTATTCCACATCAAGCAATCAGGCCCACAACAGGCTTCTGCTCTGCTTTCAGGAGGATACTCTTCAATTTATTATACCGATTGTGATTTTAAATAGTTTAGTTTTTGGACAGATCACAGTCCCACCTGTAGAACCGATCATCTCTGTGCGGGGTCAGGTCTTCCTTCAGCTCGTTGTAGGCCTCCTGGATCTTCTTGCAGAAAGACTTCAGCTCGCTGCATAGAGGGTTTTCCAGGGAGTAGTCAGTGTCCATGATGACACCCAGCGCTTGAAAAAAGGCGAACCCGCGGTCTTTAGAGCATAAAAACAGCACAACGACGTCCCTTTAGGATCACGTCGTCTGAGGGAAACTGCAATCGAAGCTGTTTTGTTTTTGTCGGTGCAAGTAAAGGAAAAACAAAAGTGGAAGGTTGGATGGGGGGACGGAAGCGCATAATGGGGAAGGAGGGTCACATGATTATATCAGCACCACGGACAGAGACGGTCTGGCGGGTTCTGCGCCATTGTTGCAATTTGATTGGGCCATTCAGGTGCTCATTCTTATTCCAGATCCTTATTGGATAAAGATGTTTTCAATCTGGTACCGTGAACTATGATTGGCATGGATTCTAATTCAATTCTCAAATTGCAGCAGGTGGCGGACGGCTGGTTTAGGGGCGGGACCAGAGGTTACAACTGTCATGGGCGTTACCACCTAGGACACCATTAGGTGGGAACCCTTTGTACGTACTACAATTCTCCAAAGTCACAAGTGTAGTTCTGATAGTGGAAGTATACACATTTATAACAACTTAGTCGTATTTATATAAATTAATTTGAAAAACATGTTCATTCCAATTTTATTGTCTATGCCGCGGCTCTGGAGCCCCCTGCAGTGGCTCTCTGTAACTTTGACAAAAAAATAACATATGAAACATGAATATGAAACATGAATATAAGTAACGAATAGAACAACCGGTCCACTGCAGTGTCGTTGGAGAACTGCATTCTTCAGATCCTGTGTGAAGCTCAAAGTCACATCTTACAGCCCTGAGATACAGAAGATCTGAAGTGATGCACAAAAACAGAAATCACATTAAAAGCGTGAGAGCACAATGCTTAAATAAGCTAATTTTAGCAAGTTGTGATTTTGTCAATGAATCCGTTGACCTTCAGCTGATATGGTTGTGTTTTATATTCAGTCTCGGTTGATTGGCAGTGATTTTCTGTATGTTGCTGAGGGAAATAACAGAAGAGGACGACATCACACTGAAATGGACTGAAGACATGATTTTACTCAAAATAGCCTATTGATGTTTACTCTTTTCAAATATATTAGGCTGCCGTCATATGTTTTAAGCATTTTAAAATGGGCTACATTTATTTGATAATTTTCCACAAATATTGGTAAGGACCCAAATAGGTCCATGTAGTTCTGTATTTTATTTCAAAGTACGCCACACACGCAAGGGCCAGTGTTTTCTTTTCTTTTTTTTTTATAACAATCTAATAAAAAAGGACAATAAAATGTCAGCTTTTTTTTATTGAAGCTCTTAAATGCAACATAAACCGATATATATATACCATTTATATATGGTTCAAGTATTGTACATAAAATAATTAGAAATTATTTCTTCTGTCCGTGTAGTTGTAATCACTCAAAGTTTTAAATTTATTCTCATTGGCTAAAAATAACAAGTAATCATTGCATTAAATAGGACTTTACCGTGACATATGCAATAAGATAAAAAATACACGTCATTGAAATACCTTGAGATTATAAAACTTCCAAAATTTCCCCTTATTATAAAATTCAATCTTATCTCTAAAAGCAGTCGAGAAAACAATGAATTTTACAATCTTTCAAACGATTGCTTCAAATAAAGATCCTGCACCTGCCAGGATAGACAGCCAATCATATTTAAGGGCAATAGAGTGCCAGCCAATCAGATTTTAGGTTCCACTCAGGGAGAAACCACCATCTACGAAGAGAAAATGTTTTCTGTTTGGGACTGCAGGATCTTATGTGTCTAGATTTCAATAGTTCATTAAAGAGACATACATATTTTTCTGAAACAATGATGTTTTATTCAAAAGATGCGTGACATTTACAAATATAAAATAATAATTTACACGGCATGCCTTACTATCCATTCACTATAAACGTTCAGTCACCAAATCAAACTTTTTTCAAGTGTATTTTTTTTTGTCATTTATGTCATATACATCTACAAATACAAAGCACATATCTTATGCTATGAAAAGTCAAATCCTACATTATCTACAACTGGTCGTCTCATGAAATCAGTTAAAAGGGAATCCTTAACTTTAGTCCAGAGGCAAATTCTGAGCAGGGATTCAGTGGCTTATAGATTGGAACTTCTGTGGGGGAGGTGTGTATGTGTAAGAAGCCATGACCACGAAGACCTTTGAAGAGATTAAACACTGATGGGACAGTTGAATACCGACACACCTCGACTTGACAATTACACTCTACATAACTAGTCTAACGACTACACTAAACCGGGCACTTACTCATCCACATTTTTTCAAACTGATGCAAACTTCAAAAACATAGAAAATTTGCCACGACCCCCCCGGACCACCTTCCCATCACACAATCTGAGTCACAAATCTTTCCTTATCCATACAAAGAAATCTTCAGAAAAATCCACAATATACAGTGTGTGTATATATAGTTTATCTCCATTAGGAAATAATCTCATAAATAAAATATACAGAGACTGAGATGCCGAACTAAATGTATGACAGAAGAAAATATTGCACAACTAACATAAAAAGATGGAAATTTTCTTTATGACTTGCTCTTTTAATTTTTTCATCCAGACTTTTAATTGAAATTATTTTCAATACTCTTCTCCCCTCACCAACAGACATGCGTAAGTTGTGAGTAAAAGATCACACTGAAGAAGTCAGAGACAGATCTGATGGGAAAGGTTTCTTTTTCTCAAACTTACTATAAAGAACACCCTTTTTTCTTCCAACTGCAAGTTTTACGAAATGCATGTTTTGGCACAAAATATTAGAGTTGACTCTAACATCAGGAAGGCCTACCAATTGTCATTAAAAGAAAAGTTGATTAAAAAAAAGACAATTTAGTCATTATCTACTCACAACCACAGCGATAGATAAGTAAGAAGTTTCTTAGTCCACAAAACTTTCTTATATCTACACGCAAAATAAAGCTCTAAAATTCTCCTGAACAACTGAAGAAGATGGGCTTTTAACAAATTGAATTGCAAAACATCATAAATCTAGGCGGCTCTGAGTGAGCAAACCTCCGTCATGTCGCCTTAAAACAATGGTTGAATATGACAGTTGGGCCCTTATAATGCAACTCCTTCACCATGAAAAATTTCCCCAAGAATCTAGAGTCACAGTGATATTATTCAGAGGTGGGGAAAATATTGTTACAGCATAATATTGATATTTTACGTGCACAAAAATGACAGTCAGAGTGCCAGACTCTCGAAGTTGATAAAAGACAGAGGCCTCATAGAAGGTGAACAGACGACAGCAGTGGTAGTGAGAGGGACATGAAAATATTCCCTTTGCCCAACTTGTTTCTGAAATCTTTCCTTATGTTATGGTTAACGCATTTATGTGGGAGTCGTGCTGTCTGAGGATG
The DNA here is from genome assembly GCA_037951165.1 of Lophius americanus. Lineage (NCBI taxonomy): Eukaryota > Metazoa > Chordata > Actinopteri > Lophiiformes > Lophiidae > Lophius > Lophius americanus. The sequence goes on from JBBDHG010000051.1 coordinate 9,277,308, forward strand.
CAGCATAGCCTGAACTGGTACCTTGGCCCTGACATTGTATGAATATGATGGAGCTTCTGTATCTGAATGGCAAGATTTCTGGTACGAGACTCACACCCAAGGGTGCCGGGTCCTTCTGTGTTATAATAGATCGCTCTATAATAAACCCTTATATTTAAGCAAATACACCCGAGAATCCCATGAGTTCATACCAGTTCCTCAAATAATCAAAGGAAAGTTTTGAAAACACAAGCTAGAATCGATGAAAAGCCAATCAACACAGGACACACTTGCTTTGACAAAGCTGTTTCTTAGCAAACCAACATACTTCTTCCTGTACAAAGACCTTTCTTTGTACATCCTCCTCTCAAACCAGTATGCCACAGTATGATCTGTACGGAGTCATTTCCCGAGTCTCCAACCTCCTCTTTTGTTTTGAAATATAATGCAAAGCCATTTTTGCTGTGGAGCTCCAGAAAAAGTTTGCGGACTAAGAAACTTCCACCCGACTTTTCATTTCATTCATAGCGTAGCATTGAGTAGATACTGACCAATATTTCGGGGTGACATATTACTCCCCTCTAACGTAACGTAGTCTTACAAAGAATAGTCTACCGTCTTTTGCTGCATTCACAATGAACGCAACACAAATTTTGAGTCACACCGCTTTACTCTGCATTACTGTAATGCACTTTATTCTGGAATCAGCTGCTGCCAGGTTTTTAACAAGCACAAAGAAAACTGATCATTCACACCGATCCTTGTTGCTATTCAGTGGTTACCTGCTAGTTTACTGCTTGTTTTTAAAGCTCTGAATGGACTGCCCCCCTCTGTCTGCAATCTGCTCACTCCTTTATTAGCTGGATCGACACCTGAGATCCTCTGACAGGAGGGTATTTGGAACCGCTTATAAGTGGTTCCAAATACCCGACTCGTCACCAAGGGGGATCAGGCCTTTGCTGTACAGCCCCGCTGGGAACTTCCTGCTGGAGAAACTCAGGCAGGAAAACATTTTATACTCTTTTAAATCTCTTCTTAAGACTCTTTTTTTTAATCATTTGGCATTTTCAAAAGAGATCTGATGTGATAGATTTATTTAAATAGTTTTATTCGGTTTTTAATGATTTTAAATTACTTTAATAGTTTGTTCTATCTTAAAGCACTTTGTAACCCCGTTTTGAAAATGCTCTCTCGGTTCTTTACTCAAACTGTCACCTGGAATCGTTCACATCATTCGTCAATACATAGGGACAATACAAACATTTATTTTTTCACTATTTCACTCCCTTATCAACCATGACTGAAGTAAAAACCGCTGATGCTTTGTATTTGTTGTGATGTCAAATAGGTCAGCAAACTAAACGCCATCATGTCTGTGATCACCTACTTATCAGTAGTCAGCTCCGATAAGCTTCCTCCACATCCGCATCAATATCGTACTGAAGGTACATGACGTTTGGAGAATCTAAAAACTCATGTTGCTTTCACATCACAACGTCACACAAATTTTAAATGAAGCGAATGACGTGAAATTGTTGGCATGATTCAAATCCACGACTACATACCTTTTTATGCAATCTTGCATGCAAAAAACCTGTGTTGCGTCTGGTGGGAAAACAGCATCATAAAGTTAATCCTATCAAAAGTAATAGGAACACACTTAATATACATGTTCTGCTCTGTGTTGTTCAGTATGAACACAAGCTTTACTGCCTGAAAGAGAAGAAAAACAGCGTTTGAGATTTCAGTGTCAGCTAAATAACTGTAGCTTCATCCTTCATCGGAGTTCTGACTTCAAAGATTCAGTGATTTCAGTTCAACTGTTTTTATGTTTGCAGCTGTTTGAGGTCACCAGCTTTGCTACACACCTGAAATTACACGAAAAACACAGTGGAGACAGTTGTAAACACTGTCAAAATCACCCGAGTGTCTTTACAACATTTACACAGGTATTTACACCACTTCTGAAGAGAATATGAAAAGGCATAAGTGAAATACTCAAAAATATTTCCTGTACCTTGCCTACATGTTTTAGTGGGATATTTAAAGAGCAGGGACATCCCCGACAACAAACCCAACCCCCCCTCCCAAAAAGAAAACCCCAAAACAACAACCACCACAAACACTTCACAGAAGTGACAAATCACTTCATGCCAGACTTGTTCAATCCAGGCTACGTTGGCTTCAGTACAGGATACATCGATTGAGGCTATTCTGTACTCCACCCTGCCTGAATTACACAGCAATATTCAAATTCAGCCACCATCTCCCAAATCGAAAAACCATGTGAAGATAATATTTCACCAAGACAATAGCTAAAGAACAAAATGTACATATAAATTAATGCACGTATGCAGAGTAACAATTCTGCTTCCTTCAAAGAAACCACTGCAGGTAATCTATATCGATCCCAGTGAGAACACAGCGTAGAGCATGACCACTTAGTAGTGCTCCAAAGTGATGCATAAAAGGACCAGCAGAGAGAAAAAAACAAGACCCTCCATCATGTTAGTCGTTTAATAAAACCCTAAAAGCAAAAGCAGTATAATAAAGTGTTAACTGTTTGTTTCTGAAGGTTTGTACAGCAATGGATTTCAGTGCCCAGTAGTACCAGTGTGCTCTGGGGGAACCATAACGACTCCAGAGTGTGGTTTTCAAGTATTACTGCTGCTTCTTTTGGAAAAATGCATCCTGGCAATTACTCTCCTCTCCAGAAAAAAAACCTACAAGCTTCTTCTCACTAAAGCAGCATTTATTTGCATGATGATGACCAAAGCTGGGCGCTTTGGCACTACGGACATTGCAAGTTGCCAGTGATTGCCAAACAGATCAGAGGGCAGCCTTGGCAAACGCAGCAAATACGTATTGCACCAACTCTAATGGCAGAATTGTATAGTGCAGCGTTATTTTATCTCTCTGTGACCAAGGCTGATTTTAGTCTCCTCTCTAAAATCATACCATCTCGCAGGAAACACCTGCGCCCCGTCTACAGATTGCATCTAAATCCCAGATATAACTCATGGAAGTAGGAAGGGAGCGTCTCATTTGAGGCGTTGAGTAACGTTAGCTAAAGCCACTGCAAATGCCTGCACAGCAGAGAAGGGATACTGGAAGTCCAGGATGTATGCATTGCCGTCAATCCTGCCAAACTGCATCACCTGTGCAGGAAAACAAACAAGCAAGTTAGTCGTGCTGAAGTTTTTGCTGATGATAAATTAACAAAGATAATTGTGATTATCAATTGAACCATCTTCGGTTTATAAAAAATAATAAAAAAACAAAAACAAAAGTATAACCTCTATGTTAATAACAAGCTAGGCCTAACTGTCGTTCCCAAAAGCTACAGTATATCCCTAAAAGGCCCCAATACACTGTGTTGTACTAGCAATTCTTCACCCTCGCTAATTGAACTCCTCAAATCAAATGTGGCTCATTAATAATCTCGAAAATTCCATATTGACTCAACCTAACTACTTCCATGAAGACAAAAATATGCTCTAAGATAAGGTCCCATAGTGGTCCCATAATGGAGATAAATACAGTTTACTTTTTTTCTGCTTTAATTCATAAAAAACATAGATTACCTTTAGTCAACTCATGAGCTGAATTTAAACAACTGGACTAATGGTTGGGAAATAAACAGAATGAAAACATTTTTCAACAAAAAGCACCCCCTAATCAGTGAAATATTAACTATTATAGTGAAACTCAACAAGATCTCCTTGAGGCAGTTCATAAGAGGTAAATTTAGACTAAATAAGAACAAGGGTTTAGAAATTATGGCCTGAAAACTGTGATTTTGGTGGTAATCTTCCCATTAGAGGTGGAAATATGAAGACTGACCTTTCCCCAGATCACACTAGTTCTTAATCGCACTAAAGTCTACGAAATTTGAAAATGATACATGAAATAGGATCATTTTCATTATTGCAACATGAAGGATCTGCCGCAGAGGCAACGTCAATTCCATAATATCCTCGACTTCTCGGGGATAAAAAAATCTAAAAATAATAACATTTAAAATAAGGCAGCTGAAAAAAAAGGCAGGCTGAATCATCAGTATGCTACATATGGAGAATGTTTAAAATTGAATGCTTTTGTGATGTTTCCGTTGATATAGTTGTTTCTGTTGCTATAGTTGCTATAGTTGGGATAAAAGTGGATTGTCCTGTACTTTAATGCAGCAGTAATAGTAATTCAAAATCATAATGGAAAAGTTATCTCCCTTGATATCTAGGTATATAGTGCTGATGTTACTTGCAAACCTTTATTAACATGAATAATACTTAAAGTGATTTGGGTATGAGCATACAGTGAGTAATATTTATTTCCTTCTTACCTGTCTACCTTCCAGTTCAATTTGAAAGTTCTTGGCAGACTCCTGTGTCACTCGTCCACCAAAGTCCAGCTGGTAGACCTGGGTGGCTTCATTCCACAGTGGCTGCTTGTTGGCCATGACATACACAAACCCCTGGCTGCCCAGCCCTCGGTCTTCCTTCTCGTTGGCCTTTCGACACTTGATCTCATCCAGTTCAGTCGCAGCCCTCTGGTTTCTTTTACTCTTCCAGCCCTTCTTGCCACTCTGGCACTGATTGAGCAGCTCATCGCCGCTGATGAAAAGCTCCGGCTCACTTTCTGAACTGTCTTGGAACTCACTATTGGCAGTGGCCTTGCTATGCTTCTTGGCCTTCAGTTGTTGCTCCTTCTGTCCCTTCAGCTTTTTCTTATCCCTTCCTCCCAGCCGTGGACTGGAGATCAGCGAGTTGAAATCACCCAATGCTCTGCCTTCTTTCTTCAACTTGCTCCCTTCAGCCAATGGCGGCACGTTGGCCTCCTCAGCATGCCCATCCACTCGCTTACGGTTCTTCTTACTGAACTTCTCCGACCGTTGCGGCACAGGGCTCTCAGTTAAAGAAAGCACCTCCTGAAAACCTTCACCAGACTCTGCCATTGCTTCTTTTAGTCCTCCATGATTTTGAAGATCTGGCGGCAGTGGAGGCGGTAGTGGTGGTGGAGGAGGGGGGGGAGGAGGGGATAGAGCCTTTTTATCCATTGTCATGTGGGAGGCTTTGGATGGTAGTGGCACTGCAGGAATTGGCATAGGCGGGCATGAGTTATAAGTACCCCATGGAGTGTGAAGGGCGATGGGAGGAATGGGAAGCCCAGCACAGGCACTTCCTCCCGGATACATGGGGGGGAGTTGGCAGCAGGCCAGGTTTGCCGGATAACCCTGCGGTAAAACGAGGGTTACATCTTGCTGTGAGAAGGGTAGTGGTGCCACAACCTCCTTAGGGGAGGAGCAGGGACGCGGTGATCCTGAGATGGGCTGGAGCGGGGATCCAGAATAGGGTGTTGCTGGGGGGTACTGGAGGGATATTTGGTAGCCTCCACCTGCTGTAGCAGCTTGAAATGATGCTGCACTTTGGCCCATTGGTGACTTTGGAGAGAGGACCAAAGGCAGTCGGGACACATCCAGGTGCTGGGCTGGGCTGAGAATAAGTGGGGGGGGTTTATGAGGTCTGGAGGGGCCATTGAGATTCAGCGTTGCTGTCCGTTCCTGAGGAACCCATACCTCTTCTGTGGCAGCAGGGTCCCACTGATATGGAGGTGGGCGTTTGACAACCAGCCCTGATGCATCATGTCCTCCTAGTGCCAGATGCCTCAGTGACTGGTTTAGTGTTTCATCTTCACTAAATCCCGAATTTACATAATCAGCCCTTTCCCTGCCACTCCCCCCTGCTGCACTGCCTGGTCCTTCAAAGGAGCTCATTAGGTTATAGGAGGACTGAGAGGCCAGGGGAGTAGCACTGTTGGAGTGAACAATAACTGTGCTATGTGGTGCTCCATTCCCTGGAGGGAAATCCTGTCTAATGATAGTTCCTCCTGCTATTCCATTAGCGCTTCCTGGGGCAGTGCCTCCAATGCTGGATCCACTACTACACTGACTGCAGGTGTATAAGGCTGTTGGCACCCTCTGCTGTAAGGAGGCTGCTAGTGCACTGTTATTCTTTGCCTTTGGAGGCAGTGGTCTAGGTGGTTCCAACATCTGGGAGACTTTCAGAGCGGCCTCTCGGCTGTTCCTCCTGAGAGTGGCGTGGATCAGACTGCTGTCGAACCTCTGTCCAGGGCTCCTGCCAACAGCATTGTTTTGATTGGCTGGATCAGGGTATGGGGGTGGGTCTCCACTGGGTATGGAATAGCGAGGGGCTGTAAGTCTGTTGAGAGTGGCCGAGGTGTAGGCCAGCTGGCTCTTCTTATCGGCTGAGGAAGAAGATGATGATGTTGATGAGGAGGTGTTGACCCTGAGAGTGGCAGAGCTGCCAGGTCCCTGGAGCGTGTAGACATTTTGATTGCACACCAGGCGTGTTCGAGGACGACATACTTCTTCAACATTCCCACTGCTGTCAAATGTTGTTATTCTTTCATAGCCCAGTGGGGTGGGGTACTGCGCTTGTTGCTGACCTGAAGGATAAAGTGAGAAATCTCCCTTCTTCACACAAAGGTCACCAGGGGGAGGATTGCCACTGGTGCCCGCTCCTGCTCCAGCTGCAGTGGAGGCCGATGCTGCTGCAGCAGCAGCCACAGCAGCAGCCACTGTCCCGGGGTAGGGGGGTGGGGGGTTCATTTTGCTGAGCTCTAGAGGCGCACTGAACACCACCGTATCACCTTCAGCCAGCTGTGGAGCTGCCCGAGTTGTTTTGATTTTCAGCAGGTGCTCGTGTTCAACACCTGCTGCTCTCTCAACCAATATATCGGCAGGTGGATGTGGGATCTGGATCTGCAGCGCTCCCGACTGCAGCTGGTGCACTGCCGCACCTGACGTCTGGCCTGATGGCATGGACGGAACAGAGATTTGGATTTGAAGCTGCTGCTGAAGTGAATGGTGTTGCTGCTGTTGATGATTCAATAGCTGCTGAACCTGTTGATGCTGTTGCTGTAGCTGCTGCTGTTGCTCTATGTGTTGCTGAAGCTGCTGCTGCTGCTGTATGTGCTGCTGTATGTGTTGTTGTATGTGTTGTTGCTGCAGCTGCTGTTGTTGTAAGTGCTGATGGTGAAGCATTTGCTGCTGCTGAAGAGATTGCTGATGATGCTGAATTTGTTGGTGATGTTGCTGTTGTTGATGGTGACTTGGTTGTTGTTTTTGGTGTTGTGATGGATGATGAGATGGTGGAGGTGCCACCATTAGGCGACCCATTTCTATTCCCCCAAAGATGACCTGACCAGGACTGGAGTATCTTGTGGGAACTGTGTACTGGGCTGTGAGGATGGTGTCCTGGCTTTGGTCTGAGCCACCAGCAGCAGCCCCTGCTGGGTTCGCCATGGGATTTGTTAGGACGTCCAACTGAACATTTTGATTGGCTAGGAGTGACTGGACCAGACCGATGCTTTGGGCAGGGGACATGGCCTGGGCGGGACTATGGATGGGGGCAATAGGGATGTTTACAGTACAGGGCGGATTGTCGTCTACCCCACCAGCAGGTCCTGTGATAGGCAGATCATCCTCGTCTTCACTGAAGACATTGGGGCTGAAGACGGGAAGATTGATGTAGTCCATGGAGATCTTACGCACCTCCGGCAAGTAGATGGTCATCTGTCTGGGCTGCAGATGGAGGAGGCTCGTCTTATAGATGACTGGAAAAGTAAGACAAAATTCATATAATGGAAAATTCAGTAAGTGCTTAATCCTTGATGTGAAGTTGCTGATTGGTTACCTGCACCCAGATTGGTTGGCAGAAATGTAGCCAGCCCTACAATCTTGAACTTTGTTCCCCAAATGTTAGACGTGACCTGAGCAAGGTAATTTTGCTGCAAGACAAAAGCAAAGATAACAATATTACAGATGTTTTAAAACACTATAAAGTCAATATACTTTATGAGTGAAATAAATTTGTGTTAAAACAATCCATGAACAACTGCCCTATATAAAAGCAGGGATTCCTAAACAAACAACACTCCCAAGTGTTTGGGGTATAAACATGAAGGACGACTGATCAAGAATGCATAATTCAAGTTGTACCTGATTGATGTCATCAAGAGGAAATTCCCTCCGTGTTAAGCTGGGTGATCCGATTGATGGTTTTCGTATGGGTAGCCGTGGCGACCTGGAGATCTCTTGTGTAGCACGGGACAGTTTGGGTGATTTTCTGGGATCAATGTTGATCCTGTTGGAAAAGGGACAAACTAAGTCTCTACAGAGAAGGTAGCAAATAAAAGAAAGAAGGTTTAGGCATGCAGTGAAATAGACAACAGAATATTTTATTATTATTTATTTCAGAAAAAGGGTTAGTATGGGAAAGAAGATTAAGATTTCAATAGCTTCTTATAAACAGGCTGCTCAATGGTTCCTTTATTGCATCTTAAGCAAGCGGAAAGGGGAGTAACAGATTCAAATCTGAATCCCCTTTTTGAGGTATTCCTGGGGTGCCTTTTCTCTGCCCCTCAATTTGATAAAAACATAGAGGCATAAGGGGGCGTCCAAGTTATTCAGTCTCTGATACAGACGAGGTAGGGGCCGAGACAGTATCAGAGACTGAACACGGCAGCACCGTCAACAGGCTGTCGTGTTGACAGAACAAAAGTCTGCGTCTGGAGCATCTCACCCTCTGATGTCTTTCTCTAAACAGAGTAAGCCATCAGACTCCATTCTGGCGCCACTCTGCAATATGTTACACCTCTATGCTCGCTGGGGATTCTTTCACATGCCAGGTTATTCTCCTTTACCCTAAGCCGGCTGGGCATGTTTAGTCTCGTCCTGCGTACGTATTAAGTGTCCGGATGCCACTAATTTTCGTCTCAGTCTCTAGCTCGTGAGGAGCACTTATTTTCAATAAATTAAAACTTATTGGGGAAAAATGAATTTGATAGCCTGTAAACACTGACCTACATGCCATATGGAAAAAATATTTAAAATGGAACTGATACACAAAAATCTTTTCTACGGCCGTGTTATTAGACTTTTTCTTTTTTAAAGAAAGGACAGACTCAATAGCTACGGATGAGGAACAGCTTAGGTGAGTTTAATTAACAAGTATCTTAAATAGCTGTTGATTATTGCTTGCTGAAGATGTTTGCTGGTACTGTCGTGTGAATGATGTCCAGATTCAGTCTTACGGTGCCAGCACGTTTGATGGCAAGTATTTTATGCCAGCGGAAACACTGTTGAATCGTACTTACATTAGATGGCATTTTTTGTTATCTTGGTGTTTGTATGATGATGTTGAATCTCGCTTTAACCACTTCATTACATAAGAAAATGGTACTGTCTCTTTGAAAATGTGCTGGTCACATATACATGTTGCAGAGACGACGGTTGCAGTAGCCAGTATCTGTATTAGAGGGCAGCAGAATTTTGGAATTTTAGCACTGAAGGCCCTGGTGGAGAACTCACCGCCCGCCACTGTATATAATGGAGTAAATTCTGATATTTAGAAGTGCTATTAAACTAAGTGGTTACTTAACTGTTCTTGTAAGGTTAGTTCAGGCTGTCAGAGGAAAACTTAGAACATTTGAATATATCCTTTGGCTTTCTGCTGGCACAGAAGAATCTGAACGGAAATGGTGAAGAATAAATCTAAACCAGCCCAAAACAACACACACATCATATGGACTGCTGACAGCTGATGGGCATAAGAACCAAACATTAGTGAAAGAGTAAAGCTTGCAGGCAGGTGTGTGGTTACCGGGGCAGTTTGGGGGATTTGCTGCCCCTTGATATTTTCGGAGATTTCTTTCCAACCCAGTCGTCACTAAGCTCAATGTCGCTGGAGTCAGAGCAGTTACAGCTGTCAATCATGGCGGAGATCAGACTGTTGCCATATATCTCATCTGGAGAGAGAAAAATAGGAACATTTTGAGTAAAGGTGTAGTTCTTCAGATTGAAGTTACTAACCACAGAAAATATATTTTGTTATTTTTCCCTTAACCACCTTTGAAGGTGCAGTGTGTAAGATTCACGGTAGTTGTATCTCTTTGTATAAACAGCATATTCATAAATGGAGGATTCCAGGGAAGGACGATGGAGGATTCCAGTAAAGAGTCCTCTAGAAGAATGCTGAGTAATGTTTGTACAGTAGCGTAGATTGGAAAAACTGAACTGAAGAAAACTATTCAGATATTTAGGTTATAGTGGCAGAGAGACAATGAAGAAACGCTTCACCTCCACAAAACAACGAAGAAGACGAACATGAATATGTTGTTGTTGACAAAACGTTTTTGTGTTGAGAGAATTTTGATATATGGATGATCATAAATATTATCTTCCACAAAAAAAGAAAGTGCAAGACTGAGTGTGGAATCTCGCAGTCAAAAACGGAAAAAAATGTAGTGATACTCTTGAAGCTTTTGAGAGGAAAGCCGGAGGGGGTCCACAGAGTCCCAGGGAGGACACAACCCATCAGGTGTATGGTGCGTGCGGATACCCACGAGGGACATCTCCCCAGCGCTGACCACCCCTCATCCAGCACATTTCGTCTACAACTAAGTGCTAAGTGAAGGGGTTAGTAGTGGTGCAATATAGATTCATAATGTTATTCTGTAACATGCTCTGGATGCTGTAACCCTGCAATTTCCCCGTTGTGGGACTAATAAAGGTTTATCTTATCTTATTCAAATCTGGAGCTTCACTACAAGATGCATCTGAATTTTACACACCGCACCTTTAAGATGAAAATAATATCTTCTAATTCTATATACATTTGCAGGAGGGAGTATGGGATGTTTGAAGTTATTAAAATAAAGTTGTAAATGGAAATTCCATGGCAGTAACCTTGATAATCTTTTACAGTAATGTAGAAAGAATTTCTACAGATCAACATTTACAGGCAGCCAACCTTTAACTGGCTTAAATTCTTCCCTTTCATTATTAGGAGTCTGTGAAGCAGTGCCGCTCCAGTTTAGGTCGAGCTAATTTATCTGATAGACATTAAAGTGTGGACGGGCTGGAACCATTTCATGGCTGGCTTCATTTATCACTGCGTGGGGGATAGCGTAGGTTGATTTATGAAGAACCCAGAGGCTATCAGAGCTCCCATTAAGCAGCTTTTAATTAGCATGGGCCCAGTCTCCCAAATGTGACTAAAACACACTTGCTCTGTGTGCTAACTCAAGGAACTCAAATAACTGTAGTTCAGTATTGCAGCCAGCTAGTATGGCAGGGAGGAACACATTTAACAGCTGACAACTCAACAAAGCTGTCACAAAAATATTTGTTTGGATCAAAACTCATATCTCTAACATCTAGGTTCGAGATCAACACTGAGAACAGCAACAACTTATAAATCAAAGAGTGGTTTTATGAGTTGTTAGTAGTTGGGAATATTCTATTGTTTTTAAGATATAAAACAGACAAAAACTTGTAAACTAGTCACTCTAATCATCCTCTATTGTCCTCAAGACACACGGGTAGATCTCCAGGGCAAAGGAGAGCTACATGACTTTCTGTTTAATATAAAGTTTGAGAAGTGCTTATTCTATTCTAACATTTCATTCAAACATCGATGGAGATTCAAGACATTGGGCAAAAGTTCCTTGCATCTGCGTTTCCCGATCTGGAGACCCCATCGGAGCCGTGAGTTTTGTGATCCATTAAACCCGATGATTAGTGTGAAATAGATCTGGTTAATAATTAATTTTTGGCTTGGATGCAATTTGCACTCTACCAGACACCATTGTAGTTTTAAGATAGAACTGCTCAATATCTAGACAAGGAAGGTTAGGTGGAGCAAAGGGGACCTTCTGCCACAAAATATGTATTTATGTTGAAAGTCTGGATTTAATATTTCAGTAAGGAAACATTATTGGGAACATTTCTTTATGAAATAATAAATGTTTGTTTTGTTAGGCTGCTAATATGAAGGAGTCGATTTTTACCTGCTCTCCCGTCTGTCTTGGGGTCCATGATGACAAACTCTGGTCTCAGTTTGCTGATTCGCCGGCCTTTCAGAATCGGCACCAGACCTCCTAGGTACTCCAGGTACAAAGTGTAGCAGGGCCCGCCGACCTCTGGGTTATCCTCCGTACGCTTCATCGTACAGTGCAGGCGCTCATTTCCAGAGGTCGGGTAGCTCACAAAATCACGCATGTTATTAGGATCTGGGATGGGAGGCTGTAACAAAAAATATGGGGTGTAATTCAAAACCAAATGTCACTGCTACAACAACAGTTTTAGGCTCAGTTTTGGCTAAAAAAACGAAACAGTAAGTGGTCAAATTATGAGCTGCTTCCTAAAGCCCCAGAAAACGACGCAATGTCATAAAAAGTCAATGCAAGTGGACATGACTGGTTGTTAAATCATATTGGGCAACACAAATGAGGTGACTGACACAACGTTACTTTCTATGTTCGTGTTAATCGTGTTATTCGCGTCATTGTGTCACTAAATATAATTTCTGTTTCTTGCATATTTCGCATTATTTGCATCATTCACTTCATTAATTTCTTATTCATTCGCTTAACTTGCAACACTCAAGTTACTCATATCATTCACTTCTAGTCATTTACCCCATTCACTTGCGTTCAAAATTTCAAACTCGAGCAAGAAATTCACGTGACGCGTCTGTCTGGCTGCCATAGGACGTCGATGCAGAAATGGAGGAATCTTACACTGTAGTGAAAGATAAAAAAGTGAAATACTGAAAAAAAATTGTATGTGTAGTTCCCGTAAGAAAAGGGCGTATATTTGCAGGTTCACATTACTCATGTGAGTGAGGCAAAAAATCTCAGGTGACATTTGTGCAATTGGAGCGGCGTTAGTGGTGCGACCCAAAACATCGAGTCAAATTAAGGGGGAATGCAGCAACAACGTGACAGCACCAATATGCATCCAGGAAGCTGTTCACTTTCATTTCTAATGGTCCAACACCTCTTGTTCTGCATTACCTTGATGGTGGGGATGAAAGCAGCAGTGACATAGGAACAGAGGCGGGAAGGTATGATCAGTTTGGCAAGATCTTTCTCCTCCTTCACTGCTGTGGCGATGCCCTGTTGGCAGAGTAGCTGCAGGTTGGCAACACGATGCTCCACACGCACCACGTAGAGCACCGGGCCGCAAGCCAAGAACAGACGGGAGTCCCGGTGACCCCAGCACAGCGTGTTGATGGACCGCTGCAGGGTGATAGAGATGATTCATTGGAGAGTAGGATCAATTCATAGGAGCTAAATTAAGACACAATTGGACCCATGGTTGGGAAGTTATGGACGACAGTGTTCTCCACTAAATGCTCCCCCTAATGTTTAAAATACGAATTAATATTGTGACATAATATAAAGTAGATACAAGATAGACATACTTGTGTAGATTCATATACACTTACTTGAACTAATCTTTTTTACTAACAATTACACAAAAGTATGATACATTGGTCAATATCAGACAAACGGTTGAGAAATCTTGGCCCATAACCGTCCTAAAATCAAGGGCTCTGGGGTTATAAAATTTGAAAATTAACCATGAAATTGTTTAAGAGTGATCGTGTTAGTAACACCAATCGATTTTTCGAGACCACTAAATGGTTTAAAGGAGATTTTTTTCACCGTAGTGAGACTAAGGCTACGTTCACACTGCAGCGTTAAGCGGCCCAAATTGACTTTTTTGCCCATATGTGATCCATACCTGATTTTTTTATGACAGTCTGTACAGCACAAATCCCATTTTTTCAAATCAGACGAAGGACACTTTCATTTGTGGTCCTAAATTGGATACGTGTCTGATGTTTTTCAAAGCGACCTCAGTCTGAACGGTCATGTCGCATTTCATCCGAATGTTAAATCATTGAAGACACTATGCCGCGTTGGAGGAGTCGGGACGCGGAAAGATCAATTTGCGCTCTATTCACTTGGTCTTAATTTTGTCAGCTTGGATTGTGCAACATCAAAATTGAAACACACACACGGATATGTGTAGAATCCATATTCACTTCCGTAAACACAGCGTGCTGCGTGTGACGTAACTTCTTCTTTTGGGCATTCGGGTCACTTCAGGACCGGATACATTAAATATATTATTATTATTATTATACTGTTCACACTGGAGTCTGATGGCGGTTGCATATAATTGAGCATTAAGACCTAAGATAATGTGCAGGATGAAGTTGATAAAACAATGATAGAGATGGCGTTTTAAACGCCTTTTTTTTTTTTTTAACAAAGAAAAGATTAAAAGGAAGGATTTGATACAGAGGAGTGTCAGGACAAGTTCTCTGGGAAACTGTATGTTCAGAGCCACAACTTGGCAATAGACAAAGGAAAGTAAAACTAAAGTAAATTGAGTGCTTTGGAAAAACTAAATTAAAATAGTTACTAAGTAAACATTGGAGACACTAGGTTAGTTTAAAAGGGACACTTTTCTCCTTTCCGAATGAAACCTTTCCTAATTGCAATGTCGGTCGCCTGTTAACAAGACTTGTGATCTTTTCCGACCAGATATTTACAGGCATCGACTAACCTTATCGGAAACACTTTCAGACATGCGCAGACGATCCACAATCCCCTTCATAAGGTGGCGATAATGCTTCGATGAGCTGGGTGCCACCCACCAACATGCGCCCAGAAGAAGAATACGACAAAGATGGCATACGCGGAAGTGACTTTTGACCCATCTAACCGTCCAAATACGTTAAACTCTTTCAAAGTTGCAATGAATAAATGACTCTCCGATGCAGACCGATACTGTTTTAAAGTCGCCATATTTAAAATGCATCGCAGCGCTAAAAGAACTCAGCGGACTATTATGTCTAATGAGAGCAGATACAACTCAAGCTTTCTGATACAACGTTTACATGCAGCGACTGGCTATCGTAACGGCATTCCAAAAGGATTTAGATTACCTCCTTGCAAAGGAATGAAATCTAATTCGGAAAAGGTCTTTCCATGCGGAAAGGGGTGTTTGTTTACATGCAGCATTTTCTTTTTATTAGATGTCTTTTCCGAATCTAATCGGAATTTGGCTGAACATGTAAAACCACCTACTGTTCACCACAGAGTGCAAATAAAATATAAGTTTGAGGACACAAATCATAAAAACAACACATTCGGTGGGTAAGACTTTTTTCCACCGATAAGTATTTTTAGTATCCTGAGAAAGTACTAGTTAGCTTGCTTTGGCAGATTTTTTAATCACCTGTGCTGGTGTGTCCAGTGTGTAGATGTGTTCACCCCGAATATTATAGAACTTGACAATGGCATTCTTGGTTGGGGGAGGACAGGCGGGGTCCGGGGAGAGGAGCATCCTCTCCATCCCTGCTACTGCGAGTAGGTCCCCCTGTGAGCACCACTGGACCACCACATCTACAGCACAAGCCACAAAGAAACCGTGAATAACATGGCACGTTTGCAAAACAAGGAACACTTTGAAACACTTTGTAAATAAATATATTCAAGAGAGTCAGATAAATCAGAGAATCAGAGACAATGTTACTGGAATATTTAGGTATACATTCATGAGAAGACGTCCCCAAACCTTTAAGACAGGTCCGGATGAGGATGGGAGAGAGGTCGTCGTAGTTGTTCATCAGACTGATGTCCCCGGAAGTGAAGCTGACTGTCAGCAGTGGTTTCTGGCTGTGCACTGAGAAAACACAAAACATACATCTTAAACAGGTAGTCTGAGTAGCACCAATAACATGAGAGACAGTTAAAGGGCACAGTTTCATTTATGAACAAAACTTTAACCCTTGCCTTTTTATACTAACTGACTAATAATTGTTTGTGTCTATCACAACCCCAGAACTTCCAACCGCCAACCAGCCTTACCGTACCTGCTTATTTTACAATATACAAATTCAAACCCATCAGCCCTAACAATAAACCCTGCGCCTAATTTGTGCCGGTCCCTTTATGCTGCCAAACCAGCTCTCTGATGTAACTGTGTTCTGACACAGTTCTCTCATGAACTCCTTCAACCCTTTTAGCAATTTGTGCAACAGTAGCTCTTCTTTAAGATCCAACAACTCAGGCTAGCTTCCAAACTCATATATCTTTATTTTGCCTCAGTGAGCCTTGGGTGTCCCGACCCTGTCGCAAGGTGGCCAGTTTACCTACCTGCCTACCTCAGTTTAGTCCGACTCCTCTGATCCGTGGATATAATGTTGTGGCTCACCAGGGAAGTCAATTCTGCTTATATTTGCATACCATTTTAGTATCATTGTTTTGTTATTCACCTCTGCTGCCATGATGCATGAATTTCTATTTGGAGATAAATTACAATTTTCTTTCTATTGAACATTATTTAATTTGTTACCAATGTATTTGGCATCTTTTTAACCATTTAAGAATCAAAAATTTGAAATTGATGAGGAATTGGACCCATGATCAAAATCAATTAAATTCCCCTGATACTCAGCTTTAATAGATAGGTATTTACATTTTTACAATGAAGTGTTTGTTTCACTCACTTTAGGCTTAAAAAAATTGTTATGTGCATTTTCACTGAGTCCACAATAATTGTCAGCTTCAGCCATAGATAAAGTATTATTTCTAGCAAACTCGAGAAGACAATATGATTCTTAGGTGAGTCATAAATAATCAGTGTGCTTATTAGTGCAGCTCTCTGTGTTTACTGTAGACACACCTTCATGCGAGTGCACGGTTTCCATTTTTTAAAGAAATCCTTAAATCAGTCTGCTCACATATTCCTGCTGTGCCCCAAATACAAACAAATTAAATATATACCTCTGCTTTTGACTTTCAGCCCAAAACAGTTCTTAAAACATCCTTACAGTAATCAGTTTAGACGCGTGTAATGTAAAAGCAGATATACAACACTGCTGTAAAAGCTGTTTTGTGCATTGCTGTGCAGTGATAATGGGTCATCATCGTATATCATGACAGAGATCTGGCAGGTAGAGGTAGAGGCAGCCTGGTGTCTCAGCCAGATTACCGACTTGAGGTCATTTCTATCAGGGCTGATCAATTACTATTGACTGGTTTAATTAGTGGGTTAGGGCATAATCATTGATCCTGCTACGGCAAGCACTTTCTAGCTTAAACCATTTGGCCCACATTGAATAGTGATAAAACAACAGCATGAGGACGACAGACCCACCAAAACAGCTTTGGCAATTGGGACAAATGAAGGCGAAAACTATTAAATATGATTTGAAAAATGAGGCCATTACATGCGCTGTTTTTAACAATGAAAACAGCAGCAGGATGGGGGAAAGCTAACCACATGCAAGTCTTCTCTCCCGTCTCAGTGCACGAGATAATCAATGGTTATGGACGGTGAATTGACAGCATTAAATTATTATCGGGCTCATTGTTGTCTGAAGTTATTTACTAGCTTTGCTGATGTCAGTATTCTTTCAAAATAGAAGGATAACTGTAGAAAAGCTTTCATGGCTCATTATTATGAATCATAGCTATCTGAAAAAAAGATAAGTATTAATCTTGTGACTGTTTCAACAGCTTTCTTTTATATCTCAAACATGTAGACTGTAATAGTAAGCGCTGCGGAGGACAAAGCAAAAAGCATGCAGTCAATCTCCCCTACAAACTGCAGTACAATCCATCCATCCATCTTTGTCTGTGTTGTTGTTAGAAGCAGGATCTGTAGAGTATTCCAGACATCTCTCTACCTAGCAACCCTTTCAGCTCCTTCAGGCGTACCCTGAAGAGTTCTGAGGATAGATGTGATTATCTCAATCCTCCAGAGAATTCTGTGTCCAACTCAACTGGGTCTCCTCCCAGTTGGACATGCCACGAAAACCTACTCAGCAAGATCCTTCCAAACCAAAGGAGCAGTGTCTTTAGTCAGAGTTTGCTTTGGCTGTCTCATCTCCTCTCTCACACTCTTCATGCCAAATCCAATGGAAATTTTTCAAATGGTGAAATCACTTATAAAGCCAGTGCAGTACATTAGAGCAAATTTTAAGTCACTGCAATCTGTGTCGGCAGTCTAAACCGATATTGATACAGTTTTGGTATCAATCTATTCTAGTTCATTTCAGTACAATCAAAATAAGGGAATCTAAAATAGAACACAGACATTCGCCTCCTTTTGGGTAGCTACTGACACGTGGTTACAGACTGACTGCCCCTGACTGCACTCTCCTTCTCTTGCCAATATTGTAGGGCCTAAAGGAAGCTGAAATCACAATTGGATGTTTTGGTTCATACTTCATTATTTACAGCTGTAAATAATGCAGCAAAAGTTACAACAGTTTTAACATGTATTAATGTAGATTTTATTTCTATGAAGAAAAAAACATTATTTTGAGAGGCTATATGCCAAGCCATTTTTAAAGGTTAAAACTGAAAAATATTTTTTTTGGAAAATTAATCCATTTCCACTTTGTACGCGAATAATTTAAAAAAATCTAGTCGGAGTGCAGAGTCTGCAAGGATCTAATAATAAGTCGTATTTGTATACATATTTATCAGCCAGAATCGGTGTTCTACCCATAATGCATTTAGTTTGACAGCAAATATTGAAGCCATATTCTTAGTGCAACCTTAGTGTCTCTTCCCGCAGTTTGTCTTTGCATGGAAGATTTCTTCCATAAATATACCAGATAAATCACTGCAATCACAAAACTTATTTTCAGGTTGATTTGTTTGAGATTAAGTGTTAAAATATTTTTCCTTCTCTACTATGTTCTATGTAAAATCATTTTCTGTTGTAACCGGGGATGCGCATGCGCAGCTGTTGTTGACCAGGATGCGAAGACTGCACTCACAGAATGTATTAACTGTGAACAAAATAAAGTTGTCAAACTTTATATAATGTCCTTCATAAACAGGACGATATATAAACATCCTGCTTATGAAGATTAACAAAAAAAAACCCACTTTGAACGCACAGATAGAATAAGAATTTCCACTGAATAACATTTTTGTCCCACTCCTGCACACCCTTTCGGCGTTCTATTCCAATATTTCAAAGAGACGTTTATTTTGTTCCAGATGGTTCACTTCAAGCTGAGATGGTCCATAAGAGCACACGCCAACTTTGTTGCGCACACCTTTACACACACAGCTTTTGCATCACTAAGAGCAAACAGGTAGCACCGCCAACCTCCTCCTTCACTTCCTGTCCCCCCCATCCATTTGGTCACACTCTTATTTTATTGTTCCCCTTACAAACACTGTCAGAGGATGGCAAATTATTTTATTCATCACCCTTCCAGTTCAAAACGCTTCATTTAATGGCTTGCATTGCCTTTGAAATCAACTTATACTATCTTTGTAACTAAACCATGGACAGTTTACTTTTCGGCAGCGTGTAGTCGTCCGAGTCCGTGTCGCTCTCACTGCTGTCCTCCACCAGAAAACTGGGATAGTTCCAGGACATGCCGACGATGCCGTCCGATTCATGCAGCAGAATGTGGGCCAGCATGCGTCCATGGCAGTCCATCACTATCACTTGTCCGTCTGCAGTACCAAACAACACCTAGAGAAAAACAGCAAAGAGTTATAAAGGAGGAGGAAAAATATGATTTCATGTGGACTTAAAGCCAGAGCAACAAAGATGGAATTAGAAGACGAGATGATAGAGAGCAAAGAAATCCCAGAAGAATCCATATCAAGAGGAAAACAGCTTAGGTTTAGACATAAAGGGGATGAAAGCAATGAACAAATACAGAGACATATATTCAAACTGAAAATCTGACTGAATTTAAAGAATTGAAAGCCAAGAAAAAAAACTGAAATTAAAGAAACATATATAGCCTAAAAAACACAACAAATCCATGGCAGGGGAGGTTCGCCGTCCCTCAGAATCCCACGTGATCTCCCCCAGGGCCTGGTCCTGCCTTAAGAAGTCCATATTCTAACCATGGCAAATAGGAAACTGCTACATATATCAGTATTAAAAAGAGACACATAACACGGTTCTGTGGACTGTGTGCACGTTTACCTGCTGGTCATCGGGGGTCCAGATACCACAGGTAATCTGGCTTTCCAGGTTGATCTCAGAGGACCAGTGTCTCTGCCCGCTGACTGATCCCACCAG
The DNA here is from genome assembly GCA_037951165.1 of Lophius americanus. Taxonomy (NCBI): domain Eukaryota; kingdom Metazoa; phylum Chordata; class Actinopteri; order Lophiiformes; family Lophiidae; genus Lophius; species Lophius americanus. Next base: position 9,297,232 of record JBBDHG010000051.1, read on the forward strand.
GACAAAGCCGTCACGGTATGAGATGAGAGCCTGGGTGCCATCGTGGGACCAGGTGAAGTCACTCACCTGCAGGGTAGCAGACACATTAGTGAATGTGTAAGCTGTTACAAAAATACCTCAGTGTAATACAATAATAATACATTTTATTTATAACGCGTTTTACATTTGGATCAAATCTCAAAGTGGTAAAAGGTAAAAGCAGATAAAGGGTTAGGGTAGGTTAGTTAGCATCAATAAAAAATATAATAAAATATAAGCAAAAAGCAGTTTTGGTAATTAAAAGGTAAAGGTTCTGCTTAAAAGGAAAGTTTTAAGTCCTTCTTTTAAAGTCTCAGTTGGATGTGGAGCCCTCAGATGGTCATGGAGGGCATTTCACAGTCGAGGGGCAGCAGAACAGAAGGCCCGAGGAAGCAGTTTGAGTGTTTAGAACGGAGGGATTGTGTTAAGGTCAGTGGGGTGAGTAGTTCTTTCAGATAGGGGTGGTAAATGGTCATAGATGCAATGGTGAGTGAGGAGGGAGACCTCATATTAAATCCTGGCACAGGCCGGAAGCCGGTGAAGTGACTGAAGAACGTTGGTGATGTGTTCGTGTTTACGCACTCTCATCAGGATCCTAGCAGCAATGTTTTGAATATACTAGTACACTAGAGTCTTTAAAGACTTTAATCAGGGATCCTGATGAGATGTGTGTTACAGTAATCCAGTCTGGAGGAGACGAACGCGTGGACCACCTTTTCAGTATCACTCAAGGTGAGTGAAGAAAGGAGTTTGGAAATATTTATGAGATGGTGAAAGGAGATCTTGCAAATGTATTTGATGTGGGATTTAAAAGTGAGTTGAGGGTTGAATCTTACACCGAGGTCGGTGACTGATGAAGAGAGGGGAATGTGGTTACCAGAGATGGTAATACTGGTTACGGAGGATGACTGGGTCGGATACAGGATGGTAATTAAAATTGCTTCGGTTTCAGAGCCATTCAACTGGAGAAAGCTGTTTTTCATCAATACCTTTATCTCCTCCAGACAGGCGCGGAGAGTTGACAGGGGAGATGATGGTGACAATGAGGATGGAGAGGCTGCGGATAAACGTGTCAGTTTTTATGTAGATTTGCGTGTCATCGGCGTAGCAATGGAATGAGAGTCCATATCGACTGATGACATGGCCAAAGGGGAGCATGTGCTGTATGGAAAGAATGGGGCCACGGACTGAACACTGGGGGAACCCAGGAGGCGACAGTGTACGTCTGTGACCTTGCACTTCCAAGGGAAATGTATTCTGTTCTGTCAGCGAGGTAGGATTGAAACCATTTAAAGGCACTATAGTCCAATGGTATGATGTAGGCGGTGTAGGAGTATATCATAGTCAACAGTGTCGAAGGCAGCCGACATATCGGGGATAATTAGGTGGGAGGGTGAACCAGCATCTGGGCCCAGACTCTAAGCAGAGCTGTTTGGGTTCTGTGAGCGGAAATCAGACTGAAATCTTTCAAAGAAGTTTTTGTATTTGAGGTAGTTCTGGAGGTGAGCAGCAACTACTTTTTCCATTACTTTGGACAGGAATGGGAGTTTGGAAATGGGCCTGCATTTTGCAAAAACTTCTGGATCAAGAGTGGGTTTTTTGAGGAGTGGTCCGATTATGGAGGCTTTAAGGGCAGATGGAACAAAGCCGGCCTGGAGGGATTGGTTTATGACGGCGGTGATCAGGGGACTGATGGAAGAGATGTTTGTTTTCACTAGGGCTTTAGGAAAGGGTTCATCGGCCTGATGATATCCTCAACCTCTTGCTGCGAGATTTCTAGGAGCCAGTTTAGAGGCTTGGAGATCTCAAACTTTGAGTGGGCGGACTGAATAGGTGGGGTAGAGGAACCAGGTGGAGGAACCAGAAAGGACAGAATGGATTGAGTCAATTCTGTGTATGACTGTATGAGATCAACATATCCCCATTCATTAACATTGAATGGGGATGCTTTGGATTCCCAACCAAAGTTTGGTGAAACTACAATGTATCCTGCGAGATTTTGCCCTCGACAAGATGATCATCAATATCATGGTTAAGTCACAGGTAGTTGTTGGTCGGGAAGAGATCCCCGAAATAAGAGGAAAATGTCTTGCTGTGCCATTAGATGTCAGAATAGAAATGGAAAAAAGGTAACCATTATATAAAATACTTTCGTCAAAGACATGTATCGTGGCAAACTATTAAAAGAATGAATTGAACTGATGAAACCATTTGGAGTTCTCCGCTCTGCAGTGCTCATTTCATATAAGGTACGGTTTTCTAGATGCTTATCACACGCATAGGCAAAATAAATGATGAAGTTAAAACTGATAGATTAGTAACAGCAGCAATCACTAAGCTGGCATTCTCATCAGGCTATTTTGTAACAGTAAATACCAGTGACCAACTTTAGCAGCATTAGCATGTAAGCTAGTAATCTAGCATGTAAACAAAACAAATTGCTCAGAGACAGCTAACATTACTCAGTATTTATGCAGACATTTACTGAAAGAATGAGAGGCACTGTAATATATGTCATATCTGTGATGTAACAGTGGGGGCGGCTGTAGCTCAGTGGGTTCAGCGGCCGTCTCCCAATCGGATGATCGGAAAGAAGACTGGTAAGTCCCAGCAGGGTTTAAATGTCGTAGGGTCCTTAAGCAAGAACCTGAAACCCCAGCTTTGCGGGAGCCTGAAAGGGAGAACCAGTGCTCCCTCAGGATGGAATCAAATGCAGAGAAATAATTTCACCATGTTGTACTGTGTATGACTGTATGTGATCAATAGAGGATACATAACACTATTACATTATATGACTTTCACTTAACACTAAGGATGAGCTCAAACTTAGCTAAACCTTGGGATCACATATCATACCTTCTCCCTTGATATGCTACCTTTAGACCTTACCAACATCGGTGGTATGTCTCGATTGATAATTCTTGATCAAAATGTGTTTTGGCTATAGCTTCAACAGGAAAAGAAAGGGGGCTGAAGCTATCGGCAAGTCTTCTCTGGCTGACATATCAAGCACTTGGGACTGCAGCTGAAGTCTCTTCCATTGTGGAGACAGACTTGGAGCATCTAGAGGAGTTTTGTAAAGGTAAGAGTTTCACACATGCTTCTTAACCCAGGGATCTTACTTTTTTGATAATTGCAGTAATTCTTGGACTCATAACCACATCCAATTATTGTTTCTAACAATTACAACATCCCATATCCAATTCACTAGTGGGACTCTTTTCTCAAAAAAAAAAAAAAAACTTCCCCATGTGAGTTGTGTGTAATTTTTAAATTGAGCCCTCAATTTTAAAACAAACAAATAAACTACAAATATTTTTGTCACAAATTTCACATAATTTTATTCTTTTTCTTATATTCTATCACATTTTTCGACATTTGTGCAAAATGTTTGACCCTCATGTGACCACATGACAACACAGGAAGCAAAGTCTCATTTAACCACAATCTGCTGGACCAAAGGATGAAATATATGATGCATTGATATTTTACAGGGTATTTTAATTTCTAAAAAATACTATACACACACACACACACACACACACACACACATCTATTTCTTGATGTATTCAGGTTTAATGAATGATTGACCAAAATGGTCTATTGAAAAGCATTATCTCAGAAGTAAAATACTGTTTATATTAAGAACACAGACATTACCTTTATTCTTTTGTTTGTTCAGTCTGACGAACTGCTTGTGGCATTCCAATTGCAAAATTATATAATTTAGTTGACTTTGACAGATTTGCAGTTTCACGTCCCTTACTGATCTGTATTCTTCTGATATTTATATGCACTCCCTTGTTTGTACGCGCGTTTTTGTGTTAAATAATTTTACAGTACATGAAATAAACTTTAAGTCACTTTACCTGGGCTCCACGGTCATTGACGAGTTCCACAGACCAGCGTCCTTCATACTGGATCCATACAAAGATCCCTCCATCTGTATCACAGGTGGCCAGTTTCTGGAAGGGCTCATTCCACCGCACCAAGACCACCTATGAGACGGACAGAGAAATACATAACCAAGGGTTAGAAAAGCTGAAATCTGTGTTTCCAGACAAATACGCCCTCCTCACTAGACCAAACTTTGTGAGGTAATGGTTGTGCAATGTCAGACTGAACAAGACTGAATTCTTGACTGCAGTCCAAAAGCTGGATGCTGCAGAGAAATAGAGATTGAAATACAAGTTCCCACATTTAAATTGGCTAAATTTGGCATCAAACCACATTTGAATACATCACAAATCGGGTTAACCTCAATCTAAAGTCACAAAGTTAATCCTGAAATTTAGAGACGGAGATATTTCCCACTAGAGTACCAGCTTCTCATACCAATACTCAGGTTCACTGAATATTGCTTCAATAATTCCATAGACTGGGCTCTAGCCTATTTCTCAATCTTGAATCACTGCTTTTCTTTCTAGGGTTTAGAAAACCGTTTTTTAAACCATTTTCGATAAAAACATTTCCATGTCAGTATAATTTTTTAGAATGTGCTGCTCAACGCATATTTGAGACATCCCACCAGACAATGGCATCTATTGTACTCAGAATCATGGCTTGCTATATAAAATGCCAAATCGGCAAGGCACTGTTCTGCCACCGTTTTAAGCAGTGAACACAAATAAGGCTTGGTCGAGAAGGATCTTAATTGAGGTACTGTTGCCTGACTTCTGGTCAAATGCGACGGGCAAAGAGTGTGTTTTACTTGACAAAAAAGGAGGAGTAGGAGGTTCCCTAAGCATTTTCCCCAATTCTGATAAAAAAAACTTTTAAAAGTAATAATTCTGTTTGCTTGTTTCTTTCTTTCTTTGGATTTCTGATCCAGGAGCTAGAAATCCTGATCAGATCATTATCATCTTTTCTGATCAAGAATGTGTTCACATACTGGAAATGAATTGGAATAGTTTTTCATGCTCACACAGGAATAGACACTAGAATGAATACCTTCATACTTATGGTCTACGTACAAACCGAAGTGTTGTAACAATGCATAGTTAAAAAGAATGCAAAAAGTGTAAATCATAAATATTATGGGGCATTCTTAAACGGAAAGTGACAAGAATATCAACTTAAACTGTGTAGTTAAACAGTGGTGATTTATGGCGGTTATTGACTCTATGGTACTGTTTTAATCGTTCACATATACATCTTATTTTAATTATTCAATTTAATGAATAAGGTCAGAATTTGGCAACATTTCGGGTGAAACAACGGTCTTACGGACACGGAAAAGAACAGCTCCTTTTTTAAGATGGTGATGTCCCATAATTTGTGTTAGAGGCATATGTTAGCTACCTCATACCCCAATAATGACTAAGTTATCTATAGAATGTATTATTCTAATATTTATTTAAAGGCGACTATCCACTCTCCCCTGCGTTTGCATTAGATATTTCTAGATTCTAAACAGACCTGATAGTTCTTGAGTGGGGTAGTGAAAATGTTAAAGTCACACTGAGTATGTGATTAAAACACTTAATGAATTCTTCCTTAATATATAATTATTTAGTTTACTCTAATATGAATATATATTCAAAGAAAACAAAGTGACAGTAACAGTAAAAAAAAAGGGGGTTGGGGCTGACGAAGTTAATAAATTGATGTAGGCCCAACAGAAAACACTACAGTAGTTTTAATATCACATATTAAGTGAACTGTACCGCCTCTATGGGCAGTGACTTGCAAATTTTTTGCGTTCGGTGTTTGACCAGAGGTCGGACGACACAGAGAAGGGTCATGATTAGCCTAGGGAATGAGATACATGGGAGCTGTATGATTCAAACCGTTAGGTGTTGCCCATCTTTAAAACCTGCATCCAGCCTCCACTGTCTGTCTCCATTAGTCTGGGTTACTGTAGCGTGACTCAGCCTATTCCCCGAGGAATAATCCTAAATAGGGAGCTCTTGCTGAGCAAAGCACGTGGGCTTACCACGCTAAAACACAACGCACAGGGCCGGTTTAAGCGGGGCCTACACTCTACGAGTACAGGCCCAACAGATCAGTGGCTGAATGTTGGACAAGTCTGCCATTCTTGCTTCTTCTAAACAGCCACCATTCCTCAACCCCGAGAGTAAACGGTCCAACCTGTTACATATATACTGTACACACTGAAAACCTGTTATAATCCAGCTGAAATGACCAATTCCCTTTTATTTAGTTACTATTTTTAACAGTGTTTCTGTAAGGTTGGCAACAATTCTGGGATCAACATGACTGGGGCTGTCGCTCAGGAGGTTGTTCAGTTGGGTCACCCTTCTAATATTTAGAGTCTGAAGTGATTTGAAAAGACTGGGTTACCATGGGTGAACTTGCATCAACATGTTTACAACCTGAGCAGTCCACCCCTGTAATGAGTGTGCAGAGGATTTCCCTGCTGGCCATTCTCACTCATAAGGTGTCCAGTGGACTGTATTTAGCATGCTATCAATTCACTCCCACTGTTAAAACTCCTAATAGTCTTCAGGTGTATTTCAGCTGGTCTCCAGGCGTCTCTAACGAAAAAAATTGACGATATTTATAGATAATTCAAAAGTATCTGCCTTCAATCATTGAGCCACAGCAATCAACTGCTGCTGCAATGATCACTGAGTCCAATTCAAATCTGTAGTAGCATATGATTCTATTATATTCCCTAGAGATTAAAAAATTCTGGAGAGCAGAAGAGTTTTTCCTGGAGAATATTATACAGATGAAAAGGCAAGCCATGATATTCTATGGTAAGAAGTCAACATTATTCCTATTATAACACAGAAGAAATTGGCCTACGGTTTGCACATACCAACGCTTGCATGTGTGTACACTTATATACAGCCTCAACGAGGTGAGAGTAATCTCTGTAACGCGTAAATTCAGCCAAATGTGGAGATTAACATGGGCTGGTTAGGCATCCCACAAGGTAGGACAGCTGAGTGCTTTGCTGTGACGCAGCGATCTGGGAGATCAGACGTCACATGGAGACAAACAGGATGAGGGTGAGAAGCCACAGGACAGCGACGGATCGGCAGGATTTCATGGGCAGAGAAGGCACGTGTGCAAATGCAAACCTGTACATTCATTATCACAAACTGCAGAGCCAAAGACCTGTACAGAGAAAACAACGCACTATCAAGTTGGTGGTTGGTGCCCACATAAATGAAAAAACTTGGATGGGTACCAAGAACCGGTAATGCATTAGTTCTGTCTCCTAACTCGCCATTAACAAGGTATCGCTAAGCCTGTGTACAAACGGTGCTGGTATCAGTATTTATGACATGTTAATTCATTTTGACAGAGCTGAAATTTTCAAATAGTTGGTGCTAAACTGACTCAATTGGGGACTGGAATTGCAGTCTGCTTTATGTGACAGCTCATACTTTATGAGTTTTGAATGCTAAGTGTGAATCTGTTTTGTGTTTTTCAGATGTATTATATGCAAAAGTGTTGATGGGTGTAATCGAGTTTGCACCAGCAACACCATGACAGAGCAAAAAAAAACCTCGATAAATCAGAAGATGTGCGGAGTGTTTGACTGCTTTATGAGCGCCTGTTACCCCAAGTGGTGTTAGACCACCTAATGCATTCTGCCTTTTGAATATAGCAGTAAAATAATTCTTAACTCCATGAACTCTGCAGCTCTTGATCAAATGTAGCCACGTTGGACAACGAACATGTATTTATGACTATGCGAACTCTGCAGTTTGTAACATCTTTTCATGTTATGTTTTTTTTTTTGGTCTTATATTGTCAATGTTTTGGACCCAACAATGCCGACAAAATAGCAATGAGTATTTAACTAAGGAGGGGAATTGGAATCAGTTCCAGCTGGAAACCGGTTCCAACTAGTTTGAGCTAGTGATATAATGAGCTTTTTTGCTTAACGATTCCCTTATCGATGCATTCTGCCTTGCGTTTCGTGTACCTATGAAAACAATAAATTCACGCTCTTGTGAGCTTAATTTCACACAAAATTACGCTAACAGCAATGCGTGCAATGTCTGTGGCTGATATATCAAGCAAGGGTGGAAACATGCTGAATCATTTGTTGACAGCACGGCATTAAATATCAGGAATGCCATGTGTTTGACGCTCTATGCGTCAAAAGTACAGCGTCTTGAGTGGTCGAGCCATCAACGAGTGCTACCCCGTCTCAGCAGAACAGTGAAGATACGCATGTCCTATCCGATGTTAATATAAGCAAAACGCATGCAGGTTAGACAGCAACATATGCTTTTTTGACTTGAGATCTAAATGAAAACAAATGCTACAAAAATAGTCCCTCATTTGATCTATTTTAGAAGATGGCAGTGGTGGACCGAGTACTACTAGCAACGTTAGCTCCCATGCTAGCATTACTCGCCCAGCTCTATATCCTGGCTCCACTCACCCTAGGGATAACCAGCAGCAAACCCAATTAACAGGGTAAATTGACACAGGAGAGTGAGGACAACCGTCACTGTTCAACAACAACATCTGTTGTGAAAGGTTTGTACCTTTTTACCACAGCTGAGGAACCAGCATTGTGGTAGGTTTAGGTTCATATTATTTGAAGGCAGGTGTCTTGGTTAAACTAAAGGAGATGATTTATTATCATATTTAATTATTATTAAATGTCAACTGGCCTAGAACAGTGGCCCTCTATATGGTGCTATATACTAATACTGTAACACACATTCTCATAATGCGAAAGTGATGAATATAGCCTATAGATTTTCAGAAATGTACAATGACATATAGTATATGTGTGTGTTTTCTGTCCAGAGACTCCATATTAAATATATGTTGTTGGAAAAAAATGCATAGGCCTACTAATTCCATGTGAAGAAAATCCTCATGAATCATAAGGGGAATTGATAAAAAAAATAGGGCCGTTAAGCAGAATCGATAATGGCATTGGTATTAATAAAATCTTAACAATTCCCATCCCTATACCTAACTATACTATCATTCCATCCATCCATTTTTTCCCTTTCTCCGGGGTCAAGTTTCATTGGCAGCAGCTTAAGAAGGTATTCCTAATGTAACTCTCCCCAGTATCATTCCAAAGGGAAGCATCTTGAGGACATCCTAATCAGATCGCAGAACCGCCTCAACTGGTTCTTTTCGATGTAAAGGAGCAGTGGCTCCACTCTAAGCTCCCTCCGGATATTCGAGCTCCACAGCTTATCTCTAAGGCTCAGCACAGACACCCTATGAATGAAGGTCATTTAAGCTGCTTGTATCCTCGACCTCATTAGTTCAGTCACTGCCTCATGACGATAGGTGAGAGCTGGAACATTGATGGACTGGTAAATTGAGAGCTTAACTTCAGCCATCCGTCCATCTCACAGTCAATGGGCACCAAAGAAGTTAGGGCACTTTGGCCAGACTAGGGAGATTAGGTCACCCTTCTGGAACCAGATCTAACAAAACCTATGACTAAAAATAACACATCGAGACATTATGAAGATGACAAAACTCAAAAAGTCTTAAGGGCAAGGGTGTAAAATTTAGGGTTTCCCTAAGGGTTCATGGGTTCTATTTGAATGGAATACAACTTTCATATGTATTTTGTGTGTACTATGTAGTTCGTACTATATATATTTTAATGTTGTTTATTAAAAGCCCTTTTCATCTACATGGAGTGGGTCCATATGGAGGGTGCCATGTTCATGCATGCATGCGTGCGGAGAGAGATTTCATGTTTTAAGTTGTTGCTATGTATGTCACATGGAGCATCATATTATTTAGAACAAATAATAGCCAAGCCTCGCTGTCAAAGCAAACATAAAGACTTATTAAACCTTTAGACTACTGAGTTTAACTCGGCTCGGAACTGCCAGCCACCTTCCCAGCAGCTGCACAGAGAAGAGGCTGGTGGCATCGGCCATGCTCTTCAGAGCTCCCCTTCCCCATCCTGACCACTGAGATCCTGGTCTGAGAGTGTGCTTACTCTCCTCCTTACTTCAGAACTGGGCTGACACATAGATCAAGAATTGAAAAGATCAAATGAAATCAAAGGAATACAACAACTTTGGGTTTCAGCGGAGACATCGCAAGTAAGAGGACCCTCTGACAGCACAGTGTTGTCATCGACTTTCTTTTGATAAGAAGGTTAACAAAAAAAACCATATATTTTTGGTCAATGCTGACACCTATTCCTAAATGACTCAACAAACTGGATGAATTTTTCTTTGGTTAAATAATAAGGACAAGGAGAAATAAAACAATAATATGACCCTAATCTAAATAAGCGAGGGAAAAAAAATGTGTAATGCTTATTAAAATAGTGATTAGTCTTTGCTGTGCTGGGTAAATTCAGACAAACTAATATGCAGATATGCAGAGAAGGAAGCAAGAATGAGAAATGGTGCCAAAGAGAGATCTATGGTAGAAAACTCAACTGAACCCTCAGCAGTGTTATAATCTGAAAGGCTAATCAGAATAAGCTTTATTGGCCAATTATATACATACAAGGAATTGGACTCCGGTTAATTGAGCTCTCCCCGTACGAACATAAGTAAAAGTTAATTATAAAATAGACATGGTATAATAATAAAATAGAAAAGGTGCAATAAACAAATATACAAGCTAAGAATATATCCAACAAATGGACATATTCTTATATACAGGTTATATACATTTAAAAAAGAAAAAAATATATATATATATATATATATATATATATATATATATATATATATATATATATATATATATATATATATATATATATATATGTGTGTATGTATAGAAAATGTTCTTGTGTCTGGTATTTTTGGCGAACAGTGTTCTGTAGCGCCTACCAGAGGGGAGAAGTTGAAGAAGAGGTTGTGTCCAGGGTGCGATGGGTCTGCAGTGATCTTTCCTGCCCGTTTCAGGTTGGATCCAATGATTTTTTTTTGCAGATTTAATTATTTCTGTCCTGTTTGGTGAAGACCCAAACCAAACAGTGATGGATTTGCAGAGAACTGACTGGATTACTGCAGTATAAAGCTGGTGTAGGAAGTACATCTTTTGCTGGGCCTTTTTGATGATTGTGTCTGTATTTGATGTCCATTTAAGGTCCTGAGAGATTTATAGTTCCCAGGAACCTGTAGCATTCCACAGCAGACACACTAGGTGGGTTTACGCGGACAGCACAATTCCGATTAGATTCGGAAAAGACGTCTAATCGTAAAGAAAATGCTGCATGTAAACACCCCTTTCCGAATTCTGTAATAAACCTTAATCAATAACAGGACATGATAAAAGCATTAACACTTGTTATCTATGGGTGTGGGGACAAAGATCATGGAACATAACTAAAGGCAAAGGTTCGAAGAATGACTTATCCGTGCAGCTGTCAACACTCGTCAACTATTGGGTTCCAGTCATTTTGGAATTATTGCAAACAGATCACATGGTTATGTTTTCTTTGTACAGTTATTGCTTAGAATAGTTTCAATACTTGGCAGATATCACAGGGTTATGATCACAGGGAGATACTCATGTCATAAAATTGGTCTATCTATGCTGTCAGAGGATAAAAATATTCTGAAATAAAAAACGTTACTACTACTACTCCTTCTAGTAAAATTAGATAGAAGGCACTGTGCCATTCCAGACCAGTAAACAATTTGGCAATGCACAGCAATCAGTGTAAAAGCCAACTGTTATGCTCCATTCAAAGGTTTGAAGTTGCTCTACTCAGTCGAATAGCACCTGGGATAAACAAGGTAAACCAACAAATATACGTTCTTCTTTTCCAGGAACAAAACAAAAGTTTCCTCCCACCAACAAATGATCAGGACATTGAATTACAAATAACGCAACAGTATTGTGTGTTAATAAACACGTGGAGATGACAAATTTGTTCTTCAAAGAATCAATTAATTTTACTAAACCTCAGATTTACACATGGCTCTTTTTAATTTCTAATGTGATGATAGGGAGGTCTATAAGAATATGAAATATGACAAAACTGAATAATGCTCAATGTTTGGGTCTATAGCTATTTCATATTTTTTCTTGTATTGTGCACCAACCACAAAATTTAGCAATACGAACCTCCAGATTGTCCTCATGTATTACTGCAAATGTGTCATTTTGTGTGTGTTCAATCCAATTGCCTTCATAGCTGTTTTATATATAGCATGGCGAGTAGCTCTAATCCCGCAAACTGCAGAAAACTACAACTAAGTGAACCCTAGTGTGCAGAGTACATTCTCGGTGTACACACTGACAGTGCACTCAGGATAAACTGTCCCTCTTGGAGAATGTCTAGCAGGCATACATTGAATCCGAGAAGGATTCGTTGTATGCTTCTCGGTGTGTGTGTGTGTATGTGTATATGTAACACTCTGGTCATTGTATGACCAATGTTTTTTATTTCAGAGTGCAACACGTCTTCTTCAAGGATGGATAAACACTAAAGCCATTACCACTAAGCACCTTTGGTGAGACCATTTTAATGCAGTGAATGGGTCGCATAATCCTCTGTCCTGAGCAGGGCTTCTAGTATCAAGAGGTCAGAGAGGGAGAGAGCAGCAGCAGGAGACATGCAGCCATGCAGGGTAAGGGATCATGATAGAATGAGGAGGACACAGGTGATGACTCTTACACAGATATTAAATGTTTTGTCTATAAGGTCTCAACAATAAATGCAAACTAATGAGGGAGGGAAAACTCATCATTTATGTTTGTCTCAGCTAAGAAAGTGATTATTTCCCTCGGCCTGATCAGCACCAACAGCATTGGAAGGAAGTAAAAACGCACTCTTTCTATTCAGTGTTACAAATAGTTACTGAAAATAGACCATGGAAACAGTCCTATCGACATTCATCAATTGGTTAACCTCTAGTATTTATTACTGTAGCGTTGGATTTAGTCAGAATGAGGCCTGAGTAGAGGAGTGAACAGTTCAAAATCTTCAAGCACAAAAAAACTTTTATAAGAACCTTGAAATCTATTCACCTATAATTTACACAAAACAATATGTCCATCCATCTATGTTCTCTCATCTGGGGTAAGGTGAAGGTGTCATTGAGCTAAGAAATGTATTCCAGACTTTCTATTCCCCAGCAACACTCTCCAGCTCATTCTGGGGGAATTCTAAGGCATTCCAAGGCCAGACGGGACGAATAGTCTGTCCAGCGAATTCTACTACCTGGGCTTCCTCCCAGTTGGATTTGCCTCGTAAACCTCCACTGGGAGTAATCCTAATGAGACACTCCAACCACCTCAATTGGCTCTTATCATCTTGAAGGACCAGCGGCTCCATTCCGAACTCCCTCAGCATGTTAACGCTCCGCCTTTTTATGTGCAAGGCTAAAGGATGGAACCTCATTTCAGCCACTTGTATCCTTGACATCATTTTAGTTGATACCAAAAGCTCATGACTAATTGAGGGTTTTGCAATACAGTTTTGTCTTCACCATGATGGACCGATACCGCACATGCATTACTGCTGATGCTGCACCGAGCTGACTGTCCATCTCATGGTCCATTTTGAATTCCCTAAAGAACAAGACACCAGGATACTTACTGGCAGAGAACAATGGACTCAGATTTGGATGTTCTGATTCTCATGTTCGGTATGTATGCATGTGCCAAATAAATCGCTGCAAGGCCAATGATAAGGCAAGGGACATCTGATAGACATGCATCAGCCCCCCCCCCCTTTACACAGTCCGTGAAACACGCCTTTTCAAGGTGTGCCTGGGTTGCCTTCATTCCAACTCTCCATTCTGTAATATCACAATGAAGACGTAAATGGAACAGAGTTTTTGAGCATCTCCAATATCAGAATAAACGGGACGCACAGGTGTGGCATTTGGACGATCCATTACGTGTGCAGGTCACAACCCACAAGCCTTGAAAGCAACTATAAGCAGTTAGCAACTAATTCAAACCAGAAAAAAATCTCCCAAAAAAAAAAGTGCCTCTAAACTGAGGAGACAGTACCTTACCCAGGGAACAGACGTTAGATAAGCCTTCATGTCAAAGTAACGGAAAATTGTTGTCTTTTTTAAAAAGATGTATCAGCACAGCATTGACACACCTCTGTTTTGTTCAATAAAAAAATACAAAGACATGCTACAGAACAGTCTATATTGATGTACTTTGAATGGTATCTATGTAAAAACGTGGTTTGTGTTTAGATAATAATGGCGGCCACAGAAGTCCAGAAGAAAACAGAAGATGTCAAGTGAGTTTAGCTGACATGGTGAAGTGGTGTCAAGCGCTGGTGCCCTGGGGTCACCTGTCTTTGTTGGATTAGGGCCTTAGACATATACCCCATTTAGCCTTAATGAAGAGGTGGATCTAGCCTCAGGGGTAAACCAACAGGTGGGAATTGTGCCACTTGGAAATAATCAATCAATCAAAATGGCAACAGGCTGAGGACAGCACCAGGATTCATACTTATAGCAAAATGAATACTAAGAATATTTTCCCAAGAATTAAAAATACTCCCTACACGCAGAGAAGAATATATTTAAAATTGTATTGTACGACAGCTATCAGTTGACAAGATTGTGAAAGATAGTTTTTTTTCTGAAGCCGTGAATCTGTGGACAAAATTGTATATGTCGACGTGCTGACAGCCATTGTTTAGCAGGTCTAAGATGTTCCGCTTTAATGGAAAATTATTTAGACATCAAGTGACGAGCTTCACAGTCCACTCAGCATCTGACTGAACTCCAATGGAAAAAATAAACCTGATTTCAAATGAGGTGTTCTATTTTTGAACCTAAAGCATCAGCACACTCAAATGAAAAAAAAACCTTAATCTATTTTTGCTTTTACTTAAGTCTGGTGTAACTGGCATTCTGCTGCTAATGGGTGACAGATAAAAGACATAGAAAGATAAAGACTTGCAAAAATAGTATGAAGACACAGGAGGCAACTTTTTCCTGTCCATTTGATTTATTTTTAAGATTTAAAAAAAAGTTTCAGTTGCAAACAGATTTCATATGTGTTCTTTTCATGAGGAAATGGAATGAGACATTGGTCATCTCAGGGTCACACAACTAGTGATGAGAACCATTCAAAGGCAAATTCTTTCCCCACAGGAAAGCTTAGTCAACAATGATGATTGTAATGATAAGGAGAGGCGAACTACGCAGCAGAAGTCCCTTCAGAAAAAAAAAGTATTGTCGGCACAACTTATTATCTTGTGTGCATACATATTCATCTCTTCATGAACAAACCCACCATAGATCATATAAAGGACCGAACACAGATTACAAAGTTTAATTTTAACTTTGAAAAGTCATATAGGTTTATGAGTGACAACGCGGGGGGCGATCATATGCTAATTTCATCAAGTCAGAACACATACACAATGCCGACCAACCTTACTTCTACTGTGATCCTTTCAAAATAAGAGGACTTAAAATACACTCTTGGCAACTGGAAATATGAGCATGTGATAATGACATAACAGAAAATATTGGTTACCGAGTCAAATTTTAACCTAATAGATAACTTTTAGAGAGAAAAGCTAGAATGAGTAATTTTTTTGAAATTTGAAATAGAGTTAGCGTAAGATATTTATTTTCAGTGTTTATTCATCACAAATCGACATCTATTTCGAAATGTTAACAGTTTTATATTTGTTTTTATTTATTTATATTGACATAAGATATTTAGAGTGATTATTCGTTTTGCAAATTTTAATTTTTTTTTTAATTTGTAAATAGTCATTCATGTTGACCAAAGATAGAACATTGTTTTTCATTTGCAATAAATGGAGTAAGCGATTAACTTTTTTTTGAGTAGTTTGTCAGGGAACCCTGGAATTACTTTCCCCTGAGCAGGATTTAAGGCACGCCAGTTATAAGGTAGCGTAAAAGACGGAAAGCTGAGAATTGTGAGGTCACAGGTTTACAAGTGATGTGAATACCTACTCGATCATAATGTGACTTGGTAGCATAACATGATTCAAAGTGTTAATAATGTTGAAACTGTAATGCTCATCTTGTCCGGAACAGAGTTAAGCTTAGCGATCTTGAAGAGCAGTATTTGAAGTTTGATGAGATTGTAATTTTCTCAAAGTCAGAAATTCCAGTTGAAAACAGTTGCATCGACCATTTTAACGTCACGACCTTTATAGTATTCCTCTAGGAATGTCCTCTCCACATCCACCCTGGGATTAATATAAGGCAATAAATAAAGGAATTGGGAACATTTGAAATTCTGACAGTGAATTCAAATGTTCCCAAAAATCAAACTACCTACTGTCTTCTTTTAGATCTATTCACTCACTGGCATTACTTTCCATCATAAATACATTTTTTAAATTATTGTATAAAGAGCTTTGTCAATGCATTTAGCTAACCATTCCTTTGTCTTCACAAGCTGCATACTCAGCCGAAAAAGCAGGCACGCCCTCCTGTCCTCTTTTAAACATCAGCACTGTTATTGAGCTCTTACAGTCATCGGTGTCTTTGTGTCAATTAGCTCAAGTCAGGCTATGAAGGAGCGCACACAAAAAATGCAACATGAACTGTGGACTTAAGCCCAGCTAAGATCAATAATCCTACCAGCACCTTTAACTCTGGTCTTTACATCAACAGGAATAATGGAAAAAGTGTCCTCAGATCATTTAAATGGAAGTTAGCGTCTGAACTGACGTGTGCTTTTGGATTGGCTCAATAAAGGAACTTGAGCTGTCCCACATATGTGAAGAAGAGGGGGACAGCCATAGTCATTTTGTTCCTGTTTACACACAACAACAAAAAAGTAGGCTGATACTCGTACTTCCAATGACTGCACTCAAGCTCCTTGGTTGTTGCTCTCGTGTCTATTTTGAAGGGTCATCTTCAGATAATGACAAGGTTGCAGGTGAAAAGTTTTGTGTCTTAATTCCACAATATCAAGGTGAAGTACAATCACAAGGTAGCATCTTCAAAGAGAACATGGTGTGATGTGTTTGGAGTCTTGCTCTTTTAGTTTTTGACCTCTACAACCATTTTTCACTGTATGTGTGACCAAGAAAGTACTTTGAATCCTGGGCTTGGTTAGCAGAAATATTAAGACCAATACTCGCTAGGGGTGGAAATCACTGTACAATATTGTCTGATAGTTCAGCCGTGATACGATATTAGCATGACACTTCAGCCATGATAGAATGTTATCACGACACCTCATCCATGAATCTACAAAAACACATTAAGTTGGTTATAGATTAGATGAGTTTAGAGAATGCACCTGAGACGTTTGCAGAATGAACAACAATGTGAAATAAGAGGTTGTATAATCATCTCAGTAATTCGGAAAAATTGAGCAAGAACATTTTTCCTCATAAGAAAATGATCTGCTTCCTTTTTATGCATACTGTCAAAAAAAAAGAAAAAAATATATATTGTTTTGAGTGTGTTTTTATTATACTTTGTATTGCTTCCGAGAAGCTTGAAACATGCATGCCCCAGAGAGACAAGAAGGAAATTTTAGTACTTGGACGTCATTCAAGCGGGCAGAGTTGGATGACGTTTCTGCTGCGCTACGGTCACTCTCTGTGGGGATTCTTCCACTCTCCCCTCAGCTGCCTTACGGAACGCTGACACAGCACCTTGCTCCATCTGACCATAAGCTACCCCAACTACCGGAGAAAACGCAACCTGTGTGCAGACTCCACTTGTGCCAGTGGTGCTATATACCAACAGGAATAGTCATAAACATGCAAAGTAACAGACATAACTATTCTGATATTTTCCAAAAGATAGGAGGATATATAGATATGAAAAACACCTGCAACCTATCACGAGATGGTGTTTGACAAAACCAGAGTGCAACATCTTTGTACTGGTTTCCAAACACTCCCTTAATAAAAGCTAGACCTTTAAGTTTAGAAAACAATCTTTTACAGCTAGGGTTGTCGAGATCACGGAACTTAAACTGACAATTAATTTTCACACAAATAATTGTGATTAACAATGCAATTGTCTTCAATCCCACCATTATAAGTGTTATTGCAGTCTAATGGTTTAAATACACCTTATGAGGACAGACCCGCCCGTCTCAGTTCAGTGAACTGGGTATGGCAGCGGATTCATAGAGGTTTTGTAAGATTTTGGTGTTGGCTACCATTTTGGTGCAAATCTGGAAAATGATCTACTACAATGTTATCAGACTGTCCTATACCATCTAGTTTAAAACCAAACTGTGTCTACCATTGCTAAGGTTCTTTGTTTGCCAATACTGTTACTAGTGGGAATGGGCAATGATCTTAAAATATCAAACAAGTGTAGCAAGTGTATACCCCCAAAAAGCCACAAGTACCCTAAGTTGAACAAGCAATCACCCTGAATGAACTCCTCAAATTAAATATGTTTAAGTTATGTCCAAAACTAATGAGGCTATATGTATTTTTGTGATGTCAATGTGTTTCTAGAAATAAAATAATGATACACAGTAATTTCAACCTTTTCAAACAGCAGGTTTGAAGAGGATCAATAATGTTTTATCCCAATAAATAAAGTCCAAAATTTATTTACAGTCTAAAATACGTGAGTTAAAAGACGGATCGATGTGTACTCTAATAATGAGTGCTCTTCCACTATTCTATTAACACATTTTGATGCGTTTGAATAGACTTTTAATCTACACTAGACGTCTCTCTCAAGAGCACCTCTGAAAAGAACAAGTAGGTTATGATACAACTTGTAAGATATCAGGATTTGATGTGATTTTCCATAAAACTGGTCTTACCTCACTGTTGTGTCCTCTGAGATTGAAGTTCACTCTCTGTGGAGAAGGCCGGTCCCGTCTGCAGTGGCTGGAAGTGAAGGTGACCCCGACAACTCCTCGACCGTTCCCAGTAGCGAGCCACCCCTCCTCGTAGTAGCGCTTCCTGCACACTGGTTTCTCCTTCTCGCTCTTGGGTACACGGCCCTTCCAGGAAAGGCAAAGTATGTTGGAGTCACTGCAGAGGACCGGGCCATGCTCAACGGCAGCAAACATGCTGGCAGATCTCTACAGCCCCCGTGGATAAGGAAAAATGAAGATATCCAGATAGAAGTCAGGGGTCTTTGGAGCAAGTCAGTAATGGTATGAGTGCCTCTCCTTTGCTGAGGTTACTGGTTCGGTGTCGAATGTAGGACAACGGTGCATAGTACTTTAATTCTCTTCGCTGAACTGCGATGCAGGTGGTGAGCTAAAACTTCTCCAAAAGCACAAATGAGGTCAGAGATGTGTGCTGGGTTGAGGAAAGAACAAAAAGGCACTCACTCAGGGCATTTTGAGATGTTTGATCACCTTGTTGATGCTGCTTCAATGACAATGGAACCGATGAGTTAGAAATTCATATATTCCTTCTGATCACAACCCTAACCCTAACAAAAAATGTTGTAAACTCACGAACACTAATCCAACATGTCTCGGGGCTTCCAGTTGATGTGATTCTATCCAGCTCAACATGTCATTTCTGCAGCAGCCTCCTTGTACGACCCGGTAGAGTGTGAGAGAGGAGGAGCAGGGACTCCTCTCCATCAGCTGTCCGCCCGCAGGAGAGCTGCGTCTCCTGGTAACGTCATCACGTCAGCCAGCCTGCCTTTTCAAGTCGCCTCCGGTATCCCATGAATGTCTGCACAATAATTGTAAACATGGATATGATATAACATCAAAATGAAATGCAAAATAAATAACGGTGACTTGTAAAAGGTTCATTGAAATCGCTATAAAAAGCGGACTAGCTCATGACCACAGGGACTCTACTTAGTTTTGGCTTTTTTTTTTAAAACTGTGCGCCATGCATAATTTCAATATAAACCTGGGATTATGTCACAGCCAAAGGTTGTACCATGTGCACATCACATCTAGTGAACACAGGTTGTTGAGAAGTTTTTTAAGATTATGTTGTTCAGGTGATTCTGAACCTAAAGTAGCCAGTGAGCAGAACAGGTCAATTTAAACATTAATACACTGGCATAAAAATGTTCCCTTACTGAATTGAAGGTGCAGTGTATAAAATGTAAGGGCTTTTTGCAGTGTTGTTCCAGATTGCAACTGCATTGAACCTCAGCTCAACCTCTGCCAATCTAAATGTGGTAGGAGAGTCTACGATGGCCTTTAAGGGTCAAAATGGTGTATCCTCTGCCGCAACATATTTGTATGTTGTTGTTCTCTTTAAAACTATAGTTCAAAGGTGACATGTATGGTAATGATTATTATTCGGGCCAGCTTCTGGTAGCATTTTAATGCTAACTGTAGCTAGCCGATCTGCATACTACTACAAGATAACAATAAATAAATAAAATAAACATTTATTTTGTTGTTCGTTCTGATAGAGTCAGTATTCAGGAGGTATTTGGATTGGTTTCTTGAATTTTTACAGGCAAATCTTTTTTTTGTCATTCTGCGACTTGGACCGAAAAATGAAAAGTCCTCTCCAGAGCCAGAGCTCGGTTCGACCATCATTCTTGGTACCTGCACAAATATCACAGTGCAGCACGTAAAAGGAAAAAATCTCTCTGTACATATTGCGGTAGATATACATATTTAGATAGCACTTTTTTGTTGGCTAATTACTAATAAACAGTGCATCCGAAAAGTATTCACAGCACTTCACTTTTTCCACATTTTGTTATGTTACAGCCTTATTTCAAAATGGAATAAGTTCAATTTTTTTCTCAAAGTTCTACACACAATACCCCATAATGACAGTGAAAAACTGTTAAAAATAAATAATGAAAATGCAATTATATATATAAATAAAACAGGAAACTTTTTTCAAGGTTTGGCAGTACAGTTACACTAAAACTATATTTTTGGGCCTGAAAACGGGTTCCAGATGGGAATCAATTAAAAATTCCACTGTTTCCTGTCTCAATGTTAACTGGAAAAACTGTGGAAAATAGAGATGTTACAGCCCCACCTTATTCACTGCTGTAATAATTTGGGACAGAGAAAAACACAATAAAAAAAATTAGACTCTGCTGAGTTTACTAAAACCTGTCGAGCCTACTGACTGACTGCACTATTATCATGATAAACAGATAAATTCATCTACACTTCTTAGGAGAGGTAGAGGGGAGGCCTAGTTTGACGTATCAGCCGATACCGTGCCTTTTACCCGCATGCGGCGTACACGCACACCAAGCAAGAACTACCAAGGCTCCAATCATCTCGCAGATAAACCAAAAAACACAAATCTCACTATTTTTAACACTAGTAAGGACAAAATAAGCTTTTGAGGAAGACCCCCGAAAACATTCGGCACATCATATATAATCGAGTAGACCATTCTCTTGTTTTCTTAACTTGTGTCAACTGGCTAAATGCATTTGATTAGACCTGAAACAAATTTCAATACTTACTGTAGAAGAGCAAAGTTCTTGACCTTAGTGGTCAAGTTGTCTTTATTAGTTAAATGTTAATTTCTCTGCGTGGAGGAAATGTGCGAACTGTGAATGTGTTTGAGGTTTAAGATATAATTTGAATCAAGCCTTAGGTTTAAGATGTACAATACTGCAGGAAACATCCTGGGCCTCACTTTGGCTGTGTTGTTCTCACACACTTCACTCAAACATTTAAATGGAAAAGGAGTTGAAATGGTCACTTGGTTTGTGCTTTCATACTCTTAAGTTTTCTTAAGAGTATGAAAGCACAAACCCAGTATAATAATCATTTTATACAGCGCCTTTCAGGAGACCCAAGGGTGCTTTACATAGTTGGGCAAGAAAGAGAAATAATAATTAAGACAAGACCTCAAATTGACACGGTCAGGGTGGGACAGCTGACAGCTGGCTGCACTTATATGCCTTTGTGACCAGGATAATAATGTTATCTAAAACAAAGACGTATAATGACAGATTTAATCTAGACTTTCTCTTTATTAAAATGTTTCCAACTAATCCAAAAAAAAAAAAAGAGAGAATCTGCTAGAGGAGATATTTTCCTCACATCAACATAAAGCATTAACAGATTCAAATATTTACCATAAATGATTTACCTCACTCTCATCAATATCATTCTTCTTACAAGAACATCACTCATTACATCCCTCAAAGTAAAATTGAGGAACACATGACAAACAAACTGAATGTGACACTGGCTAAATATTAGCTAGTTCATCAGATATCTTAACAAGCACTTAATAATGAAAGAAAGTGAAAGTCAAACAATGATGGTAGTAATACACAGTTCAAGCTAGAAAAACACTAAGAGTTTCAATTAGACTCTAAAACAAATTTTCAATGTGTTGCCCCAATACTTTCCAGTATATGGGTGTCTTTCCCTTACCAATTCTATCTTTTGATCGAGGGAAAAGGAAGTTTCTTTAAATACAATTGGTTGCACAAGTCATTATAAGCATTTTATGCATTCACTTTGCTATGGGTAATATATTCTGCACCAAATGTCTTGTTTTAGAGGAGGTACACCGGATGAAATAGCACTTAATAGTCATCATCATTATCTGATGTCATTGTAGCTGTTGCGTTTCGTATCACATTGGAATGCTTCATCTGAAAAAAAAGGAAGACATAAAATTTAAGTTTAGAGTATGTAGAATACATTTTGTTAACAAAGAAATGTGATGAAGCTTATCGTGAGAGAGAAAATAAGATTACTGTAAATTTCGACTGGTGTATGATGTAGTGAGGCCATTTGAATGACAAAACCATTTCAGGTTAAATTTGTATTTAAAGTTTATGTCTGAGATGGCAGGGTAATTAAATCTGTGTTCAAAGATGCATTCATTTGATATTCATTTGACATTCCTATAACATGTCACTCTACCATCTTATTCGACCCATTCGTCAGACAAACATTAAACAAACTTAAGTTACCTCTTAGAAGGTTGTGCAAGTACATCGTTTGGATAAATAAAGACAAAATATGTGTCAATAAAATAGAAAAAAAACTGTGATATGTGTCTCTCTGAGCACGTTTACTGTACAGACTATTCATTACAGGGTGCTTGAAATTGTATTTAAAACAATTATAATATAGTTTACCGTTCTACACTAACCAGCTATCAGCTGATAGCTAAGCTATCAGATGAATTTGCACACACAAAACCACACAAGTAGCTGCAGTATTTTATAAATGAACCCAAAATATGAAACTGGTTTATTTGCAGTGAGTCAGTGAGATAGCCAGAGGATCTATGATCTCTGCTTATAGCCAGGTTATGCATGACACTTAAGTTGTTATTTTCTAATTATCTTCCTGAATTCCCCCTGAAAAACATCTTAACTTCACCTGTTGCTGTCTAAACCATTCTGAAGTGATGAGTCAAGTTTTCAGTATCTACCATAGATTTAACAGTTTAACCAACTAACATTACATCGTTAGAGACACGCAACCACACAAACAAAATGGTAAAGTAAAAACATTTTCTTTAAAATACAGATGAATACCACTAAAAATAGCTAACGTTGGCCTCCTACAAACAGCATTTCAGCACCATAGCTCACGCTAGCTAGCTAAACAGTTTGTTATGGACTGCAAAAGCTGTTTTATAGATAATAATAGGTAGATTAGGAATCTAAGTTGGGAAGCCAAACTAACTGAACAGTTAGGAAATACATATCCACAGAACAGAGAACTTACTTCATTATGCTTCATAAAAGTTTGAAGTGTAGTCTTTGGGCGGTGAGGGAAACTTCACTGCCGGCAAGCAAAAGTTGCATCAGTTGAGCAGTGGTGCTCTGCTCTGATCTCCTTTTCCTTTTTGTAGGTGAAATAATGTTTAAATTTCCATAACAAAAATGCATTATTGTCGGGGCTGTATGCCAACTCCCATCAAGTATCCCACGTCGTGGTGTGAACCAGTGAGCCGCATCCAGTAACGTCATTAGACCATTTCAGTCAAGGGCTTCCGGGAAATATGCTCTGAACTGAGGTCATGTTATTTAAAAACAGATGAGAAACATGAGAAATAAGACATGTATTATTTAAAGTAAAGACATCAAATGTAGCCGATTTTCGTTAATGTCATACATAAACACTTTTTCTCCAATCTGCATTCATGTATGATGAACAGCAGTAGACCAGCTGGTGGTCATATAAATTGGAATTATATTCAAAAATTAATTAAAATTTTGGCTAATTTGCCTATAATTGGTTCTTTATTTATTTATTTTAGAAGCAGTTGATGTGAACCAGATTGACACATTTAACTTTAAAAAAGGTACAAATTTTTTTTCTGGGGAACCATGAATCCGGAACCCCGTAGAACGTCTGGGGTTTACCTCCCATAGTGTCTAGGAAACACTGCATACATACATTGTTATTTATCAGGGGGGAAATTCTGTGTGTCGATTTAACAACATTCAATGGATATAATAAATACAAGTGCATTTCCTGCTACAAATGGCAGTAGACATTTAAGTAAAGCAGAGTCAGTGGAGATTTAAAATGTAGTAATTTAATGAGAATTTTAGTAAAATGTTTAAAGATTAATGGTCAAAGTTCTGGTTGTGTTTTATGAGTATTCTCACCAAATGATATATCAACAAAGTCCAAAATGTTCCACGGATGAATCAAAAAAATTATCAATAGGTTAAACAATTAAAGAAAAAGAAAAAAGTCGTTAGTAGCTCCTTTTTTCTCAGGCATTTAAATAGCTCTGTATATCTAAGGATTGTTTTCACAACATTGTCAAATGAACACAGCTTTTCAAAACGCAAAGAAAAAAATAAAGTTTTGGCTAAAAATGTGTTGTGTAAATGGGACCTGAGCTAACGTAAACGAATTAAAATCTTATTTTTAGCTGATTATACAGAAACAAAAACATAGTTCTGAATATTATGTTATATATTGTATATATTACATTTAATGAATAAACTGCCCTTAAATTTTGCGAACTGGACCTTTAATACTACTAAAATCTAGCTGGAGGACAATGCTGCACGGCGGAACGATATTTAACCAATTACCGATTAATTTACTTTAGGTCCGGTTTAATTGAACTACCCTGAAGTCCCGAAGCGGCACCTTGCAACAAAAATTAGGCAAAAACAGACGGAAACAACCGTTGGAAAGCAATTTAACTATAGAAGTAAAAATATTGACGGTTACCAAAATGAATAAAATAAGGCCAGACTGACATTAATACTGATTCGCTGAAAACTGACAATAAGACGTCAGCCGATTGACAGCTGTTGCATTGGAAAATTATCAATATTTCCAATTAAATCAAATGACACTATGATGCAAAATATATAGAGAATTATAAGACTCAAATAACTGATTTTTTAGTAAGAAATGCCACCCTGTTGCCACTCAAAGACCCAGTGGTGATGCCAAAACAACCGTCAGCTACCTGCTAACTAAAGCGAGTTAGATCCTTGCTTTAAGGTTAAAGACATAAATCTTCACTAACAAGAACACAACAAGGGTTGTTTCTACTTAGATTTTCATCTTATTTGTGCTCTATTGGAGCCGGTAGCGCACTTAACTCCACAAAGAGAAGCTAACCAGATAACAGAGTCGGCTAGCTGGACCCGAACCACCGTCATCGGGGACCGTCTCGCTTCATCCGCCGCTAAACTGCTAGCACGTTAGCAGTCTGTTTATTCTGCTCCATATTAATATACAGCAACTCGGAATGACCATAACTCTGTGGCAAGGGTGATAAAAATGTCTCAATAATATCAGAGGTGTTTTCAATGAAACCAGAAGACCATGAATGGACCATGAATAGCTTACCTCGGCTTTGAGCTGCTCCTGTCGCCGCTATTGCTGCTTCTTCTGCCTGCAGACTGCTGCTCCGCTCCGGCAGGGCCCAGACAGCTGCGTCACGTGACAGACATGTGACCCGACCAATTAAATCATCATAGTTCACGTCAACAACAGAAGAGCAGCAATTACTAAAGACTGGATTAATCCATGTGTCTAATATTCCCAGTGTTAGGCAGGTACCTCAAGTACAGTACTTAAGTACAAATTTGAGGTACCTGTACTTTACTTGAATATTTCTGGTCTATGTCTCTGTTTGTATGCAATTTCACCATTCGAGATTCAAGATGCCTTTACTGTCATTGAATGATATATAAAGAAATTGAGCTGCACTACTCAGAACGGAGCCCTGTACGTTTTAAAAAGAATTATTATCACATATATACATGTTACGCACTCTATTACACATACAGTACAAAAAGACATTGCCAGCATATACATGGAACAATAATAAGAAATATTGCAGTGGTGTAGGTAGTATTGCAGGTATTTTATTCCACATATTACATTGCACATTGTATAGGCAAATAAATAACAAAAGAGTTTTGCACAGAATTATATTTTGGATACAGTTGAGCAGTGGGAATTGTTTTCAGGGTAGAGTTCAGGATGGGGATGGCTCGGGGTAAAAACTATTCATAAAGCTGGTTGAGCAGAAGATCAAATGGTGGAAGCTGAAGAAGAAAGGCTTCTTTAGCTTCGTGCTTCGTGATTGGTAAAATATCCTTCTGCCGTGCAGCTGAAGCGTGCGTGCTTTGACCTACTCCCCCTTGACTGCACTTGCTTCTTCATCTGTTTTCCACCATCCCCAATTTCTCCACAGTTTACCCCAAATACTTAAAATCCTGCATCTTTTTCCCCTCTACACCTTCACCATTCCACCTACTTACCTTTCCGTTCATTCACACAGCAGGTAATCTTGCTGTAATCTCCACCTGTCCAGGTTTTCTTCCACCTGCTCCCACTACAGATCACAATGTCATCCAACAACATCATAGTCCACAGACACTCCTGTCTGACCTCATCTGTCAGCCGGTCCATCACCATAGCAAACAAGATGGGCATCAGAGTCGATTCTTGGTGCAGTCCCTCCTCCACTTTGAACCCCGAGACTCCTACAGCACATCTCACCGCTGTCCTTCTGCTTTCATACATATCCTGTACAAGTCTAACATCCATGTCACTCGAAACTTCCTCGTGCAATCCCAAAATTCTTGACTCAGCACTCAGTCAAACGCTTTCTCTAAATCCATAAAGACACAATGCAACTCTTTCTGACCTTCTCTGTACTTCCCCATCAGTACTCTCAAAACAAACATTGCATCTGTTGTGCTCTTTCTTGGCATGAAACCACACTGCTGCTCAGAAGATGTCACCACTTTTCTTAGCCTAGCTTGCACTATTCTTTCCCAGATGTTCATTGTGTGGCTCATCAGACCTAATCCTTGGGACTTCTTGATTTACACTTTTCACATCTTCCTACGTTCTCGCACTCATTTTCTTCAATCATCAGTTCCCAAATTTCTCATTCCATCTTTCCCTTACACTCTCCTTACATGTAAATACATTTTCATCTCTATTCAGCCAAACTTGCTGTGCGCCCTACCATCTTGATCTCTCTACCTCACAAATCGGTACAAGTCCTTTTCACCTTCCTCAGTGTCCAATCTCTCATACTGCTCATCATAGGCCTTTCAATTAGCATTTGCCATCTCACTCGCTGCCTGAGGTCACATATGTTTGCATCCTGCTTACTTTCCTCATCTCTTTTGCTATTCCACTTTTTCTTCAATAACCTTTTCCTTTTTATAGTCTCATGAACCTTCATGAAGTTCACAGCCTTTCTTCTTCAGCTGCCACCATTTGATCTTCTGCTCAACCATTGCTCGTTTCCTCTTTCTTTTCTTACGTACTTCTGGTGTGTGCTGTCTGGCTGCTACTATCCATGTACCCTGTTAACACCTTGTCATCAATCTCTTTCTGATTGCATCTTCTAAATATTTTGTAGTTCACCTGCGTGCTCCTACTTCCGCTCTCAAAGATCAACCTATGCTCTTCTATTCTTGAAATATGTATTCACCACAGCCATTTCCACTCTTTCCGCAAAAATCACCACCATCTGTCCGTCTAAGTTCCTGTCCTTAACACCATACCTGCCAATCACTTCCTCATCACCTCATATTCCCTTCACCAGCATGACCATTGAAGTCTGTTCCAACCACTACTCTGTCACCCCTGGGAATACTCTCCGTCACTTCATACAACTCACTCCAGAAATTCTCTTTCTCTTCAAATTCACAACCAACTCATGGGGCATAAGCGCCGACAATGTTCATAATCACAACTCCATTTTATATCTTCATACTCTTCACTCTATCTGACAGTCTCTTCACCTCCAGAACACTCTTTACGCACTTTTCCGGCAAAATCGATTTAATGTAATAGAATAGAGTAAACAATGATTATATTTTTTCGTATTTATTACCTCACTGTCACAGTCTTGTACTCCTGAGCTGCTCTATCCATCCATGAGGTAGTGATAGTCCACCCTCCTTACCACAAGGGGGCAGCACTGACGTGTCAGTTCAAGGTTTGTCTTTCCTCCTCCAGAACAATCATGGCAGCCTCTGTGACACTCAGAGGAGAAATGTTTTCTCTGGCTCGGATTTTACGAGGACTCTCACGTTTGGTACTGTAATCATACTTTTCTTATGAACGTATGTAATAATAACGCCATCAGTTAACCACCTTGATAGTTGAAGTCTGTAGAAACAGATAATGTGATTATTTGGTTACCTACGTCTGAAGCTGCATGAAGTTTAATCAGTAGATGTCATAAATGTTTCACTAAAAACTGTTTATTTACAGACACCGAGAGCTTTGAGCGCCTGTTCACATCATAAGATATGCAACACAACCCGGTAGGCTGCAGGTTTTATTACTTGCGTTGTATTGATAATTGTAATAATAGTGATTTGTCACATTTGAGCCTGAATAAAGCAGCATTTTTATGATTTAATTACACAAACTATGGATACATTATCGTACATGTTATTTATCTATGCATAGTATACAATCTAAATGTGTATTTGACAAATTTTACAAGTCAAAACCGTAGCTGTAAAGCAAAAACAACAACAAACAAAACAGACAAAAAACTATTAAAATGAATTTAACTAGACTGAGGAAATCAATGTGTGATATATATATACAAATGATGGTAAAACAGATGATATTGAGTTAGAAATGCAGGCTTTTGTTTGTATGTTTCCCTTTTTTTGAAGTAGTGTGGCACTATTAAGGAGATCTAGTAACGTAGGATCTAATATGTAAAAAAGGCTTAAGCTGTAGATTAAGGTCAGTTGCTGTACACTCTTTCCTCGGGGATCGTTCAAATATAGAGAAATAATTTTACTATGTTGCACTGTGTATAACTTTCTATATATAAAGAGTACACGTTATAATTATTAGATATTAAGCAAGCATTCAGGTTTACTTTCTGCATGTCTCTTGGTAGGCCTTGTTGCACATTGAAACGCCATTCCAAGTTCAATGAGCATGCAGACATGTAATATATAAAGCTTACATTATTATTATGTTTTGACAATTTATCTCTTTTTTTTTTTTATCAGTGGGTAAATTAACATAATCTCCGATAGACAATAACAAGGTTTACAATATAACTCATAAGACACAAAGCAAAAGTTCTCCTGGGTGTATAATTAACAGACTTAAAAATTATTGCACATGAGGCGGAGGGCAAAAAGTGTTAACGTGTGATTAATTTTGCTCTTTCCTGCAGGTCCCATTTCCTAATTACACCCCGAAGTTCCTTCCACACAGGGGCAGTGCTTTCATCCACACCTTCACCAGTGAGTTATCACTATTACCTCCACCAACGATGTTTCACTTGTGTCTGTGTATTTGTTGGTTGCATTGTCAACAGAATTTTGTAAAAACTCCGAAAGGATTGGCATCAAACTTATTGGGTGGATGTATCTTTGACCTGATTAGACA
The DNA here is from genome assembly GCA_037951165.1 of Lophius americanus. Taxonomy (NCBI): domain Eukaryota; kingdom Metazoa; phylum Chordata; class Actinopteri; order Lophiiformes; family Lophiidae; genus Lophius; species Lophius americanus. The sequence continues at coordinate 9,326,896 of JBBDHG010000051.1, forward strand.
CTTAACATTTTGGTATGGAACTAAGTAAAGAAGGGGATGCATTATCTTTTCTCAGGAGACAAAAATATGACATAGGATTTTCCACTTGAGAAGGCGTGCACTCTACTGTGTTTTATTCTAGTTTGATTTGTGTTCACCCGTCTTGTTTCCTGCTTGCAGATCACCGTCACGGACATGCCTGACGCTCTGTTCCAGAAGGTGTCACTGTTGGTCAAAGGTCACGACAGGGCCGTGCTGGACAGCTATGAGTTCTTTATTACAATGACGGCTAAAGAGCTGGGTATCACCATCAGTAATATGTGAGCAAAATAGTGCAATGTTAGCCATGCGTGAAAAAGATATCTCTTGCTTACTCTGACATCACATCTACGCTCTCCTTTGTCTACTACCACAGTTCTGAACCTCCCAAAAACATGGAGAGGTTTACGCTCCTCAAGTCAGTTCACATCTTCAAAAAACACAGAGTCCAGTATGAGATGAGGACCCACTACCGCTGCATTGAGGTAAGTGATGAGCATGGATTTAAATATTGAAAGGAGGAGTTCATTCAAAAATGAAAACATAAAGATACTAAACAAATATATCAACCCCAACATGTCAAAGTCTAGACCAGGTCTGATTATTTCTGGCCAATTGAGACTATCTAATTTCTATAATAACATAGCGTCACTACACAAACATTAGTGATACTACAAATCCCAGAATGCATCTTTGCAACTCAACTCAAATTTAAAAATTTTCTTCTCCATACCCATTGCCTTGGACCTAGTTGAGTTCAGTATAAAAAAATGACCTCTGATTAGAAAATGGCCACTCCCCCTCTGTGAGTTTTATAATCTTTGAGTTTGCGCTCATCTGATAGCTGTGACATCCAGCCCTAAAAAAATGTACAACAAATGCATCAGTTTATCCTCCAGTCCTGAGGTGAGCATAGTGTTGGATACTGTTGTGGGTATTTGTTATCGGCCATATCAGTGAAACCACTGGCCTGATACTGTGTCGGTCCCTTTTTGTCACCAAACAGTTCTGACACTGTTTCATCAGAATCATAACATTCTCAGAAACTTGCTCCACTGTAGCTCTCATTGGCATTGGACAGCGACCACAGTCGTCCGTCCTTCGACCAGTTTGGTAGGTACCAACCACTGCAGGCCCGTACCACCCAACAAGACATGCAGTTTTCGGGATATGTCACCACAAAAACATAATGTTATTCACCTTTCAGAGGTTGTAATGTTATGGCCGGTCAGTGTTCACATTCATTTTGTTGAAGCTAGTTTGTGAGGTGTGCTCCACAAAAGATGATCATCCTTCAAACTCACATTAAAACCAAGTTTCCATGGACCAACAAAAAAATACAATTTGTAAAAACCTTAAATAGTAAAAGGCAAAACTACTACGTCTTTAAGTGTAAAATAAAAATAAACAAACAGAATAATTGGATATTAGACTAATAATCTTTTTTTTTTAAAGTACGCCAGATTTGCTCTGTACAAAGATTATTACAAACGGACATAACGACTGTTCCTATGGATTTTAGGAAATAGGCTAAAAGTTTGGCATTCGGCACTCTTGAATTGTTGGATTATAGTGAACATAAAGTGTGGAATCTTGTTTCATTGTGGGGACAAAAGTACCCTTTTGCTTTGCTTCACCACACAGCAGAAAAGCTTCAGAAATGTTTGGTGAACTAAGAAATTTCAAGTGATCACCATTAGCATGGGGCTGAATTGTTAACTGAATTTTCATTTTTGAGTGAACCGAGTTAAATTCAGTCAGTCACTGACAGGAACAAGACTGAAGGCTGTTCCTGACAGTCTTAAACAGCAATTATTCCTCTGAGAACTTCAGAGGAATAGTCCCACCCATGAAGATAATTTGTTTGAAAAGGATTTTTGAGATTTGTGATGACAAACAGTGTCTCTTGTAGATCTCTCACATCACAGGCTGTACAGCGCAGTTGTACCTTGAATATGTCCAGAGGAACCTACCTGAAGGTGTCGCCATGGCAGTGACGAAGGTCAGTGACGGCAGTCAGTCAAACATAAGCAAAGATTCAAACTTGCATGATATTTTTTTTATTTTTCTCCTTTTCATCTTGTCAGACAACCATGGAGAAGGTTCCAGATCACATCCTGGAGCCCATGTGGAAGGACGACCCTGCAGACAGCAAGCCCAGCCAATGATGACGAGTTCATGGAACGTCTCTCCTCCTAGAATATGTTGAATGAATGGGATGACATGAAAACTCATGGAACCACCATTATCAGTAGTTGGATACCCAACTAAAGACCCAGATAAATTAGTGTATTTGAGTTCTGTGGTCAAACTGTATGGAATCTATAGAAGAGGATTAGAAACCTGATAAAAAAAATTCAAAACTTTCCCTCTAAAATCACAATAAATTCAGTAAGCAGAATGCTAGAATTTTGAAATTCCACTTGTCTTTTTCAACCTTATTTGTTTTTTAAGTCTGAATTGTAATAATAAAATTGTCCTTCCTTAGGAATAGAATTCATATTACATGTTTATTTATTTTTTCCCACCAATTAATAAATTCAGATTTTCCAGCTAAATTTACCGCAAGTTTGTGTTCATTGAAGTTGGGATTCTGATACTCATTAGTACAATATTTTTGTTACTCACCCAATTTTCACAGGTGTTACTAGGCCTATGCTGTCGTCCCTGATAGCAAGGGTATAAGAAAAGTCCCTGATCCTCAAATTAATTGTGAAATTTGTCCGTAGTATTTTTTGTAAAAACATTTAAAAAGAAACTCCCCCAAGTGTGGGGGGGGGGAGGTGCATCCTGTTTCCACTGATCATCCTTGAGATGTTTCTACAACTTGATTGGAGACTTTTTAAGATCATTATGAATGCAATATGAGACCTACTTCACGTCAATACTGGCCAGGAAGAACAAAGAATATGAAGGATTACTTGCAAGGTAAATTAATTTATCCACTGAAACATATTCCTTCCAGCGGTTTTTCCAGGATTTCACAGGTTTACCATAAAAAAAACCTGGGTAAATGAACTTTAATTTTACCCATCTTTACATGGTTTTAGCACTCAGACCTTACGTTTGACAAAAGTAATGTTGGTGACGTTACTCAGCTTTTTACTTTCAGTGAGTTCTCTCCACTAGTGAAAACACACTCCCTTAACTGTGTGCGAAATGGATGTACTGCGATTAGGGAGGTCACGATTTTAGATTTTGATATCAAGATTCTTGTCAGGGCCATAGTTACGGTGAAAGACTTCACAGAACTGTCTGATGCTGGAGGCTTGCTTGTGAGTGCTGTCCAAAGGCAGGCTTCTGTGCATTACATCCACACCAATCTGCCATAAGATTAAAACCCCCTGCCTATTTTGTGAAGTTCACCAGATTAGCTCTGTTGGGGGAACCACACAACACTGGCTCATAGTGCCGCAACAAGCCGTGGTTCCTTGAGCAAGACCCTGACACCTCAGCATTCCCAATGCAGAGGTACATTTCATGATGCTGTACTGTATTACAGTACGTACTTTGTAATATGTAATAAATAAAGGAAAGACTATTATCACTATCATTAAATCATCCAAAAATAAGACTGATGACAGTTGTCCTTGTGATTTCTGTACATCTGACATGTTATATATATATATATATAAATATATATATATATATATATATATATACATATATCTTCCACGCAACCTTTAAATCCACGTCCCCTGAAGAGAGAGAATCACCTTTGCTATGAATTGTCATATAAAGAATTTTTCCACACTTGATAACCCTAACCCTAACTCCATGATGGCGACCCCTCAATGTACATTAATACATAGTTTAAAAAAGACCAACCTGGCTTTGATGTCCACGGCAGGTGTCTCAGAATCATCCTTGGAAATTATTGACGTTTCATTCATCTTTTCTTCTGTGTCTGCATCCATGTGAAAGGATGAAGGTTGATGAACATTAAATATTCTGTCATTGTATACCAATTAAAAAACATTCTAAATTTGAACACCTACTATAAAAATGATCTACTTGTCAATCCGCATTTTTTTTTTCCACATACAAAAATATATCACTCATGTATCCGATGTATCACGACAAGGTCACCTAATGCAACATGCTTCCAGAGAAACCATACACAAATATAATATGTAATATTCATGATAAAAAGGCTCAACTATTTAGAATATAATGTATTATAATGTATGTGATGAGCCTATTTTTTTTGACTGATGAAGGTCTTACACCTAAATGTTACGATAAATAACTATTATTGTTAGTCGGTGTGTTAGAATTCCTTTTTTGGACGTTTTTTGGATTTATCCCTGTACTGTATTATTATTATTTATTATTACTGCAATGCATTGATAGGCTAAGTATTTGTTTGTCAAACTACAAAATGTAGAAAAACTACTTGGCTACTTGTTATCTTGATTTACAAGTGAAGTTTGGTGAAACAATTATGTGTATTCCACATACAGAGATCAGCCATATCATTGTAACCACAGACTGGTGAAGTCAGAATAACCATGGTTACTTGTCAGTGGGTAAGATTTTTCAGCAGTAACTCAACATTATGTTCTGAAGTTGATGTGTTTGAAACAAGAAAATAGGTCGCTTGGAGATTTTGACAAGGACATCATTGTGATGCTAGAGGACTTTATCAGAGCATCTCCAGAATCTCAAATAAGAGCCTCATTTGCAAGCATTTACTGATATGTAGAACGACATTTGCAAACATCACTGATTTCCTTTTTGATGCTGTCTGAGATTATTATAGAAACCCGGTGTTCCTAGTGTGACAAAATTACTGCATAAAGCTCGGAAACATGAAACTGTATCGTTGCATTTACTTTGTGGCTTATCCGGGTGTGACGGATTGTGAATGCCTTACACTGACATGTTTGACATATTTGTGAGCAAAGAGCCAACAACTGAAAGTAAAAGCAGGATTATTATTATTATTAACATTTGCAGAGCCTTGAGCTATGGGTCAAAACTACAGCAGATGTGATGCTGAGTTAAAGTAGAAGATTTTGGTGAAGTAGAAGCCTTGAGAGGCCGAGAGCAGAGCATGAACCCGACATTTGAGGAATTTATATTTTGAAATAACTACCGGTTATTTTGAGCAACAGACCCAGAAAAACTTAAAGACTGAGGCTGCAACTTGGTTTTTTTTCCAAGAGGTGTTTACAATTTCACTTCATAGACCATATTATAATGAACCCAAAGGGAACTTTATTTGTTCCTTATGGATCTCCCTTTATTGTTGTGTAGATCAAAAACACACACAAAGATTTGAAATGTATCATATAGGAATGGGTTTTTTCGAGTTTAGTTTCTGATTCTTAACTCAAAAACTGTTAAACCTCTTTTGAAAAACCTTCTACAAACATCAAATGAGTATTAAAGTGGTGGTTTGCCATTGAGGAACTTTATCGTCTTTTTTTTTATTTCTGCAAATAATCAGAGTTGAAAACAACAGAACTTCTTTCCAAATGTTTTCTATGAATAAAAAGCCCTCGATGCGGGGGATCCTAGGTATTTCATCGTTAATATTATAGTCATATCGGATGCTGTTGTTCGGGGTGAAGTTCAATGGGAATCTATTTACTGTACATGGGCGAACCTGTTCATTTCCAAACGGTGAAACCTAACATAAAAAAAGGAATGACTTACTTTTGTGGTGATAGAGCCGAAAATAAAAAATATATTCGTATTACAAAAGATTTTAAAAAAAATACAAATATATTCCAAAGACTTATAAGTGCCTCCCCTACAATTTAAAACGGCGGCTACGTCTCTATCGTTTGGATTTCTTCTTCTATTTTGTCTTCTCGATTCCTCCTCTACCTCTTCTTTGTCTTCTTACTGGCGTACGCTAATTTAGAATTCTGATTGGGTGAATGGTATGACGTCATCTCTATTATTATTTAATATATCAGAACGTTTTTTTTTTTTTTACAAGTTTATAAGCTGGAAAAACTTAAACTATACGTTTAATAATACGTTTAATTTATAACGCACTTTACATTTGGATCAAATCTCAGAGTGCTACAAAGTAAAAGCAGATAAAAGGATCATTAAAAAAAATAATAATAACTATAAAAACATGACCAAAAAGTAGCAATGATAATTAAAGTTATAGATTCTGCTAAAAAGGAAAGTTTTAAGTCCTTTTTTAAATGTGTCTGTGGAGCCCTCAGATGGTCAGGGAGGGCATTCCACATATGAGGGGCAGCAGAACAGAAGGCCCGATCACCCATGATGCTGAGCTTAGTCCGGGGAAGAAGGAGGTGGCATGAGTGGGTAGAACGGAGGGATCGTGTTGATGTCAGTGGGGTGAGTAGTTCTTTCAGGTAGGGGGGTACTGGTGAGTGAGGAGAGAGATCTTATAATCAATCCTGGTGGAGATGGGAAGCCAATGAAGGGAATGAAGAACGGGGGTGATGTGTTTGTGTTTACGAACTCTCATCAGGATCCTTGGACCACTGTTTTGAACAGACTGAAGTCTTTGAAGACTTTTATCAGGGATCCCGATGAGAAGTGCGTTAAAGGGTTAGACCTTGTGTTTCTGATTTCATTAGTAAGGCATTTAATTTGTTGTTTTCTTTCAGTGGTTTCCATCTGACAATTACTTGCTTGTTATTAACTGATTGTAGGACATGTCAATATGTAGTGATAATTTAAGGTTTTAGAATATTTTTTTTCTTCTGTTCCCCTTGACATTTTGATTGTTTGATACCTACAAAAGTGTCTATTTCCTTATTTTTTAAAATTATTATTGTAAGTTGTTGCAGCGGCATAATTACAATAAATTATTTGAAAAATAAAAATAAATAAATGTAATTCTTTGTAGATGTTTCGGTACATTTTTAAAAGAAAATAGCCTGGATCAAACAAAATGTTTTTTGTAAAATATATTTTAAAAAGCCTAATTTATGTAATAAAATGGTATTGTTTATTTACAATAAAATGAAATTAAACTAATAATAATAATATAATAATACATTTAATTTATAAAACGTATCTAATCAGTTACATACAATCTACCAAACTGGATGTAACTCAATGAATCTGTGTAAATATTTACAAAAAGACTGGTATATTTATATAAGGATTTGAATAGTTAATTTATCTCGCCATTTATATAATTATGTACCTTTCCCACATATCAAGAGTTTAATATATCAAGCAGCATCTGAATTTCACAAATAATTAAACAAAGTGTTTAAAAATAGTTTATCAAAATTATTTATCAAAAACTCATTATAACTGGACTCTAGACTGTTTATAAGTCAAGTTGCATTTCATTCCAATCATTTCATCAATTTCCAATGACACAATCCATTATTCCAACCTCATATACAGAAAATAAAATCCCTCTAAATAATATTTACATCAAGGGTCAAGAAGAGAAGGGGACAATATTACAAGAAATTCAAGGAAAAGTCCGGATGAGTTATCCTGGTGCGTACTAGTTGTCCATGTGCGTCTTTTACGCGCAGCTCAGGATCTCCGAGAGCTTGTTGATGTACTCGATTGTGTATTTGAGGGTCTGGATCTTGGTCAGAGGTTGGCCCCTCTTGCTGTAGTCCGGCGGCAGGTAGTCCCGGAGTTGGTGCAAAGCCTCTGCGAGACTCCTCATGCGCATCTTCTCCCTCTCGCTGGCCTTCATCCGTCTTTTGGTGGACATCTTGGGTTTGCTCAGCCTGTGCGTCTTTGGATTCTCTGTGCGACCCGTGAAGCCGTAGGAGAAATCGTGGACCTCCTGGCTCCCGCTGGAGCAGCACATCTCCGGCGAGGAGCACATGGAGGAATCGGCGGACGGAAGGGAGTCCTCTTCCAAAAGGTTCCAGTCAGAAAGGGCTGTGGCTACCTCCAGGTTCATGGTGGCGCTCCAGACGGACGGCATGAGGGCTGAATGACGGGAGGGGATTCCACCATAAGGGTTTTTATATCTTAGCAGTTCTCCGGAGGTTTAGAGAAGTTCAAAGAACGCTCAAGTGCCAAAATGCGACCTCCTCGTAGGTTGTCACTGGGGTGTGAATGACGCTAAATAGGCGGATAATGTGATAGAAAGAAAAATAATTAGGTTTCTTTTTGTGTGAAATCACCCTTTAAAGTCTGCACGACGACAATTATCAGTTTGATGTGATCCGTCTAATTAAGGAATGAGAGGATGTGGTTTCACCTGAGACCTTAACACCTCCCTGACAAGTCAGGCCCGCGTGTGTCTCTAGTCTGGAGGGTTTATAGTTAAAAAAAACATACTTTAAAGAATTCTCCTGCTTTGATGACAGAAATACCAATAAATTACATTTTATATACTCAATGTTTGGATGGTTACATGCTTGTAATCAACTCATTGTGACATTCACATGTCAATGTCTGGCAATTATTGATTAACTGAGTTAAATACAATGTAGAAAAAAATACAATATGTATAATACAATTTACAATTTTCAGAAAAATACCACAAGCTCTGGTTGCCAGAATTTTGCCGAATAAGATAAGGTCGTCATGTACAAGACATTACAATAAATTAATATAAAACATAGGTCTAATGTCCACCTGTAAATTACAATAAATTCAGACATTTTAAAAATGCTTGAAATCAAAATTATTTAACAGATACACCATATATTGTATTTTCCTCATCTCGTTTCTGTAGTAGTAGACTTGGTTATCTAAGTTTCATGCAGCAAAATCTTTCATCTAGACAGAATAATTAATTATTCTGTCTATATTAATTATTATGTAAACCTTTAATTTACATAATAATTCGCTTATTTTATAAATATTGTATTTTTCTGTTAATTTTACCAAAAGGTTTGTATTTTCACTGTAAAACTGTTTTTTGGTGTTCATTTATTGAAGATAATTCACCTAATCTCCTACGGTATAGTATCTCGTTTTGAAGTTTACGGTCTTAAACCATATGCATTTCTACTATTGTAACTTCTACACACAATTGAGTGTAATTGATTTTCATACATTATTAAATTATTTTCGAATAAAAAACAGATTTCACCGCCTTAAATGGACGTAACATGTGCCCTTTCTGAATTTACCATAAAATATTATACATTATTTTACCCTTCACTAACTTAATGCTTTCAACTAACATCAGTTCCGAACTGTCAAATTATATTTCACATATATTATATTTATAACAGGATGTTAGCCCTTTTGATAACAATATATTTACACAAAGACCCTGTGCTCCGACAAAAATACAGAGAAAAGTATATTTCTACATTCAAAAAGTAGATTGCTACCGTTTATACATTTTTCTTGTTATAATTAACGCAGAGTGAGATATGTAAGTGATTAGCAATAACATGGTAATTACGTTGTTTTGATCGTACATTATATTTACTTTATTATTAGTTTGAATTAAAACAGGGGATGTAAAACGGTAAAACGTCCTCTTCCTCAAACCTGCTATAAAAAGTTATACATTAATATAATTTTACAGTTCAAATGATTTAATGCTTTTAACTAACTTATGTCATGATCAAAACTGTCAAATATTTATTCATGTTCAGGATTTTAACCCTTTGAAATCCGGTTACAGTGTGTCCATTTGTGAAAAAGACGCTCAGAGGGAGGAATTATAAATGCTGCACAGTAGAACTTTTTTAGCACTCTCTGAGATCCATAATAACACACACATTATTCGACTTACAACCATAGTCTTTCTTGGTTCTACTCTTCACCTACAAAGCCAGTTAGAGGAAATAAAGAACATTTCACGTTTCTTCCGTATAATGTGCTAAACAATGGAAAATCGCATCATGACATAGAAAAATGTAAAAGCAATTCTGAAGCTAAGATTTCAGAATGGAAGGCGAAAAACATGGAATGCATGATTTTTATTTTTCTGATGCCAGTGTCAAACATTTCAATTTCCAACCCAATTCCCCCCAAACGCACGAGCTCTCCAAAACTCCGACTTACTGCATGATTAGAGCCAGAATTATTTGCAAATAAAATATCTAAATTGAAATTAAGGCAACAACATCAACACATTGATTCTCCACTTTTTGACCTCTTAGTGGAGTTTGAGAAGTTTTCCATCCCGAGAAAATGACATTCTTGGAGACAAAGTTGCGGTGCAACCGAAGGGATCCTGGTAAAAGGGGGAAAAACAAGATTTAAGATGCCGGGGTTGTTATTAAGGCAGAGGATGCAGCTGTCACCAACCTCCTGCCAGACGTCTCATGTCTGAAAAAGGTGTGTAAGGCCTCACTCAGGATCAAGGGACCCAACGCTGGTGGGTTGTTAAGACCTTCCTCAGCGGCATCTCTGTCTATTATGTGTTAGTTAAAATCTACCCATCAAACAACATAGAGACTGAATGGAATCAATGTCACTTATTTCAAGGAATGTCTACCATGTTGAGTCAATATTAATGAATTCATTTAGTTTACTAACGTTAAATAATGAAAATGTCTCCATAAATCACACAGGTTTATTGAATTATTACACATCAAATGAAAATAAAATATGAAAAAAAAGGCATATTGTCTCTGCATTCATTATCTTATGAAACTAAAACATCTAAAGGATCATACCATTTCAAATAATGTTAATTTTTCAAGTGATGGATATACAATGAACCCATAAGAACCCATTTCTGTCCAAAGGAAAATCATGGGAGCTCTTTTATATTGGACGCAGTACTGCTGAGATCTGTAACGTTTCACATGTGTTCCATCAGGCTACACACTTCTCTCCTCATTTGAAAATAATCCGCTTGACTGTTGTTTTTTTTAAGTGCACGTATTTTTTAATTTGGATTTTTTTTTTTTCGATTTGCAATTCCACAACATACATCCCAAAAATATATAACATTCTAAGTTACAAGAAAGCACAACAATATTAATAACAATTGTCTAACACAGAGCACTTTATAAATGCAATGAAATGGTCAAAAGGTTAAAAAATTCCTTTAATAACAAAAAAACTAAACAAAACAAAAATTGCATGTGAAGACTTCAAGAGTTGAAGATCAAGGATAAAACGGTCAGGAGCAGATAAAGCTTAAAGGAGACGCTCACCTGAAAGTTCATTATTGATTATTATCATTATACATTATTGATTATTATCATTATACTCTTGGAAATGATGATGATGATGATGATGAAATGATAAAAACCCGTTTTAGGGAGGGTCTTAGTCCAGAGACGATTCTCAATACTCACAGCAAAACAGAACAGCTGTTTACTCCCAAAGTTTGAGGATAAGGACTAACTGTAAGTCATAGAAAAGAACCCAATCTCTAGACACCACTGAGGCTTGCATTAATGTCATGTTGCCATGGAAACAACCAAAAAGTTCAATATGTCAAAAGTCACTACTATTTATCCTGGTTAATATATGCATTTAAAGTTTAGTGTGTCTAGTCTGAGTTGAGAGAAGTATGCTCTGGACAAAAACTGATTACAGACATACTGGCAGTTGATACAACATTGTTTTTATGTTGAAGGGGATGAAATGATCAAAAAAAAAGAAAAGATAATTTGACTCTATACAGCTGGTAGGTAATATCATCTAAGACTCCACAATCGACTGAAGCTGAAAAGGTAACTGCACACCTCATGGAAAGGTGCTCCAATGTGTGTGTACAAAATGAGATAACCGCTCACCCGAGAGTTTTACGCCGCTGAAGTATCGACAGCCCGTTGGTTCCAATGTATCGTTTTTGTTGGTTCTTATAGTTCTGAGTTTTGCAGAAATTTACATTTATTTCGGATCTCTTCAAGCACTCAATATTGTGGACCCACATGTGCATTTGTGGCCATTAAAAAAAAGACCTTTGAGATTTGATTATGCTAATTTCATTTTGTGTAGTTTCCATAGAAAAATGTTGTTTTTCAGTGACTATAAACCTAAAAAATCTCTGTTGAAGATGTTGGATCCTGAGGTTGATGTTGTAAGCAGTTATAAACGGCTTTGACAAGAGACAAATTGTGAAGACTAGACGACTTAACTTCCTCACATTAAGTAGAGGTGAAAGTTCACTGTTTAATTCAATGATTAATTGTCAAGTCAAATGGACCAGGAATGAATATTCATTCCAGCTTAAGAAAAATCTTCAAATGTATCTCCTTCATGTTCCTGGAATTGTGCTCCTCACTTTTGGAACTTAAGCTTCAGTCTCTCTGCCAGTGGGAGTGGACTGTCACTGCAGGTCACTGAATCATCCATGTCTAGCAGAGTGACGGGTGACGGCGGAATCTGAAGGAGCCTGTTATCTTCCTCGTTAGCTGGTGAGACATCCAGGCATATGCTTCTAGTTGATTCAGATATGCCTTTTATCGAACCATCTCTACTGCAGCTGAGAGGCTTTATGTGGATGGTTTGAGCTGTTCTCACTGTTGGTCTGGTCATTTTAAGTCCAGAAACAGGTTTCAGAGGGACGTCTGAAGTGGAGCCGCACTTGCTCCTGTTTATGGGTTTGATCTTAGTTTTCCTCTTTTGTCCGTTCTGATGGTTCTCTGTGTCGCTCCGTCCGCTGGATGAACCCACGCTCCTACACACACTGCTCTTCGTGGCCTTCTCCACGATCCTGTCACTTTGAGGCTGGTCAGAGTGGGACCTCTCTGTCGGTACGGATGATAATGAAATGGCTTTTCTGACAAATTTGTATTTCTGAGGAGGCTTCATACATTTTTTATCCGTCAAACTCTGAACTTGTACTGCTGGCCTTTGAGATCCTACGTTTTTTGCGGCACACTGCCTTTTGTCAATGAGCGGCTCAGACTCCTTTCCTGACATCTTACTCTCGACGCCACCTTCACTGGAGTTCTGTCCACCTGATTTGGAGTGATGAGCAGAAGCGAGTTTGAGAGACTCGTAGTGTAGTTGTTTTGAGATCATGTCCTTCTGGTCCACAGCTCTGGCGACGTTCCTCATGAGAACCCTTTCCCTTAGAGGACATTCTGTGTAGAACAGCTCTGTGGCACCATCTATAACTTCACTTGAGGTTTTCCGCTTTGCGTCCTCCGTTTCCTTGACCTCGGTGCTTACTGGAGATGTTGTGAAGGACAAAGCATCCCAGTTTATATCGCTCAAGTGCAAAGCGTCGATAACAGCAGAGACAGAAGGTGAGGCCTCGGATTTTGTACAAGACAGGGGAGTATTGGGGCAATCACCCAGAATGCCTTGGTCTTTGTTTGGCATTGGCCTCTGTTTACGGTTCAGAGGAGTGTCCAAAACCACCACCTCTGGTTCCTCTATGGTAGGGAGCAACGTTTGAGTCTGAGTGTTGGAGGAAGTCTGAAGACTCATCTGAGCCAAGAGGTCCGAAATACCATCTGAGATCAGATCAGAAGGCTTCTCCTTTTGACTCTTTGGCTTCTTCTCTGTGAAGAGGATTGAGACAGGAAGTGAGACTTCAAACAGATTTCAAAACACTCTAAGCATTGAAAGGAGAGGGGGGACACATTTGTTAACAAATCCAAGGATGAATATATTAAAACTCTCTCAGATACTGTCGCTCAGTATAACATGGATAAACACGCTATTTTTCTCTACTGCAGAGTAAAGTCAGCTTCACAAGAGGTTCTGACGTACAAGAGCATTTAAATTTAAATTTGGATAAAGAGTGTCCAAACACAGATAGTGTTCTATAAGTATGATAAATTAAACTCAGAAAAATTTATGTAAACTCCAGGTCTGAAATCTTAAGATAGGGACGTACCTGAAGGGGAAGATGGAGTAGACTGGGGTGCAATTTGAATTAATGCGACTACCGCTTCAAAAAAACCCAATCATCAATATATACACTTCAAAATTTGTCAAGTGCATTTGACAAGCATGCTAGCAGATACCAAGAATTACGCATGAAATGGGATTGCTCAGGATCCTTATTGTTTATTTTGGCCCTATGGAACTGTTGGCTCATTTGGCCATGTTATATGGGAGTGGACAGGGGTGCAGGAAGGCTATACGTACTATTAGTGGACAATCACTAACGGTAAATGATTAATGGACTGTAATTATATAGTTTTTTTAGTGTACTCGATAACTCAAAGCGCTTTACATTGTGAGCCATCATTCACACAAACATTCATATGATAAAAGCTGCCATGCAAGGCATCACATGCTCATCAGGAGCGGTAACCATTCACGCCATTATTCACACACCAATGGAACAGCCATTGGGAGTGTGAATAATGCAACATACTGAACCCAGGGTTCAGTATGTTGCTCAAGGACACTATGGACACTATGTGGCCTGCAGTGGCCAGGGACCTTCAGATAAATGGACAACCGCCTTACCAACTGGACACTGCTAAACACCTTCTGGATTACAATTCTCACCTCTTCCTTACAGACACGGCACACAATGTATGGCTGGCAGCTGTAACTGCAGGCAGAAAAATGACAGCCCTGCCAGGAGACCTCTTCACAACATCTCAAGTATTGACTGGAGTCTGAGCTTTCGGACATTCTTTCCTAGAACTATCAACAAGAGCTAATGATGCCGAACAACACACACAATTTCAACTAGGACTAATCTGATATTAGACTAAATATTATCTATCTTAATCAGGACGCTGTATCAGTAGGAAGTTCTGGTTGGTTCTGTTGTAGAAAAGAAGAAGATTCTTCAATAAAAACAATGAACAACTTTTCATGGGTTATTGCTACTGTGAACATATTCACTCTTGACCGTTAAAGGAATGTTTCACTCTGGTTTTAAACATCTGTCCAATCACAGTACCCTTTCACAAATACCCTTTCTCAAACAAGGCAGTTTTCAGGGCTGCTTTGACCACGTTGCATAATTTGCAAGAGAACAGGTTATTGACCAGGGAATCCGTTCAATAATAACTAATAACCTAATAATAACACCTTAACTCCAGAGTTAAGGAGCTGCCAATGACAGGAGCCTCGCAGCTGTATTCTGGAGCATCTGCAGCCTAGATAGAAATGATAAGCATAAATTAGGGCTCACTTATGATCCATCCCAGTTCACTGAATAGAGTTTTGTGCGTACTCTGCGTCCATTTACATTATACTTATGTACGTTTTATGAAAGCTTATAAAGCGGATATGGTCAAAACAAAGCACCATCTCCTGAAATCAATAATCCAAGAAAGACATGACAAATGTATATGTGCATGATGAAGAGGAAAAAGTGAAGGGAAATAGTAAAAAGCTGCTTCTAAATGTCATGAGGAACTGAATGGCCTCACAGACCCCCATACAGGACAATGAGCTGCCACTGATGGGAAGACTCAGTCCGAATGGGTTTCAACATAAGGCCTGAAGACAGCCTCACTCTGAGTGGAAGCTTTCGTAGGAAGTCTAGAATGACAGCAGTTATGGCCGGTGGAGGAGGGTAAAGTAAAACCTGCATGAAGTGACAGAAAGACGCCTCTCGGCTGCATCAAAGCCTTTGGTGTGAACCAGAGGAGCTGCCAAACTCCACATTTTCAGGTGCCAGCGCTGCTGTAACCAACAAGTCAGAGCTCCAGGTGTCTTTGATTAGGACGTCAGCACAGCGTGGGAAGTCTTGGAGCTCGTCAAGTTGCGGGGGAGAGTTTATCTACTGATAACAAATTTAAAGAGAGTATAAGAACATTATATCGCCTTACTCTTTTTCTTCTCTTCAGCAAGAGCTTTGTCACTCAGGTAGCTCTCCACCAACTCAGGGTAGGCAACATGGAAGAGAGACTCTTCCTCCACCGTCCTCACCTCCTGACGATCCTCAGCAGGATGATCATCAGGAAAGACATAATGTTCTGCCAAGAAAAATTAAAAAGTTGTGTCATGTTGGTCCATCAAGTCTCATTTACCTTTTACAGGAATAAATGTCTCTCCTCTGGTTTTAATTGATAGTCGGAAATGAAGTTGATATATTTAAATGTGGTACCGGTCCATGCCCAAAACATCACGAGCCCTAACCTTTTCATTAACGATGCTTACCGCTAAAAATGATCTTTTGTGTTAATCATCCAAGACAAGACATGAACCTAAAGGACAGAAAGTCTAAATGGGTGAAGACGCCCCCTCATTGTATGGGTATTAGAAAAATGTTATGTTATGTTATGTTATGTTCACGCAATATCACAATTTCATAAAAGGGAAAAAAAAAAAAAAAAAACATCATCAACCCAAAAACAATTTCAAAACTTTTCTTTTCTTAGCTTTTCTAAAAATTCACCAAAAAAAGAGCAAAGACCTCAAAAGTCTGATCACTATAAATATATATTTATATATAAATTACTAGATATTAATTGGCAGCAACATCTAAGACTTTTTCAAGTGTATTAAAACTTAAAAAAACAAAACAAACAATACCTTAAATAATACAATTTTCCCAAACTGCAAAAGGCACATGTTCAGTATATAAGAAATGTCTGTATAATATCTGGAATAATAAATAACTTCCCCTTGAAATACATTGAATCGTTTTTTTGTACCGGAAACACCCCTCAGTATAAGCGGAAATAAGAAAAATAAATCTCCAAAATGAACTAGAGTCATCCCGTGTCTCATGTTATCTGACCAATAGTAGAAAAAAAAACACCCAAATATAAAATGAACCAAAATGTTAGGAAAAGACATCTTTAAGACATTGTCGTTTAGGACATCTTAAACAATCAAATGTTGGTGATTTATGCTTAACTCGAATGATTAATCGATTCTTAATTAATTAATCATCTGCCGACTTATAGATCAAATCAATCTGCATAATAAATGAGTTATACATCAAATTTGTCTCCAAAATGTTAATAATCTAGCCTTTAGAATAGAAAGAACTTTATTTATCCCATTACAGCAGCTCTAACGTTGTTTATAGCGTGTAAATAAATAAACACACATTAAATAAATATGAATAATAAAATAAATGCCAAAAGAGTGCAAACCCAAGGAACATAAACAGATATAAATTGGACAGTCCAGTGCAGTTGTGCAACAATCATAAATGATTTATCATCATAAATGCACTCCTAGCTTGTCAACGTCTTTCATTAAAAAAAAAATGACTACAACTGTAATGGAATGATCTCCTTTGGGATTCAGCAGCATTTGAACCAAAAAAAACCCCAGGTACCTCTCCAGGAGGCTAGGGCTTACTCACTAAGTCTGACTGAACTGATTCAGGATCGTTAGTTAACTTTGACTTTGATTTGACAGATTTCCCAGCCTGGAGAGGAACTGGTTTAGCACCTAGCATCTGTTGTGACTGACGTGTCACCTCTGAACCCCACCTCACAGCCAGTCACTAACAGACAACCCGGTGACGAGCAAGCAGGACCCCGGAAACAGGATCACTGAGCCTGTTCAGACCCGGGATCAACATCGGTTGTGAGTGAACGGCTGGAGGCACCACCGCCTCTCCACCGGTGCACTACAAATTAGCATGATAGACATCAAACTTGAATTACAAACATAAAAGATATGAAACACTTTAACTGTAGACCAAATAAAATATAAAGTAAAAACTAATTTACAAGACGGACGGGCCCACGTTGTTTGACAAAAGTAACACAAATTAATGTTTTAGAAAACAAAATTATAAAAGTAAAAATATATTCACAAGATGTGTTACATTTTACCGGAAACAAATGAATGAAAAATAAAACATAACACATTTACATCTTGAGTGAAAAGAAATGATCAAGTAGTGACATACTTTAATAAAAAGCAAAAATAAAGTTAAAATATGTTTCTATCTTTTTCTTTTCTGTGCTGAAAGTCAAATAAAATTTGCATTTTGAAAAAAACAACTGCAAAATTAAAGATGTATTACCACAAAACATTTGAATGAAACGAAAAAAAAAGAGAAAGGCAAGATTACAACAATATAACATTTTTACCAGATGGGACACAAAGATAAAAAAGTTTGTAAAATAAATTTTCTGAAGTGGAAAAAAATCTAGAAAATGTGACATATACAATACAAAATAATCATAATTTATTTTTTAAACATAACAACATGCTGCTGTTGTGGGGTTGTGAGTGGGGTCGATACTTGACCTGTGGTTTTGTTTTGTTTGAAAAAAACAATGAATTAAAATGATATAAATGTTTTTTTCTTCGTTATGCCTCCTCTGTTTGGGTGTCGTTTGGTAAAGTTCAATGAAAAGTCAATTACAAAAAAATAATAAATAAATAACAAAAGTAAAAGCAGAATTCAAAGATGGTACAAACAAACTGGTTCTACTGACGTGAACAGAATCATCTGAATGATGTAAACTGACCTGGTGTGCTCCAGATGATTTCAAAGCAAGCGACAGCGTTCCTCACCCTGGGTTTCAAGATCCTTTGTGAAATGAAAAGAGGTGTTAATCATAAAAAACTTACCTGAGTAATCATTTATTACTAAAGAGTCTTTTTTGGAGGAGTTTCTTTTGTTGTTGATAGAACTTTAACCTGAGCGGCTTGATTTTGGAGGACATTTCTCTTCCATATTTCCTGTTCATCAGCTCCGCGTAGGTCATCAGGACTAAAACCTTTGCGCTGGCGTAGTGTTTCGGCCACTCCATCTTGTCAAAAGCAAATTTCTAGAAAACAGAACATTTTCTTAACATGAGATCAATCGCTGACCCGATACTGAATGGGCCGTTTAAATCAACACTTTACCTGAAACGATAGCAAATTTGGCCGTCTCCTCTGGAAATGTGACACAGGCTTATCCTTAAAGATCAGAAACTCTCTGATGATCTGCATGAAAAAATGTTTTGTTTTTTTAAAAAGGAACATATTAAGACGTTTTTTTAATTCATTCATTCTCTATTCACAGCGTTTCAATTTTAAGTCCGGCGATCTTTACTGGTCCACCAAAGACTTCTGGTGCTTCACGGCCCCAAACAGTGTTGCAGTGATCTCCCAAATAACTGAATAAGGTAGGGAGTTGTTTTGGGCATTTGACAGGCATCTTGTAACATATCCTGTAGAAAATCTCCACATGCACTGACCTTGCTGTAATCATTAACTCCTTCACAGAATTTCTTTTCCCAAAATATAATTCTAACTAAATTCTTTCAAATTCAAACTGTCTTCAAAGCCTCTTCAGACTCTCTTTCACAAACCAACCATTCAGATATTGGTGTTCTGAAAAATGTGATGCATCAAAGTGAATAACTTTTAACGGTAGCTTGACAAGATACTGCAAAATCTGACCAAAGCCATGTACAATTTTCATGAAAAAAACTGACAAAATATTGATTTCATGGTAGATGAAAGGCAAGGAATTTAAGAAAATGTTTCTCAAAATATATTTATACAGAATTTTTCCTCTGCATGTAATCTGCCATGTATTGTAATAAAGTCAATGGCAAACTTCTATAAGTGACAGGTTTTCATGGATGGAGCCATCAATCAATGTAAACATTTATTACTTTATTTTCCTATTGTATAAAAGTAAAAAAAATAAAGTAGAATTTTGTCTTGATAACTGAACATCTGAAAAAGTTTGGAAGCTGCTCGCAGCTTTCATTTTGTTTTTAGATGACAAATAAATCAAGTCAACAACTGTTTCAGTTTTTTTTAGGAGAGTGCTACAACAGAGTGTTGCTGTAAAGCTCCAGAAATGTCAGTGGTTTTAGAAACTTCCCATCCAACATGGCGGTTGAGAAGATGATGGGTGAAATTTCACTTTTAGGTGAGCCTGTGTTTCAGTTTAGACTATGATATCAGCTACGAGACAATAAGCACACGGACAGCCGTACCTCTGTGAAGGGAAACAGTTGACTCGCCAATGTTTTCCTAAAAATAAGAGAAAAATTATGAGAATACACACAGACAGACAAAAACACTTTATTAATATCCATCTATCTTATCTATCTATTGTCAAACTAATATGGCTTTGTTTCCCTTAAGTCACCTACTTCCTTATATTTGCCTCTAAAGCCATGGTGTGGCGAGTCTGTTCATGGCGGTGCCAGTCACATGGACACTGGTAGTCAAAGTCACGAGGTTGGCAGAAACGTTTGCTGTCACAAAGCGTGCAGCCTCCGCGTTCATGCGCCTTTCCTGATCCTGAGGAACGCAGAAAGTAAACAAAAATTGGATAAAAACAGGAGAAAAAGCAAAAAAAAAACAAGTAAATTTAAAGAGTTTAAAGCCACCTCTCATGTACGGTACTATTTAACTTCACGTGTTAAATCCTGTCGGTGACCCCACCTCCCCTTTGATTGCAACCTATTATTAGCAGAGGTCAGAGTTCAAAGCAGGGCACCGCTCACCAGGATGTTGGCAGATGTTGCAGTGAGCAACCTTCTTCACAACTCCCTCAGACACGCCATCACCTTCCTCTTTCCACTGGTTGAACCTGAGGAGATCAAAAAACTATTTTTTTACTCAATAAAAAAAGATTGCATCACAGCGAAAATGACATAGGAGTGCATTTAGAAACACAATTAGGTTCTGTCTTTGCTGAAGTCAAGGTTCAGAATTGTGTGAGGTCACACCTCGCCAAACACCTAGCAAAAGATTTTGTTGATAACATTACAACCATTGAAAGGGGAAGTCAGAGTGACATTGGTGACATTGGTGGACATTGGTGGACATTGGTGGAGATTGGTGGTCAGTGAGAGGGATAAATTAGACAGGAAGTGAACATCTTGTCCTGAAGTGGATGCAGTACCACTGGAGCACATTGGGGGTAGTGTCACCATAATCTGAGCAAGACATGACAAATGTTTGCGGACATGGCAACGAAGAAAACAATGTGACGTGGTGAACTGGACCTCTATGTCCACATGTTACAAGGTATTTAATGCCGTTCATGGAACACCTCCAAGTTCCATCACTACGGCCACTTTTAATTTAGTCGTGTACATTATTCAAACCTTTTCTACTTCGCCATTGTTATTGCCGAACTTTCCACCACAATCTTGTGGAGGCGTTGATGGTAACGTGAAGGACTCAATAGAAGTATGCAGGGCTTGACAGCCATATTTATTCTGCTTGCATGGATTGGAGAATAAATAATCCTTAAACGTCCAACAGTCCCGCCTTGGACTGGCAAACAAGTGTACAGACTCTATGTAAACTCTTTATGTTTAACTATATAAAAGGTACAGAGAGAGGAATAAACTTATAATCTGCACTCAAACAGCAGGGGTGTCTTTTACCTCTGCAGAAGTGTTTGTCCTTTCAGCACCTGGATAAGCCTCAGAGCTTGTTCTTTACCAACACCTGGTACACCCTAATGGAAGAAAGGTGAATTTAACATCAATATTTCATATCGGTGATAAAAAAGATTTTCCAAATTGAGAAACCCACGCTACCTTAGGAATATAATCACAGCCAAGGAGGATTGCCAGACCGACGAGATCTTCTCGGGAGAGATGTAGGTCTGTCTGAACCCTGGAAGTCCTGTAGCAGTCCACAAGAGGGTCCTAGACGGGGAAGTGAAGAACAAGGTCAGGAAGTTTGATAGTTTTTACACTCAAAGTAAATATATTCCTTTTTCAATATTAAAAAAGTTGAGGACATTTCAACAGATACAGGCAGGGTATTATACATAGACAGACGCTTGGCTTATTATGATTCAAATCTTTGTGTGAAATTTAATGTCTTTTTTTAATCTTTATTTAACCAGGAAATATCCCTTTGAAATCAGGCATCTTTTTTGAAAGGGTGATTTTGCAAAGAAGAACATAAATCCCGACACCTACATCTACCAGTGTTGCTTTTACAGCGTATGCATCATATATGTGGTGGGAGTTATTGTAATTACCACTAAATAAAGTCATCCTGAGTTAGAGCTGATATGATTGTTGTTGCTGTACATGTCTGGGTTTCTTCTTCTCCATTCACTCCATCTAACTCATTCTCTACCCATCTGGTCCAGGCAGACCACCCAACTTGAGCTGGTATCTGCACCTTCTCTTCACTGTCTCCATGTTTTTGCTCATGTTGGGTCTCTGTAGAATAAAAAATATTGTGTTTTTCTGCTCATTTTGGAATGTACCTTGAGACAACATTTGTTGTTGCGATCTGGTGCAATATAAATGAATTAGAATTGAATATTACATAACTGGAGGCATTTTTCTCATGAGGACCGGGCTAAGATTCTTGGGGTTTGCAGCCAGAAGCTATTGGTAAAAAAGAAGCTCTACAAAGAGCTGAAGACGCTCGTCATTCAGGCTGGAATAATTTAGAGCCTGCAGTCGTCAGTAAAAGAAGCATTCTGAGTTAGATTTGGGAAGAACATTTGTAATAAATGTTGTTTTGAGCTATTTAAAATGGTTTCCTTTTGATTGAACAGTTTATTTTGCCATTAAACCTAATATAAAAGAGATGTTGGATTATGTTTCCTTCGTATATGTCTGCAAAAATATTTAACTGGACATGTTGATACTTTGGAGTGCTGCATCCATGGTAATAATAATAATTTGTATGTATATAACAGTTTTCAAAAGTGTTTTACACAGTTAAAACAAGATTAAATATAACATCAGCATTTTATTTATGTTTCCAGATTTCCAGATTGTTGTCAGTTTTTATGATTATTATTATATCATGTTTCAACATTTTAGAGTCTATTTCCATTATTTTATAAAGTATTTTTTGTGTAGTTTCATAGATTTGACTTCCTACTGCGTTTCCTCAGTTCAGTTACAGTTTTCATATTTCCATTATGTAGTTGTTTTTGCCTTTAGCGTGGATTGGGATGATGGTTTGGAGTGTGGGGGTTTTTGTTTTTTATTGTATATCCTGTTTTTAAAGTTCTCAATGTGCTCCACTGTGTGGTTTTCCCTTGTGTGTGGATTAGGGTCTATGGGGAAATTGTTTTCATCATGAAAAGCATTTTGTATTACTTTTAATGTTAGATGTATTTGGAGGTGCTCTGTACATGCTACATCTATTGCCCATCTGTCCGTCTCTGAAGAGGGATCCTTCCTCGGTGTCTCTACCTGAGGTTTCTTCCCTTTTTTTCCCCTGTTAAAAGGGTTTTTTGGGGAATTGTTCCTTACCGGGACCGAAGCTCTAAGGACAGATGATGTTGCATCATGTACACATTCTAAAGCCCATTGAGGCAAATTGTGATTAGTGACTTTGGGCTATACAAATGAAAATTGACTTGACTTGATTATATACAAAGAAAGTTTGATTGATTGATTGATTAAAGCTGAATTAAATGACAGAATTGAGCTCAATAAATACAAGTGAAATAAGTTGTAAAATACAAAAGACACATTGTAAATGACGTGAAACAAAAGACTGAGTAAAATACATAAAGAAATACATGGCATTAAAATCATGTGCTATGATGTAACGTCCCAATAAAAGTTGATAAAAAAAAAACATACTTTACTGTTCATATTGAAGTTTCTGTACACTGTCCGGGCTCCATACAGAAAAGCATCTCCATCATTGGTGATGCAGCCGTCCACCAAGCCCTGAGCGTCCAGATAGGCACACATGGCCTCAGCCTCGCCTGCAGCTGTCACCCATGGGACACCAAGAGAGTCCAGCAAGTCAGCGCACTATAGAAGCGTGATAAACATTAAAAGCATGGCTTCATAGTGGCTGGTGATGCAGGTAAAGTGGAGGACCAACAAACCTCTTTGAGTACAGCTTTAAAGCGCCCTCTGCTGGTGTTTGCTGCAGCCTTTTTGATTCCATATCTCATCTCTGTCCTCTTGCTCATGGTCTCTGCTTTCAGTTTAGGGGCTTCTCCCTCCATCACAAACACTAGCTTGACCCCCATAAGCGTTAGGGATGACACCCTGAAAAATAAATTCCTGGACACGGAAAAGCATTGCCTTTATCTGGTTTGCTAAAGATGTAACTCCTTTCTCCTGTTTTACTCACTGCTCAGATTTAATTATAGAAGCAGGATAAACGTTTGTTATCTTTAAATGACAATAGATGAAAGAACGGGAGAAAATTGTCCTACATTGATGTGTTTCCTCCCATCAGCCTCCTTATCTAAAACTTCCAATTAGACCTGATGGCCAACATGAGGTGATTAGCCTCATTATTTGTCTTCCACATTTAAATTCAACATTTACTTTTATCTTAAACAATGGTTTAATCTGCTGCAATAATTCCAAAAATGCATTAGGTGTAAATGCCTCTCCTTCCCTCCATCCATATATAAATCCAACCATCTATCTCCACCATCCGTACGTACATCCATCCTTCTTTGCTTCCATCTATTCTTCCTTCACCCATCGATCGATCTCCATCCATCCTTCCATTTCCCTCCCATTCCTGTCCATCATCCATCAATCCCTTGTTCCTTTCTCCCATTCTTTATGATTCCATCCTTCCATCTCCATCCATCTGTCCTTCCAACCGTAATCTATCCATTCATTCATCCATCCTTCTTCCTACATCGGATGACCTACATTCCATCCACTCACCCCCTTATCTCCTTCAATATTTCATTTCTTCCCTCCCATCTATCTCCATTCATCCTTCCATCAATTCTTCCTGCGCTACTTCCATTTTTCAGTCCTTAAGTCTATTTTTTACTTCCATTCATCTTTCTATTCATAATTAGTATAATTTATTATACTAATTTTTTTATTCATTTCATGTTTTAGTGGACTGGTTGTGAATAATTGTCAATACGTGTTTCAGTGTATGCGCTGTGTTCATCAAACAACTAACCAAGAATTCTGTACGTTTAACACACAATTGCCACAAGTTTTCTTTACCTTTATGTTATCACGACTGTTGTAATTATTAGGTGATTATTATGTGATGTTACCTGAGGTGGGGTTTGGTGACTCTAGCGATCATAGCCTGGACATGTTGAGCTTCACAAACCCATAAACTCAGGTCCACCGCCAGCGTTTTCCCGCTCAAGCTATAGAGCGGCACCGACTCACGAACCGATTCCACAATGGACCACAAATCATGAACACCCATAATTACAAAAAAAATATGTTTGAACCAACTGATACCACAGATAAAACAGTGTAGACGACCATAAACGACCAAGAACAACGGCTAACAAGTTTCAAACACGGGCGCCATGGAATGGGACGCGTTCCGTTTAGTTACACCTTTGAAAACTATATGACCTTGTTGTCGTAAGTATTGTCAGAACGTTCAAAGAAAAATACTTTTGCAACTTAATACAAAAATTTTAGTAACTTAACCCTCCTTAAAATCAATCAGAAAATCAATGAAGATCACATACGTGCATTAAATACTCATGAAATACTATTGAGTAAAGAAGGAAGGAAAGAAGGCTGCAATTCCTCAAAGTGGAACGATACCAGAGGTTGTTTTTTTTACTTACGTCACATTAAAGCGCCAACAAATCCTCGTTGCTATGGTTACGAGGCTGCTGTGACGAGACTTTTTATTTATTTATTTATTTCTGTCAAATCATGCAGACCTGGTGCGCCGCGATACATTTACTTTACGTCACTAATTACGCTGCTGTTGCAATAACTAAATGACCAATTGTGTCCTGTCATCCCGGGTAATTTGTACTTCTTCACTAAACGTCCATGGAGTCACAAATGCGCATTAACATTGTGGGCTTGGTTAAAGACATAGGCTTCCACGTCGCCAAAAGTATTGCTCAGGTAAAATGTTTTGACATGTACTTAATTTTAATGTATTTGATATGATTAAGACCTGGCTTTTAATAACCAATTTTGCACAACAGGGACTAAAACAAAACTTTCCTGACACATTCTTGGATCCAAGAATTCAACCACTGCTTGAATTTGACTGGCACACATATCTGAGCAACAAAAAAGGGGTAAGAGTTGGATGAATGGATGTATGTATATATGGATCGAATGGTCCTTAACACCAATTTTATTTTTTTATTTTTTTGTGTAATGGATTAAACTGCTGCTTAGCTTAATACTCTAATTTCCATCAGTCAGCCACAACATTAAAACCAGGGAGGAGTGAAGACAAGTGAAGATAACGTTAATTTATGTTGTTAACATGGCACCTTTTAGTGGGTTGTATATATTAGGCAGCAAGTGAACATTTCTTCTGAAGTTGATGTAAAGTGGTCTAAGGAGGGACAATTGTGAACCACTGACTGGGCCTAAGGCTCCTTGATCAGTGTATTGCCAGTCCTACAGAAGAGCTACTGTAGTAAAAATTACTCAAAAAGTTTATCCTAGTTCTTATTGAAAGTCATCAGAGCACACAATGCCACCCCAGATTTCCAACTTCTTGGTACCATACACCATAGCACATCATCAGAGGTCTGGTGGAGTCCATCGATCAGCTAGACCTATGCTGTTGTCCCGACAGCAAGGGTATAACCCCAAAAGTCCCCAGTCCCCCGCATTCTATAAGCAGTCCCCCTGACTGAATGTACAAAAACAGAGTAGAGAAAGCCCTGAGTAAAATATGAGTTTTTAGGGTAAATTATGATATACAAAGTAGATCTCCTTGAGTCAATTCATATGCACCAAAGTTGACAAAAACGGTCCAACAATGAGGAGGTTATGGCTGAATAACAATATTATTCGTAAACCAGCTCCCCCTAGTTAGTAAAAATATATTCTCTCAAGAGTAAAATATAATGTTTATTCAAGATAGATCTCCTCGAGTCCATTCATATGTTCCAAACTTGGACTGAATGGCACCAATGGTTGAGAAACTATGGGAAAACTAGTTGGAAAACATTTGAAGCTAAAGCTCCTCCTAGTGTTAGAAATATAAATTTCGAGCATTAAGCCTCGCAGTAACGTATTTGTGTGTATAGAATTGAACAGCAAACAATGACATTGTTTTTGAGTTTTTTCTGGAAAACTGTGTTTTTGGTAAGAATAGTAAGGATTAAAATCTGAAACAGGAGTAAAATATAATAGAATCTCCTTGAATCAATTCATCTGCACCAAACTTGGGCTAAGAAGAACCAACGGTTAGGAAATTACGTCCGAAAAACAGTGTAATATAAAAAGCTCTCCTGAACTATTGGAGTAAAATACCACATGTAAAAGATGAACCAAATTTGGATTAAATGGAACCAATGGTTTAATATTTATGGCTCAAAGACTTTCAGGGATAACGCTCACCTTATTGTCACAACTTAACAACAAAACTTTCACCAAATCAATCCAGTTCTTTCTCGCACTAAGGTCTATTTAGGTATACATTTTGAAAGTGACCCATGAAACTTTTGAGTTATGAATAAAAAAAAAAAAAGCTTCCCTTGGTAAGTAAAATATGAATTATTAAAGAGAAATGTGATGTTTGCAAAATAGAACTCCATGAGTCAATTCATATGTACCAAAATTGGACTGAATGGAACCAATGGTTAGGAATTTATGCCAGAAAAACTGTTTTTTCATCAAAATCTCCCCTTAGTGAGTAAAATATGAAATATTGGGGTAAATCACAATGTGATGCATACAAGATAGATCTCCTCGAGTCAATTCATGTGCATCGACTTTAGACTACGTCAGAGCAACGGTTGAGAAATTATGGCCTGACAATTTTGGAGATAAAGCTCCCCCTATAGTGTCAGAAGTATATAACACAAATTTCCCCCAAAAGACTACAGCTCTTCCTCGCACTAAGGTCTATGTGGGTAAACTATCAATAATATTGTTTTTGAGTATTAACAGGAAGGATCTTCAGCGGCCACGGACGCAGCAGCCATGATGATTGCGTAATATCCCTGACTTTTCAGAGCTATAATGAGTCCTACATAATATTGTGCAGGTGGTTGTTAATGTTATGACTGATCATTTTATGTTTGACGTGGACATTGAGCTCAGTTGAAATTTAAAGCATAATTTAAGTAAATATAAGGAGTTCTAATTCAAACAGTGTCCAGCACTAGAGTAAATATTTTTGCCACCTCCCACCATTGTTCCAGTCTAACAGCTGAATTGACACTGCTGTTGTTTGCTGTGAGCTGCTGACTCACACTTTCTTTCCAATACTTGTGATTCAAGGAGCTGCAGGGTGACGTATGGCAGTACTCCAGCAGCCTCATGTGTTTCGTCAACGGCCTCCTTCTTGGCGATGAGAAAGATCTCGATCGCTGGGCCCAGAATGAGTGGAGCCTAACTTTAAGTCCACTGCATGAGGTCTACACAGCCCTCGCTGAGGACTACTACACACAACACCTCCAGAACACTGGGGCACGTAAATAAGAAACGTAATATAATATTGATAAAAAGAAAGTGACACTTGTGTTTATAATGGGTATGAGGAAGCATATCTTTGATTAAGTCTGCAAATAGATGCAATTTGAGGTTTCAAATTCTGCATTCATTATAGACTCAAGCGCCATGGTGTTAGTATATAAACGTGCTTGAGTGGTTTGTTTCCCATGACCTGGACCCTTACCCTTATATGCTTTATGGACTATCTTAATATAACCAGGATCAAAAACAACAAAAATGTAATGTTTCACCTAAAGGTTGAAGTGACAAAGCTCGAGTATACAACATTTTTTCACCACCAGTAATCAAGGTGTCCACCATCAGCATTAATTCAAGCGATATTCCTCCTACTCCTCATTGGCTGATACAACCCCTGGATGATGTCATCCTGTGGGAGTATGGCCCACTCCTCAGTCAGAGTGGCTCCATTATCTGGTGTGATGTATTAAATATGCATTGGTGTTTCTAGATAATTAATTAATTAGGAGAAAAAAAATTATTGTCACCATTGCGGCTGATTTTGGCCTCTGCTCTTTGATTTCCGTTTTCTTTGAGTTAACTGCTAACCGCTACGAGCGGTTATTAAGATGTTAATTTGTGAGCTTCGGCAATAATATGTCATCAAACATTGCAGCTATGTCCTTCTCTCTGCCTTTAGTTTTTGCAGAGGTTCATTCTGTCTTTTTGACTACCTTTCAGATGTGGAACAAATCGGACCACTCATTAAGCCTCAAATGTTTTTATTCCGGATGGAGGCTGAATCAAAGGCAAATAAGAGGCCAGACCGGACAAAGCTGTGTAAATTGAGCTAGTGGAGAATGAAGATTTGTCACTGATGTGTACTGCGTAGTGAACTGAGTAATGTGGCGATGAGTGGAGCAGCAGTTGGGGTTGAATCGCATCAGGGAGAGACATGGAAATGGTCCCACAATGAGCATCTAACTTCTAGTGTCGTCTTTTAAAAGGGGCTGGTTGTGGGTCACATAGCTGATACATCCTCAAACTCCCGTTCTGTCCTGCTACCTTTCTGACATTCATTAGAACAGCATGATTCAACGCTGTTGCTACATACACTGCTGTCAGAGGTGGAACAACACACACCTCAATTATACCTTGATAACCTTCACGGTCACGGAGTATAACTAGGCCTATGCTGTCTTATATCCCTGAAAAGGCCTCAACCTCCAGCGTTGTTCAAGTAATCCACCGGATTGAACTCCTCATTTCTCATCACCCTTAAATGTCCAATGTTGGTTAAACTATATAATTTATTTATAATTACCTTAAAAAAACTGTTTCCCACATTTGTTGTTCTGTTTGCAAGATATATCAAGATGTTTTCAAGTGGACAGATTTACAGGACATTTTACTCGGCCAATGATGACATCCTGTTGACATTGAGCAGAGGCACATGAGCCCTCATCTTCCCCAAAAGGTACACCGAAGCAACGAAGGCATGAACAATAATGGACGCGTCTACGAAAAATAACAATAACAAATAAAGGACATTATATTGTGTTGGAGATATAAAACTGACCGATTTGACAATAAATCCAGTGCTTCCTCACACAATGGTCTATACTGGTATAAAATATGAAAATGATCAATGAAACAGTTTTTGAGTTATCACATTAACATGAAGGACCTATTCCGGTGGCAGGGGATTCGGTGGTGGTGATGATGATTCCATAATATCTTCGACCTTTCGGGGATATAATGAAGTCGCTGTAGACCTGCCTGTAACAGGCATTGGAAAAGTAGAAATGGACTCTACTGCTGTAGCAGTGGCCATTCACAGATACATCAAACGTGATTTTGGGTCAGAAAAAATAATTCACCCTGCCTGTCATTGTTCCTCTGACTACATAGCACTGGTATAGATGCCTCATTGTGGAATAGTGAACATTCTTCACCCTGGAGAAATGGATGGTGGATCCGCCTTTAGTATGCCCATGGAACAATCCCGCTCACATTGCCTAAGATGTGACGTTTTTACTGATGTTATTTTCTCTGCAATCGTTGTACTTTTTATAGGGCCGGCTTTTTTTGACCGAAGGGTGGTCATTTGGGACTAGATTGACAAAAAATGTGTCTTCAGGCTCACAAAAATCATTCAAGCGTGACCAAAGCTGTCATATGGAACAATTTTAAACAGAGAGAAAAAATTACTTAAATTGGGTAAAAAATTATGAATGTGGTGCATTTTTACAACCTTTTAGTATATTTCTATGGTCTAAATATCAAAATAATACATGTCTATCCTTTCAATATAGCATCAGTTTGTGTTCATGGACATCGAGATAGCAGGAGAGGGAGCAGGGAGGTTATTGTTTGAGGTAAGGAAACACTCAAAATATGTCTATTTTAACCTTAATGACACCTGTCGACCCTTTGACTTTGGTAATGTGACACAAAATGATTAGCCTTGTTGTTATTGACGTCGCTAATATAAGAAACTAGTTATCCTGTATATAATAGAAAAATGCTAACAGGACACATCCTCAGCTGTTCTCAGATGTTTGTCCGAAGACTTCAAATAACTTCAAGGCCCTGTGCACCGGAGAGCAAGGTCTCTCTCAGAGCGGCTTCCCGCTTTGCTACGAGGGCTCTGTGTTTCATCGTTTGGTGCCCAATGGTTGGGTGCAAGGTGGAGGTACGATCCACTTTTCAGCTCCAGCATATATCGTATTTTGAAAATAGACCAATGCTGTCATCTCTGACGACATGGGTTTATCCACGAAAAGTTCAAAATCCCTTCGTTGTACAAGCAATTCCACTGATAGAACTACTCAAATTAAATGTCAGGTTATGTCCACAGTTATTTTTGTAAAAGCTCCACCTACTGAGTAAATGATGAACTATAAGACAAGATAGCGCTCCTCAAGTTGATTCATATGCACTAAATTTGAAATATTTCACAGCAATGTTCAGGAAGTTATGTGTGAAAAACAGTGTTTTTCCGTAACAGGTTCCCCCTAGTGAGTAAAACATGAACTATTAGTGTAATATATGAAATGTTTTGGGGGATGTAATTAAGTCTCCTCCTGTGATGCACACATGCAAAAATAAGAAACATGTTCTATGTCACAGAATGGATTCAAATATCTGAACCCTTGGACAGCACAAGCTCATGAAAACGTTTGATGAACAAAAACCCTTTTGTCTACTCACATGGTAACTGTGTTTCTGGATTTTGTAGATATTTCTCCAGCAAGGAAGGGTGATGGAGGAGAATCAATCTATGGACCAACTTTTGAAGGTAAAATTATGCACATTGCTGTGAGAAAAGCAGCTCACCCTTTCCACCTCAGACACCCGGACTGATAGTGGGTGATGAGGTCTTCTCTCCTTCCTCATGTCCACTATCATCTCCTTGGTTTTATTAGTGTAGAGGGAGAGGTTGTTGTTCCTATATCATGTTACAAGAGTCGCCACCTGCATCAGGAATGCTGATGACCTCCAGTTATCAGACCAATGACTATGGTGTCGTTTTCAAACACTTTAATGTAGGTTAAGCTCATGCCCATTTTAGTTTTCTGTGTTAGATAGTGTACCGTGGTGACCACGGTGTTTTTCCTTGTGAGAGGCGACGCAGTCGTGGGTGAACACTGTGTACAGCATGGGGCTGAGGACACATCCTTGTGGGATGCCAGTTTTCATCAACACTTTTCAGAGTTTTCCGAGGTGTGTTTCCCAATTCCGACAGACTCCAGACTGCCAGTGAGGAAGTCTGGGTGGGTGTAGTCCAACAGGAACCAATTATTTATGCAGTTTGGTAGATTTTAGTATTTAGTCTCTTAGGGAGGAGAAACCTGGAGGGGGTCTAAAACGTTTTGGAAGAACTGTAAATCATCTATTGTGAAACCACTAAAATGCAGCATTCATACTATATTTGCATATAAGTGGATTTTCTGGTTTTCTTTGAAGAAATGTGTACTTTCTTTTAGATGAGGGCTTTGCCGTGTCCCACACCAAACGAGGCATTCTAGGAATGGCCAATAAGGGTCCTCACAGCAACGGATCCCAGTTCTACATCACCCTGCAGCCAGCGCCCTGGATGGACCGGACCTACGTTGCCTTTGGGTTTGTATCACAAACTTGACTGGAGATGCACAATTAAGCAGATCCCTTAAACCGGTTGTGTTGATGTTTCTATTTTGTTTTCTAGTCAAGTGGTTGAGGGTGTCGACGTCCTCAGGAGAATGGAAGAGGTTCAGACTTGCAATGAAAGACCCAAGTATGATTGTAAAATTACAGATTGTGGAGTGCTACAGCTTTAGCACTCACTGTCAAACAACTGATGTGTTTTTAAATAAAGTTTTTCATGTTGTCAAATTATACAATTTCCAAATGTAGGTGTTGCAAAAAAATATATATACACATATATATACATATATATATATGTATATATATATATATATATATATATAGATATATATCAATTTCCTTGTATAATGTCCTCTAACGTGTCCTTTTTCGGTGGATGAAACGGGAAAAAATCCCCTGTAGATTCTCTTTAATGTGAACAAAACATCTAAAAAGCTTTTCCTGTCTTTCTGGTGTACAGAATGTTATAAATGTACTCTACGGTGTCTTTCCATTGATCAAAACATTGTAAAACACATTCCTGTGGCCCTCTACAGTGACCTTCCAGTGGGCAAAAAGTGATAAAATCCCCTCTAGAGGAGACCACATCGAGAGCTAAACACCACTCAAATTGACAATGTTTCATCTGAGGTATAATGACAATTTATTCTTATTTCATGGAATTCTGGACCAACCAAGCGAATAGAGAATATTCAAATTTCAAATAGTATTAAAAATACTTCAGCAAAATTCATTTTTATGTCTCCATCTCGATCAGCGGTGCTTCAAGGAAAAGATGCCAATGGAATGTTTTTATTCACAAGCATCGATATCAGCCAGAAAACTTTTTCGAGTTACAAATTATATCTAAAATCAGTTGGTGCTAAATTGACAATATCAACAAAAAGGATTTTTAAATGGCTGAGCTGATTTTACAGTTTCTTTTTTTTTCCATTATAAAACAGTTAAACTAGACTGTTGCTCCTACTATTTGTTTCTGCAGTCAGGAGCAGCTGCACCTCAGATGAATTAATAACCTCCAAGGTGCATTTCACATAAAATGTAAGCAACTTAATAATTTCATGTTTTCAACGCATCAGCACCGACAAATTTCGAGCAACTGGAGGACGTGACGGCCTTGCCAGTTCATTAAAGCGTGCGCGCGACTCAATCAAAGGTTTAATATTTAGCGTTTTAAATAATTTTCTCATCCATATCCCCTTCTGGGTTCCGTGGAATCTCTTCTAAAGACTGGCCTAAAGTTTATTGGAGTGAGCGGGTAACGCTGATATCTAACAGAGGAGTGGGGATGATAAGTGGCGCCGGATCAAAGCTTCATGATTTGAGTCTTTTTGCAAATACTTCTTAGTAGTTGCACTTTTTTATTTCATGTATTTTGCATGAAAACACAGACTGAGTCTGTTAAAAATGGCTGTTACTGAAAGGTTCTGATTCTTATGTCAGCCTTATGCTTGAATAAGTGACTGAATAGTTTGAATTAGTTTGTGAAACTTTGTGTCCCTAAGATGCACGTTTTGGTTTGAACTAAAATGCAGCTAGTTGAGTATAAAAAAGGGAATATTTGCCTTTTGAGTATTGCCATCTGCTGATCGTTTTGGTTTATCATTAAGCTTGTTTTTTGTGTTGGCATACTGTGATAGTCTGTTCTATCCCAGGTTCAAACTACACCATCTTTTCATTAAATGTATTTGAGAAGTTAAAAATTTTTCCTCGATTTGGGTCGCGTCATTAAGGGGTGACGGTGGGTCCCCAAGCCAGACCAGTTGAGAACCACTGCTCTAGAGTGACCCTCCAGTGGCCAAAACATAATATGATTCTCTTTAGAATGGCCATCCAGTGGAGGAAATGTGATTAAATTCCCCATAGAGTGACCCTCTAGTGACAGAAATGTGATACATTTTCCTCTCACATAATAAAATGGGTTGAATATTAACTGATGTTTTATGACAGTTTCACCTTAAATGCACTCCAGCTTTATGGCGGTGGCACGTACAGCTGTCAGCCTTGAGCCCAGTGGCTGTTACTCTGATGTCAGCCACTGGGAGGAGTTAAAAATATTTACCTTTGTCTATGAAATGCATCGCTCAGCCTGGCGTAGAAGAGCTTATTCCTCTATTTTTGTTTGGAGTCAAACAGAGATGGCCTGTTAATCCAACATGGAAGTTTTGTTTATTCTATAAACACTCTTCAGGTGATTCAGTTCTAGAAATATACTAATACAGGAAGATTTTTGCATCATTGACCTTGATAATTTGCACATTGACTCTCTTAAACACGTCATGCACAAATCGTAAATAGTTATTCATACTGATCATGACTCAGGAGTGTGGTTCCGTGCCTGTGGCTGATTGTTTGAGAGGTGTGATTCTTGGGTTGGGTGTGAGAGACGCTCCATTCCAATCCCAGATGAGCCTTTGAAAACATTGTCCCTTATAACAACAGCTTATATACAGTATTACTGTAGGGGAGAGTTTCTACTTCTACTGGAAAATATTTTTTTTACTATTATTCAATTCATAAGGAACACAGTGAAAGATAGACAAACTGACCGTCCCCACGCTCTCTTGGATTTAAAGCAGGGGTGAAAGGTGTTGTTCAGGATGGATGTCAGCTTGGTTAACATCCTGCTCTCTCCCACCTCCTCAACAGATTCCGGTCCAGGATAGAGCTGGACCTCCGGACCAGCCTGTTAAATTGTACCTTTCCCGCTCTGTGCTTCCTCCCCTGCAGACCACAGTGTAGGTGATCGCTGATATAACCATAGTGTCATAGAAGGTCTTTAACAGAATCGCGCAGGCTCAAATGGCTCTCAGTCTCCTCAGCATGTGGCGTCAACTTTAGCCCTTCTTATGCAGGACATCAGTGTTGTCAAACCAGTCTAGTTTATTGTTGAGGTGAACACGCGGTTATTTGTAGTCCACCTGTGTTCAATGTTCAAATGCTGCTCCTCCTGTGGAGGTTAATCATCAGCTCCCTAATCTTGCTGCTTTTAATCAGAATCATGATTTTGATTGACCTCAAATCCATGATTGTGTTGTTTTGGATTAAATTTTTGTCTTAATTTTGAAATAATTTAGCTTGATATTTAGATTTTTAATTTGCAATGCATATTCCACAACAGGTATCAAAATCAGACATGACATTAAACTAGACCTGGCCAGGAAGACCGCCCCTTTACATAAGGGTCAGAATAGCCTCAGGTCCTTCATCATCTGTTGCATGATGCTAAGGAAAGTCTATGAGTGGGTGGTGGCCGGAATAATCCTGTTTGCTGTAGCGTACTGCGGCAGTAAACTGAGGTTGGCAGACACCAATAGACTCAATAAACTGATCCGTCACCCTGGTGATGTTGTTGGGGCGTGAATGGACTCTCTGGAGGTGCTGTCACAGACGGAAATGTTGGGTAAACTGCGCGGCATCTTGGACAATGTATGACACCCCCTCTACGATGTGCTGTCCAAGCATTAGAGCACTCGGAACAAGAGACCCAGACTACCGAGAAGCAACACACAGGGCCAAAGGAGCTTCCTCGCTGTGGCCATCAAACTGTACAACCCCTCCCTTAGATAGACAAACATTCACTAACTCAGGTGGAGTAATTAAACTGGTTTCTAATTACTCTACGCAATATCCTGTGCAAATATTTGGATATTTTTACATTTTGCACCTATAACTTTTTGTATCATTCCTTTATATAATATTTTAATTATTTACACTTATGCTAAAGTATCTCTTATATTCTTATATTCCTTCTTTATGCATTCCAGTATTTCTATTTATTCATAAATAGCTAGAAAAAAAAATAAAGGGAACACTTAAATCACACCTCCCAGATTTGGATGAATGAATTATTGTAGTTGAGAATCTTAATTGATTACAGAGGGTAATTTGTTGAGAACAAAATAAACAAGAACGGTAAATGGAAACCAAATTCCATCGAGGACCACATTCAGTATCATGCTCAAAATCAAATTGGAAAGATCAGGTCCCAGGCGGATCTTTCCTCAAGACAACTCATAATGTGGCTCAGTAGTGTGTAAGGCCTTCACCTGCCTGTATGAACTCCCTACAACGTCTGGGCATACTCTTGATGAGACGACAGATGTTCCTCTGGGGAATCTCCACCCAGGCCTTGATCAGGGCATCAGTCAGCTCCTGGAAAGTTTGTGGTGCGACGATACATGATGTCCCAGAGGTGCTTGATTGGATTCAAGTCTGGGGAACAGGCAGGCCAGTCCATAGCATCAATTCCTTCGTCATCGAGGAACCGGTGAAACACTCCAGCCACATGAGGCCGGGCATTGTCATGCATCAGAAGGAATACAGGGCCCAATGCACCAGCATATCGTCTGACAATGGGTCAGAGAATCTCATCCTGGTACCAAACAGCAGTCAGGGTACCCATAGCAAGCACATGGAGGTCTGTGTGGCCTTATACATGTTCTTCTTCTGACTTAATGTTTCAGTGGTTATAATGTTATGGCTGTTCCGTGTATGCCATCAGGCATCACCTATCTGGTGGATATGATGTATTTAAGAGACCTGGGCCCCGAAACCAGTCAATCAGGCAATGAAAGTCGGAAGTCAGTTTCAACATGATAAAATTAAGCGTTCGACGTCCAATATATATTTTTTTCTGCAATAAAGTAGAACTAAACTCTCTCTCTCTCCGTCCCGCGATGTGCTCAGATCCTTCTCTAGGCCCCCCCTCCCGGCGAGAGGAGTCACATGACCTATCAAATAGGAAGTGAGGAGCCACCGAGCAAAGACAGCAGCATCGACCACAAGACAAGAGGAACTCGTGAAATCCTAACTACTGATTTTCTTTTTTCTTCGATTTGAACGTTCAGTTTTCGCCGTGATGGAGCTGAGGGCGGTTTGTTTCTTGGTTGTCGTAGCACTGATTGGAGCATTAGCCTCGGCTAAAGCAGGTAGGTCTGAGCGCTCAGCTAAGAGCTAGCCTCGGTGCCCAGTTAGTTCATTTAAATATAAGTATGCCGACATTTCTGGGCCCACTAGATGTCTCACTTCTTAGTTAAATAGACACGACATTTCTATGTTGGTTTAGTCAAATTTAAATATTTGGCCAATATCCCTTTAGGAACCAGTCAGCGGAGCGGAAGTTAGCCAGCTAGCATTTAGCCTACAGGCTAGTTCTGTGATTGAGGCTAACTCGAGTGACAGAGATGAGTTTCCTCCTGAAGAAACGTCAAACTTTAGAAGCAGGAACAGGGGTTGAGCAGCACTGATTGACAGATCCAGTTGATCAGGCATCAGAAAGCTGTTCGACTTGTTATGCAACAGACTTGGCCTACAGCTTGTCTGTGTACGGAATCAGATTTGTGCCCAAATTTGATAATAATCTGCTTACGTAGCAAACAAGGATGTCCAAATTTGAAAGAGAATAAAACTTAGTTAAGGTTAATTTAGGGGGCTTCGTTTGGAACCTTTAATTTTTATTTTAAATTAACAACAAATTCTGAGAAGAACTACTATATTTAAATTAAACAAAAATTGGAGAATACAAGATAATGAAACTAAACTAGATCAATACATTGTTACCATTTAAATGCAATTCTTAATTGCAAAAAACACTAACATTTTAACTTGAGGGTTATAAGTTAGTAAGTAAATGTTTCCTGACAGACAAAAATCACCAGAAATCTCTTGTAGAAATATAAGGGTGATCCAGCAGAAACACTGAGAAAGAAAAAATACAACAAAAACTCTTCCAGTTACAATTCAAGTTCACAATTTAAATCTTTATGCTTTTTTGAAGATTGAACATTTTAAAAGCTGCTTTCAAACTGTTAATAAATCACTCACTGACGTCACAGTGCTGCATTGTTGTTTATTTTTGTTTTATGTATTAAGTGTGATGGGCTTATCAGTGGGTTTTGGCTGAAAAAGTACTTGAAGTGGTATTTTATTGAAAAATGTTTGAAAACTACTAATACATTTTACTTAACCCCGTTTTCTATCTCACCTAGTAGTAATCTTAACTTTTTCTCAAATATTAAATTTTATATGACACGTTTTTTTTCTCTCATCCTAATTTTTCATTTGATATGTAAGATGTTTTGGTAGATGTTTTTGGCACAAATCTGATTCCATATATCTACTATGATTGTTTTTTTTTTTTTGCCTGTCTCTTAGAAGGATTACTCAAAAATAAGTGCAGCTGCAGAAACTGCTCTATTCCTCTGATACTTTTTGAGTACCATTTAACTGGTTTACATCAGTAAACTAACTAATTTATAAATAGTTTTAATCTACTCAGCACTTTGCATTGCATAAGACATGTTGCAACATTCCTGTTTGGGTGTTGGAAAAAATCCCATATCATAATTTTGATTTTGGGAAATGGCGATTCCCATTCCAGTTTGTGTTATGAATTATGACATTATATATATGTATGTATGTATATATATATGTATTTGTATATATATTTATATAGACTGAATTTGATTTTAGGAGGGTTTGGCAGGAAGGAAAGAAGAATCCAAAAACACTGTCCAAAATGTTTACTTATAATATATATATATATGTATATATATGTGTATGTATATATATATGTATATGTATATATATATATATGTATGTATATGTATATATATGTATATATATATATATATATGTATATTTATGTATATGTATATATATGTATATATATGTGTATATATGTGTATATGTATATATATGTGTATATGTATATATATGTATATGCATATGTATGTATATATATATGTATGTATATATATGTGTATATATATGTATGTATATATATGTGTGTATATATATGTATGTATATATATGTGTATATATATATGTATGTATATATATGTGTATATGTATATATGTATGTATATATATATGTATAAATTTGTATATGTGTAAAGATATATATATGTATAAATTTGTATATATGTATATATATATGTGTCTATATGTATATATAT
This sequence comes from Lophius americanus, assembly GCA_037951165.1. Classification (NCBI taxonomy): domain Eukaryota; kingdom Metazoa; phylum Chordata; class Actinopteri; order Lophiiformes; family Lophiidae; genus Lophius; species Lophius americanus. The sequence continues at coordinate 9,366,047 of JBBDHG010000051.1, forward strand.
GTGTATATATGTATATATATGTGTATATATGTATATATATGTGTATATGTATATATATGTCTATATATGTATATATGTATATGTATATATATGTGTATATATATGTATATGTATGTATATATATATGTATGTATATATATGTGTATATATATATGTATGTATATATATGTGTATATATATATGTATGTATATATATGTGTATATATATATGTATGTATATATATGTGTATATGTATATATGTATGTATATATATATGTATAAATTTGTATATATGTGTATATATATATATGTATAAATATGTATATATGTGTATATATATGTGTTTATATATGTATATATGTATGCATTTCATTAAATAATGACACAGGTTATTTTAGTGGTATTTGTTCATTGCATGTCTGAGAGAATTTCTGTAGTCGGCAGTAAAGAATGCTTGAAATTCCTAAAATACTAAAGGTTTGGGCACTTCTCCAGTACATGTGACATGTGTGAACAAAATTAGAACTAAAAATTATTTGCAAGTGTTTTTGGATTCTTCTTTCCTTTCTGCCAAACCCTACTAAAATCAATTTTAGTCTTGTAGTTTATACGTAATAGAGACATTTAAAACAAAGATTCAAGGATCCACCTCTTTACCTGGATTCACTCAAATCAAAGGCATTCTTAAAGTTTTTGTGTAATCCTGGTAACAGACAAAGTGAAAACATAACTTGTCTTTAAGATTTTATTTCAGTTGTTGTTTCCATTTCACACACATATTTATATTTCAGTATATTCAACAAACTCGCGCTCATATATAGACCTATATTAAAGAAATTCCTATTCATTGATTTTTTTTTTTTGACCGAAAAGATGTACAGCGTCTTGCATATCAGAATGTAGTTTACTAGTTCTCAACTGACTAAAGCAAAAAGAGTTCTAATTTAGTCATAAACAAAAAGAAACAGGCTTAATGGAAGTAAGGATACCAATGTTATTCCACATTCTAGCGGTAGTTTTTCCCATGATTAAGGTCAAACTATCACAGGACCGTTAATTTTAAGTGCAGTGATGTTGAGCGGCCTGGGTCCTCTGTTAATCATCTTGTTTGTGTTACATTCTCATTTTCCACCCAATTCAGGAAGATACCCCAGACTCACTCTTACTCTCTTTGCAGATGAATGTTCCCTGTTGGCATGCAACACATGCGGAGAGACCAGCGACTGCCAGTGGCTTAACTGCACATGTGAGTACTTGTCACGGTTGTGGAGCGAGTGGCACAGGTTGGTCTTTGTGTGTTCTAAATTGTCCAGACAGCTGGCCTCAATGGACGCATGATGCTGCAGAATGGAGAGAATGTTTAGGATTGGGGGCTTGGAAGATGTCACAGCAATTACCCTGAAGGAGCAGAGATGTCAACTCTTACAAAGATCTGGATAGGCCAGTTTGGGAGTAAATAGATGTCTGACTCAAGTTTTTATTGTGGTTTTGCTTGTCCTATCATGGCTGTTCTGTTATTATATAGTAATGCGAACATCCATAATAACATGCTCCTTCTGTGCTACGGCGCGGATGCGGTGAAATATGCCATAACATTGGGTCTCAGCCATTTTGGAAATCTGCTTGTCCAGATTAGAAATATGGCTTATTCAGTGAAAAATATACATTTTAGAAGTCAAAATTACCAAATAAGCAAATTTACAAGAAGGGAAGCACTGTTCTGAAAAGTGTAACCAAGATCAATCAGCATTTACAAAGGCAAAATTCCCCCAAAAAACAAAAAATATTTTGTAAAATATGTCTACCAAAGTATACAAATTGTCATTATGGAAAACAAAATTAGAAGATGTGAAATATTAGCAAAAGAACTTAAGCAGAAATGTTTTGGAAGACAAAATTCCAAAAAAAGAAAACATATTAACAATTACTTTTACAAAGGGGAAACTTTGTTGGCAAAAAAGAATTACCAAAGTTGAAAGAAGGAAAAATAAATTTACAACATGGAAAACACCCGCACTAAAGGAAAAACAAATTCACTTTTTGGAAAACGCAGTTCCTATAGCAAAAAAAAAACAAGATGTGAATTTAGATGTCTGACGGTTTTTCCAAAGGAAACACAAATGAAAAACTAATTTACAAGATGGGGAAAACCCTGGTTGTATTATATACAAATTAACATTTTGAAACCAATCCTTCCAGAAGTGGAAAGGAATTTACTAGATGTGCAAATACAATGAATGCATAAGACTGGAAATAGGGTTGGTAAAGGAAACACTCGTTAACTTTATGGAAAACAAAATTAAAATCAATACCAATAAAAGGGAACATAAATGGAAAATTTGGGAAAACACGAAAAATAGAGGTTCCATCTGAAAATATCTAATTACAAGATTATTCCTGTACACTTAGTGAATGTAAATTACTACACATATTTCTTTGTAAACCCGGAATTTAACTTTTTTCAGGGACATACCAAGCCTGTCAAGGAAGATGGCTTAGCCCAGTTTTATGTTACCTTGCTCAGACTCAACTGTGATAGCCATTAAAGTCGATCCACATCAGGTTTTTCTAATTGCAGGGTCGTTGCTTACATTTTCAAGTTTATTTTGTTCATGTTGGAGATTGCATCTCTTCCAACATGACTTGCAGCACCAGATCAAGCAACTCACACCAGCACATCTCAAGGACCTTGAACCCTCAGTGATTTTCACGCACCAAATAAGCCTAGAGCTAAAACGCCTGACAGATCATGAATGGATCACATATTCGATATGTACTCGGCATAAAACATCATGGTCAGCTCCGGCCAGGCTCTGCTGGAACATAGCAATAACCACACTGGTGCAGCACACCTACCACACTAACATTACCCGATTTAGGCTTATGGATTTTGTGTAAACAGGTTTTTGGCGTCAGAGGCTCATACTGTGGCAGTCAAGTGTTTGAATGCTCTAAAACCTGACACGTGGACATGTGAGCTCTGCAGCATGTGGCAAGACTCGTTGGGTAACCAAGATTTATTCATACCCTCTGGTTTGAACTAACTGTGGAAATAACCTCTTAGTAATGATGATGTCGTCATGTTGAAATAGGGTGAGTGTCTCCCCTAATGTTCACAGCTGCCTGCGAGATAACAGCCTTCTGACCTTGTGAGTGTTAAATAACCCTCCTCCCACACAGACCCAATAGACTGCAGTGTCAGATCAGTGTGAAAAGAAGCTCTAGCACTTTCTCGGTGGCCTGATCATGATGTAACTAGGGCCAAGTTTGCAAAACAACGGACTTGCTAAAAACTGACATGTTTTTCCTTTTCAATAGACAAGATTCTGAAAGTGATCCCCTTGCAAACGGATCTGCAACAATGAATGAGAGCATTATAGTTTACTTCTCTGGCCAGAAGATGGGGTTGTAACTTTCGGAAAAACAGAAGAAACAGAATAACTCCTAACGTCTGCCATTTGTTTGTTTTTCTGTTGTCGTGCGGCTATCAAGATAAAACTTGTGTGGCAGTGTGGTCGCACTGAAACATGAATTGCATTTTAGCAATACAAATGAAAACAGTGAAAAAACTTTTGTTGTGTAAAAGATAAGAAAAGCCCAAGTATCATTGTAAATCAGCCAAGAAACTATTACTTCTTTGGTTACCCCACTTCTTGCACCATTGTTCAGTTTCAGACCAATAGCTACGTTGGAAAACAATGGCGGATTATCTCTTTTGTACGCAGATGAGGATGTAGCATTTATTTTTGTTCACTATGTCTCTCGCTCTGCATCTTTGGAGTCCTTAACCTTAGAAACCAATTTGAAGCCCTTCCCAGACTGGTGAAAGGCTTTCCGAAAGAGACCACCTCCTTGCAAAGGAATGAAGTGTAATTGGAAAGGTTCTTTCCATGCGAAAAGGGGTTTTTACATGCAGCTTTTTCTTTCCGATGAGACATCTTTTCCCGAATCTAATCAGAATTAGGCTGTCCACGTAAAAACCACCTGTCACGCGTTCAGCTCAGGGTCCGCAGATAGGCAGCTCGTGGGTTGGATGCGTTTCTATGGGGGAAACACTTTAGTTATCCCCCATAGAAGATTTAGTTTCAATGGGGGGGAAACACTTTTTTTCATTAAAAAACACAGACCCAGTTGGTATTTGAGAATGTTTTAAGCTCAATTATAAAATGATCATCTTTTTTTGAAACTTGGCTTTTATGTCATCTCAGGTTGTGTGCATTAATCAATCATTTCTGTTTGGTTTGCCTCTTTCAGCATCCATTGGCTGTTACAATGTAACTCTCTTGGCAGAAAACGATCTCTGCAGCAATGCTACCTGCTTTGGTAAGTCTAGTGGTTCTTAACATCAGACCTTGACATTCATATTCCATATTAACATATTCTTTAGTCCCTAAGAGAATCTGCAGAAAAAATATACAAAGAAATATATATCTTCAAGTTTGGAGTTTAGTCTTCTGACAATTCTGTTTGGGACTATATTTCTTTTTTGCACTAACTAAGGTGTCAATTAATGTTCAGTGTCTTTGGGTGTATCTCTATTCTACTGTCTTTGTAAGATTTCTACCATTAGTTTCACCTAACTAATGCCTGGTTCAGACAACATTTTTTGTTTTTCAAAAGACTTTTCGGTCGAGCAGCCTCACTCAGCTGATTCCGTGCCAGTTACGTGCATGTGCTGTAACACACACACACACACACACACACACACACACACACACACACACACACACACACACACACACCAAGCATGAGCTACCAAGGCTCCAAACATTTTGCAAGTATACCAGAAAACACAAAGCTCCTAATTTGAGACCCCAGTAAGGGCACAATCCAAACAAATATTCGACACATTGAACTTCATCACAAACTTAAAATTCAATCACCCAGAGGAACATAGCAACTTTCAAGAAGCTAACATTAATAGAGTGGCTAAAGCTAGCGGGAGCGCAGAGCCAGCCACGAACCCACAATATGTATGCATATATGCTGTCATTTATGGTTTTAAAATGTTAGGACAAAATTATTTGCTGTTGAACAATCTCTAAAGCGTTTGGCACAGCAATTCCTAATGAGACACTTCAAAATGAATTACCTCGAGGACCGACGTTGGCAAAGTGGCTAAAACTAGCGACATCACAAAGCCAACCACGAGCCCTGAAGTCCATGAACAAAGTCGACATATAATGGAGTGATCAAGGCTTACAAAGTTTTATATTCACTTCGAAATGACATACAATTGGTTTAAGAAACACGCGGTAGGGAGGACGGAGGTTACATTAATTTACATAGGTGCAAAATGCCAACCAAATTTACTTCCACAATAATCCTTCAATATAACGGCACTTAAAATAGGCTACTCATTATGACTTCAAAAATTGTAATCTGCCAAAATTGCCATCGGCCAGTCAGACTTTATGAAATCGGTGAACCCTAGTTTTAGATTTTCCAGCTATTTCATTGGAATTTACCGCTTGAAAGTAACGAATGACTTAAGCTGCATCCAGGAGCTCATTGTGCTGTCAAGTAAAAAACAATCTCCCCATACTTTAAAAATACATAGCCCAACAAAGAGACAGACAGTAAATCCCTTATTTTTAATTCACTTGCACTGGGTTGCTATCTTGAAACACCATGTCAAATTGGCTATCATGCCGAAGCCATCGTTAGCTATCCCTGACATGGTCGAGCCTGATTTTGAACCTGAACATTATTTTTAAATATTTGTGCGTAGCCCCAAATTCTCTGTTATGCTAGCATACTTCTAAGACCCTATCGTAGGTCATCTCCTCCATATTCCCACTAGGGAATTTGTCAGGAACGGCCACATTTGTTAATGTCGGGTTATGGTTGTGTCGTCTGAACCCGGCATAAGACGAAAAGGAACCTTGTTAAATTTTATTCTTGTTTTGGCAATGTCTCTTGTTTCCTCCTTGTCTTGGTGTTGGTCCCCTATCCAGCTCCCCCCCAACCAAACCCGACTTCAAATTCCTCTGCGACCACTACCCCTCCCACTACAGCCACCCCTGTCCCTGTTGTCACCTCCAGCACATCTAGCAGCAACACCTCAGGTAACCAGTCTCCAAACACCTCTGCTACTCCCTGGTATAGTCTCAGCTGTCCAGTGCATCAGGCTCAGAATTGTTTTTACTTGCAGCTCTTAAAGTTAGAATCAAGAATTTCTTGCTTTTGTTTTATTTATGATCTGCATTGTTTAGATATATATATTAAATTTTTTTTTCTGTAACTACGACAGTATTATTTAGTTTCAATGTTAATCGTGGAGTTCATGGGACTCGCACGATTACACTTCATGTATGGATTCAGAGTAAATGCCTTTGCCTACAATTCAATTTTAATGTTTTTTTTTTTTTAAATCCCATTGACTACTTCCTCATCAGCCCTTTATTTGCGTAGTAGCGCAGAAATAAAGACCCTTCTTTACGCTGATGCTGCCCAGTTGTTTAATGCAGCGTATTGCCGCGGTTGACTGATGCCTTTATCAAATCAACGTCCCCACTTGAAAAGACCATACACTTGAGTGAAACATCGAGGTTTACAACTTTAAACAAATTAAAGTCTGTAGGGGTGTAAAGACTGATGGATGTGTTCTAACTTTGACCCCGCAGTAGATAATGGAACCAGTGTTTCCACTATTACCCCCACTCAGAGTGCTAACGTCTCTACTACCCCGATCCCTACTTCATGTAAGTGCCAAAGTCTGACATCATGATGTTCATCTGTAGGGAAACAAGAATGGCTCCAATAATTTTCCTTCTTTTTTTTACCTTTTTCTCACAGCTGGATCCAACTCAAGCAGCACAGTCACCCCGTCTCCTGTACCCCACACGAACACCTTTGACGCTGCGAGCTTCATCGGTGGAGTCGTGCTGGTCCTGGGCCTGCAGGCCGTCATCTTCTTCCTCTACAAATTCTGCAAGTCCAAGGATCGCAACTACCACACTCTTTGAAAAAGCCGCACTTATGGAATCACTCAACCTATTCCACCCAACCTGAAGAGAAGACCCTGCACTCACCAGGACTAGCTCAAACAGTGTTTTCAAGCGAGTCCTCCGCACTCTATGGTTTTGCGCCCAGCTGTTGTCGTTTGCATGATCCTTAAGCGTACAGATGCTCCCACCTCTTGCTATTCTTCATTCAGACTATTTCCTGACAAATTGAGGCGGGTTGTTATTTACAGCTCCTCCCTTCATGTGAATCCACAATTAAATGGGCCACATGAAAGCTTGGCTGCAAAGTGGCAAGATTTATATCCTTTTCAGTCTTCATTTGAAAACACTGTTTGAGTTCCTGGCTATGCTTAAATGTGATGATTCAGTATTGCTTTTAGCCTGTTGAATTGTGGGCAGGCTCTCCCCTCCCACCGCCACACCCAAATACGGCTGTATCGTGTGTATGTGCTCATAGAAAGTGTAAAAGAGGCAGGGGAAGAAAAACAGCACCCAATAATCTTCGTTCAGACTAAAAAACAGCACACTCTGTGGTCTTATTTTTAGAGAGTTTGCCTGCTGTTGACATCCAAAAACTAGGTATAAAAATATCGACTGCAGCTCAGTGCAATAAATCAAGATAGTCTCCCATTCTTTAATCTACCAGCAGATCTTTACTCGGTTTGATTAAGTTGAGCTGGCCCTGTTTCTGTCGATTTAAAAAGAAAAAGAAAAAAGGGGGGTCAAAATGAAAGATTGTATATTTCAGAATTTGTTTTATTATTGTACATAATATTGATTAAAGGGGAGATGCACGATGCAAGACATGGGATGCAAGGGGAGATGGGAGATGCAAGACAATGCACTCCCTAGATGTGGACAGAATAGCAGTGAAGTGCCTTTTAATGTGATTTAGGAGAGGACTTAAAGACAAGGCCCCGAGTGTTTGTTACTCCAAAAGAATCAGTATCGCAGTGCTGATATTGGTGAGAACCGTAGTATCCCAGCTAGTATGGACTGAAGAGCATTTCACCGCAGAGTAGTACATAGCCCTCACTCAAGGGCCTTAAATTGGTCAGAGTTGAAGTTTATTCCCTAGAAATCGAGAGTTTTATTCAGTGCATGTAACTTGATCTTCTCACTAGTGTAAATTAATAATTTAACAGCCCTTTCTTAAGTCTCTTCCCACCTCAGTTTGTTTCAGCTGAAAATTGTGTTCGAGTATCACAACGTGGAAAATGAGCTGGCGGGATATTCAGTGTTCCGCTGTTCAGAAAGTGCTATACATCCGGGAGTGTCAAAACGTATTGGAGAGTTAAAAATGTCAGTGTTAGCATGTTTAAATGAGCTTTGCAACTCTATTTTTTTCACTTTGCTGCATAAATGAGAACTGTGGTGAAGTGCGGTTGTTCTAGAGCTCTCGTCTCTAATAAGCCCGCTGTATATCGCGTGTGTCCCTCCTGTATATAGATAGCCACATTTTTGTTTTTTGTTTTTAAATCTTCTCGATTTCAACTTGAGGGAAGGCTAAATTAAGGACTCTTTGCTTGTAGCAGCTTGTGTTTGTCAAGTATGTTTGGTTCAATGCTTTTTTTTGTCTTTCTTTCATGCTAAATGATTGGACCTTTTCCTCTCACAGACCATAATCACACTCAGGGTGGGGAACTTAAACGATTGGATGATGTCAACCTGCTTTTGTAGGAAATATGACAGTGTTCTCAATTCGCTGCTTCCCAAGCTACAGAGAAGAAGGTAGATATTGACAAACCAGAGGAACATACTTCTGGATTAAACAACTTTTATGTCAATCCAGCTAACACCCATTAATAGCATTGTATTTTATGACAACATCACTATTTCTATAGTGCCCAAACGAAGCACTCTTCCCAACTCAATGCATCCTTAGGTCCTGTTTATTAAAATCACCAACAAGATCTGGAGAATGCGGGAAACCTTGGCAGAGTCCAAGGCCCACTGAAAGCTCCTTTGACTTGCAAAGAATAGGGACACAATTTTTTCCTTTTATTATATAGAGACTTATTATATAGAGACCATGCACTGTCAGTCTTTAAATTTACTGGTGGACACAGTCATAGGCTTTAAACAAGTTTATAAACCCCTTCCAGAAAACGGCTGCAATCAAGGTCCATCTCTATTGGCATTATGCTGTGTAGGATCAGTTGCTAATTATTTGGAATGCAGTGAACTGATGAGGAATTTTCCGATTCCCTACATTTATGACTTTGAACCTGACACACGGCAGTTTGACATTATCCCAACATTCCCATAAGAAGAGAAAATAGCTGCTAGGTGAATGTTCAACATATGCTCTTAAAGAATATAGACCCACTTAAAAACCACTTGATTATTTGTGAGTAGCCCATACGCTACCTGAAAGAACACCTTGAAACCATGTGCATTTGCAGCTTGGAAATTGAGCATTGCACTGACAAACTTTTGTTTGCTAACTTTTGCTTTCAAGCTTCAGCCAAAAAAAAACCCAAGGCGCTTGTATCAATATTCTGTCATGAATATTAATTGGTAATGGATGAATAATCACTTTTTTTGTGTATGACCACAACCAGATTGCAGTTTTCATATTTGTGTTCTGGCTTGCATCCTTTAATGCTCAACATTAACACGATTTCACCCAGTCACCTTGTGGCGTTAGGCTACGACCCAAAGAACCATCTATGGAGAGGAGGCTGCAGAGTTTTTCCTTAGCCCAGAATTTAGATATGGTCGAACGCAGAGCTCTGCCATTCAGGCAGAGGGCTCTATACTTTCGACATGGTTGGCAGCATTCCTTAAGAACACAGCGCCAAATGTTGACATCCAAACACCTTTGGTATCCATGGTTGCCAATAGATGCCCATTGTGTTGGGCTGCTGTGGTTTCTCCTACAAGTTACTTACTCAGTCTGTGCACCTTCAAAGGAAAAGTGCCTTAAGTTAATTTCCACACATAGAGTTGTAGTTTATACAATAATGTGCCACATATACTAAATATCATCATGACTCAGCACTTTCTGACCCATGTGAAGTGGTTGGTGTATTCTGCTTAAATGTTTTTTCACGCTCTGCCTTATCTTCGCAATCAAACCCACGGAGTATTTGCTAGTGACAAGTTGGCAAGGCGGATACTACGCTTTAACATGCACACAAACTTTAGTGCCAAATCTATTTCCGGTTTTGCGTTGGATGCAGTCAGTCCTGTAGGTACGAAGTTTTTGGCTTTTCTCCCACCTCTCTTCGAAACACACAGCCTTATGTAGGCTCCTGCAGGAGCAGCAGAGTTCCACCCTGTGCTTATTTTGTGCCCTTTATTTCACACATCTTTTATTTTGTGAATTGTTTTCTGGTGTTGCCTTTAATTTGACGATGGAAATCCAATAAAAGTTTGATTATTGTTAAACAAGTTGCTACATTGCCCTCATTTGACAACACTCAATTTTCTTGGAGAGGTTAATTTTCAGTACAAAGATTCAGTACAAAGATTCTTTTTTCAGTAGATTCTATGCCTATGGTATATGGTATACACCGTTTGTCAACACGGTGTGGTCCCCTTTCCCCTGAGGGTTATTGCTGGTCCATGTCAAAACAAAACATTAGATTCAGCCGCAACTGTAATTGCGCCTTATTTTGCTCACCTTGCTACAGATCCCAAGACATTGTGAGATTTGATTTGCTGACACTGAGATATGTGTATACCTGCAAATTACTTTCCCCCCCCTGATTTGTCTAAACTTCTTTTTCGATGATAACGGTAATATGAACATATACTAATGTGAAGGTCCCACTATTGATGCCAAAACAGCTCTTCTCCTTAATGACATGAGCTTCAAAGTTTAAAGAGGATCTGAAAAAGGGATTCTTGAGTTATGATTTTAACATGGAAAAGTTACAATCACAACCCAAAAGTCTCTAATGTGGGTTGGGAGTTGCAATGGACAGCTACCAGTTAAAGTTCTGTAGAGTGAGATGAGCAGTAGAGTTCTGAATGTACTGGAGTTCACCAGCACCGTTACCCTGAAGGGATGCTGCGGTATCTGGCACCAGGACATCGGCAGCAGATCCTTTAAGTCCTCATGGACTTACGAGGTAGGTCTTCCATGGATGAACAGCCGAAGCAATTTTAATTTGCACACCACATCAGACCCAGTCATTGTCCGTAACCAGCATTACTTTCTCTGGTCACGGCATTTTCCTCTCATCAGTCAACAACCTCCGCATAAGATTCCAACCTCAACTAGCTTTGAATCCCACATCTGCAAGATCTCCTTTCACCATCTCAGACATATCTCCAAACTCTGTTCTTCACTCACCTTATGTGATGCTGAAAAGCTGGTCCTCGCCTTTGCTTATATTTTTATATTATGTATTTTTTATTGATGCTTTTATCTGCTAATACCTTGTAGCACCTTGAGATATGATCCAAATGTAAAGTGTGTCATAAATAAAATGTATAATTTTGATTATTACTTTTATCTGTGATGGTCACCTTTAGCAGACAATCACCAACAATGCATTGTCTGATTCCAATGATCCAGATTATCACCAGAACTTACGGGTTGTTCTTTAGGCCACAATTTATCCATCCCAGAAATGTATACCCAATCTGGCAAATATCTTTTAGTGTCACCTCCTACGTGATGATCATTGTTGGAGGTTTACAACTCTATTATGGCTACAAGTTTTTCAAAAACTAAGCCGTGAAAAAGGTCATATCACAGATATAATTTTGCCATCACGCTTCATTTAACAAAGGTCTCATCCAGATTTGAACCCAGAGAACAATCCGTCTGTTCAACGTGCTTCTCGGGTTCACCAACATCATCTTTCTTTTAACAGCACTGAGGAAGAGTTTAGGAAGAGAGGACACTGATACTTGTCTCATTCCTACTTGAGAAAGGACTTTCAGCTTCAGAGTAAATCCATACCTTCACACTGAAGCCACCCTGTAGTAATAATAATAATAATACATTACATGAAAAAGACATATGAAGCGTCTTTTAGGGACTCTTCGTATGTCCCTAAAAAAAAGAAAGATGTGAACTACATGGCAGCGTTTGTTTTTCTAAATCCTTTGGGTGCCCAATGGAGCCGTATCATAACAGGTGTGACCGTTACCCATGGCCACTAACTCATTACCATACTGTCACAGGTGTGATAATGTACTAGCCCTTCTTATCCTGATCCTTGAACACACCCCTGCTATTGAATGCCACACGGACAGATTGGCTGTCAGCAGCAGGGTCAGGAGGGGACTGAGACGTTGTATGTGGGCATGGAGGGGTCTTGACTGGCCTCCTCACATAATAATGTTACCGTGCCCAGTCATGCTCCGTAATCTAATATGGCGGCAACAGAGAAACAATGCATTAGGTTAAGTTTCCCTCTGACACGCCAGCTCATTCCATTTCAGTGAACTCCGGAGTCATGCCCAGAATACCGGGGCCAGATAATGGAGAGAGGAGGCTGAATGAGGAAACAATGATAACCACTATTCTTTGCTCCCATGATCCACATCATCGGAGCCGGGATTTATTGGGATGTTGTACTGGGTTAATTTCAACAGTTCTTTTGTTCTCAGATCATTTTCACAAACGTTTCTTTTGAATCATTTATTTCACTGTAGGACCCCATACCCCTAATCTAATCAGCCCAGAACATTTTGGCCAATGGTGAGTATGACAATTCTGGTGTCCTCTGGCAGATGCCAATCTGGCTGGAAGATGCCGGGCTGTGAGTACAGGCCCCAATTGTGGACGTCGGGCCCTCATGCCACCCTCATGGAGTCTGTTTGTGACGGTTGGGCAGACACATGCACACGAGTGGCCTTCTGGAGGTCATTTTGTAGGGTTCTTGCAGTGCTCTTCCTGTTTCTCCTTACAACAAGGAGCAGATAGCGGACATGTAGCTGACTTGTTGTCCTCCTACGACCTCCTCCATCTCTCCTGGTGTACTGGCCTGTCTCCTGGTATCTCCTCCACGCTCTTGACACTGTGCTGGGAGACACAGCAAACCTTCTGGCCACGGGTCACATGGATGTGACATCCTGGAGGAGCTGCACTACCTAAGCAACTTCTGTGGGCTGCAGATATCGCCTCGTGCTACAACTAGTGCATGAGGCGGTGTGTGGAAAATTATTAAAAAATATAATGTTTAATCACTTTCCAGGGCGCTGAAAAATGCAAAACTAGAAAGGATTTAATGAAAAACTTTGTTTTTCAGACATATACCCATAATGTTGGGGGCATCAGAGTAGGCCTAAAACGACAAAATTAGCCAAGAATCGTCCAGAAAGGAGGAGGAGAGGGAAATGCTCTGTGGCCACCAGATGCAAAACCATTCCTTAATAGCGGTTGTCTCGCTAATTGCCTCTCCTTTCTACCTGTTGTCTGTCCAATTTGCACAGCAGCAGGTGGAATTGATTCACAATCATCATCACTTCCTGACTGAACAGGTTGATATTCCGAAGTTGTGATTGACTTGGAGTTACACTGTGATGATTATGTGTTCCCTATATATATTTGAGTAATGTATATGTATATTTATACATATATATATGTATATATATATATATATATATATATATATATATATATATATATATATATATATATATGTGTATATATATATATCTACGTAGTTGTATATATATGTATGTATGTGTATATATATATTTATGTATTTGTATGAATTTATGTATTTATGTATGTATGTATGTGTGTATATATATGTATGTATTTGTATAGATATATAGATGTGTGTATGTTTACATATATACATATGAACATATACATATATATAAAAATATATACAAAGATAAATATCTACATACATATATCTGTATGTATGTGTGTATATATATGTATGTATGTTGTATATATATATATGTATGTATGTGTGTGTTCATTTACATATATAAATATACACATATATACATATATAAAATATGTAAATATATACACATATATATGTATATATGTATATATATATATATATACGTGTGTGTATATGTAAATATTTATATATGTGTATATATGTATATATTTATATGTGTATATTTATGTATATATGTAAATAAACACACATATACATACATATATACAGAAACACACATACATACATATATACACATACATGAATATGAATATATGAAGAGCAAAATATGAATATATCTATATATACATATATATCATATATATATAGATATGTGAATATATATGTGTATATATGTATAGATTTATACATGCATATACCCCATCTGAAACATCTACAGTAAAATATCTGTAAAAAAAACTTACATGATTTAAAATTAAATTTCTTTTATTTTCTTTAAGTCCTTATTTTAAGTTTGTTGTTATTGTTATTAAAGGTGAGTTTCAACCCATTTAACTTTTCTAATCCCTATATTTGTAAACTGTTCTGACCACATTTTTTGAAGTTTTAAAACCAGAAACTAATCCAAGTTAAAGATTTATTTAACGTTGCAAATAAAACATTGTAATCTTTGTTCCTAAGAACAGAACAAACAAAAACAAAACAAAAAAATGACCATAAAAACCGGATGGTATATACAATAACCCGAACCAGTCAAAAATAGTTTTCTTCGGTGTTCCCTGTGGGGCAGTTTGGTGGCTTACTGGGATGCAGAGTGGGATTCTGGGTTCAAACCCATGGAGAGGACCGGGGACCTTCATGTGTGGAGGCTGCATGTTGCACCCATGTTTGTGGGTTTCCTCCATCAGTCCAGAAACATCCATCATAGATGACAACATAGAAAAACTATTGGTAGGTATGATAAGTTGTCTGTCTCTGTGTCGACCTAGTGATGAACCCGTGTTGACCAGGGTGTGCCTCATATCTCACACAATGTCAGCTACACTGTAAAAAATGTAAAAGAAATTCACTGGTAAAACATAATTAAATGATATATTGTCAAGTCTAAAATCTACATCGAAAATACTTAAATTTAAATGTGTCACCAGTTGAAGTTTTTATTTTTATCATCAATAATTCTCTTTACCTTGTGTCCTATTTGTCTTAAAACGCTACACGAATAATATGGTGTCAGAATCATGCATCAATAATAACAAATTATTTTATATTCTACGTTTTTTGAAGTAAAAACCATGACAACATTTTTTAATAATGATATATTTAGAATTTCCCTTTAGGATTATGGGGTTTAATCATTCCCCGTTAAATGAGAATTATTGATGAACTTAAATAAATTACTTCCACCTAGCATCCTGGAGTAAGTAGTATTGAGTCCAACTTAAATAACTAATATAAGTTGTAAATGATTAATCTAATTGTGTTATCAGTTGAATAAATATTTTGGTATTTATAGTTTACAATGGGCTTCAGCGGCCTGCGACCCTGAACAGGATGAGTGGTTACACAAAACATCTATTTCACGTCCCCCATAACTTTCCTTAAAGGAGAGATGGGTCTCTCAAGTTAAAGCTAAATAAATATGGAAGGCAAATTTTTTTTCGAATCAACACGATGTGCTTCAACACAGCTCATTTGGCGCAGTATGTGTGTTAATTTGCTGAAGAGTTGCTGTAGAACCGACAGCAAAAACAAAATGAGTGGGGAAATGTGTGTGAACACGAACCCAACCCCTCGGGTGAAAGGAGTGACCACATGTCCTACAATTCTTCCTCCTCAAAACTGCGACAACAGCAGTGATGGCTGAGGCCTGTTTATGATGGGATCATTGGAATGTCATGAGGCAGCTTCACATCCCATAAGAGGTGCCTCAGTCACGCCAGAAATGTCTGACCAGCCTACAATTAAGATGAGGGAAAAGCTATTACTGTGGAATTTAAGATAATTGAGTGGAGTGAAAAAAATAAAACCCTGTGACCAAAAGCAGTTGCTCCCACTCAGCAGTAAGAGCTGCGTTTACTCAGCTGTTCAACCGGAGCAGAGTTCACATCCAGTCCAGTTAGAGCCTGATTGAGAGGACAGGAGCTTCAAGCTGCTTTATAAAGATATTTCTCTTTATATTTATACATTCTACTGTTTGGTGTGACAATCTTCACATAGTAAAGAAAAAATAAAAAGAGTGAGTGCTGCTCTCTAGTGGTGCTCAGCATGAAGTCCATAAAGAGATAAAATCATTTACAACATGTAGGGAGAAAGAGCTTTATTATTATTATATCTTAAAAATAGAATCCATTGCATTTAATGATTTGTAAACTACAGACCCTCTACCTTCAAACAAATCATCTCCTGATTCATAGGGTTGATGATAACATGATGAAAATGCTTCATCCACTCTTCTGTCCCGTGTATTGGAGGAGAAAAGAAGCATCGAGTTCTGTGGATCAAGCCAGCCCTGGTATCAGAGCTCTGTCATGTTTCCCACGAGAGGTCGTCCTGTTTCAGGCTCTTTCTGAACCTCTGTGTTTCTCTGAGAAGCAGCAGATTGTTCTGGACTGTCCGAACTTTCTTTCCCTTCTGATGCCTCGACTTAACAGGAGTTGGAACAAGAGGATTCATCCCGCACGACACCTTGGCTTCGTCATCTTTATCGGAACACGGTTGGCTCTGGGTCAGTTTCTGGACCTGAGCAGGAAATTTAAAAAAAAAAGACAACAGACACCAACATTATCTACAGACATTGAAAAAGAGATCAGGTCATACAGACACTGGAGTTACTTTACGGTCTGCCTTGCATGGCAGCCTCTGTCATCACTGTATGAATGTTTGTGTGAATGGGTAAGTGCTGACTTGTAATGTAAAAGCGTTTTTTGGAGTCAAGCAGACCAGAAAAGCGCTGTATAAGTAAAGTCCATTTACAATTTACATCTATCTTATCTTAACAGATCACCCAAAATGGTACCTACTGTAAGTGTCTCTCCAGGGCTGCAGATCATTTAGAAGCCTAATGCGTTGCTTAGAACACACTTAGACCCAGGTGCCTCTTGAATATGAACCAGACTGGCCCCCCATCTGGGGGTGCTACCTCAATTGGACAAGAATTTCAGACTCTTCAGTATAATCTTCAGTATAATCTGACCAAAAGTGCAGGTTTGAAATAGCCAGATACTCAAACAGACAGGTGGTCTCGGTCTGAATCAAACTAGACCAAATTATGGTTTGTTTTTTTTGATAGTTTTCCGTCTAGGACCCATTACAGGAAGTAACAGCAGGCTGGCACAATACCATTAACAACATTAGAAGAAAGACAAGCACAAAAAGTTAAAAATGAGCCGCAGTGACTGATGAGGTCTGACAAAGAAATCAGAAGTCAAGACAAGCCCAACAAAATTAGAAGACAAAAAAAGTCAAACTTTTAATTTATTTTCTGCGAAGATGAGAGGAAGAGGAGATAAGTGGGGAAAGCACTGACGGCAGACGCATGTTGGCCTTCACACCAATCAGTAATGACATTTCCTGTATGCTGTTGTGAATGTAATCTTCTGCACTTGATGGCCATAAACTTGGCTCCTATGAAATTTCCGAAGACGTGGAAATCATTGGACGTGGAACTCTAATGTTTTTATTTTCATTGTACATTTTTAAAATTATTATAACTGACACTTCCTTATAAATTCTTTAATTTTTTTAATTCCCCCCCATCATTCACAAACACGTTTCTAGACGTTTTCCTCTGCTGTTTTGTTTTTTTAAATCTCATTTATCTTCCGGTTTTTATTATCTTATAAGTACATACTTCTAATTTTGCCTGAATACATCTTGTAGATACTTAAATCCTTGCAATAATTCTCGCATTCTGACATAAGACACTTGCATTTCCCTGCACAGAATTCGAAACAACAGAACCCAGGGATTTTACATTCCTACTATTCTTATCAAAGGGGGATGAGTGGAATATAACAATCTGGTCAAACAAAGTCTGCTCCAATCTAATGCACTTTTTCGAAATTTGATCAAATTTTTCCTTTTAGATTCTCAAAAGGTAGAAGGGTAGGTGGATTTTTGTATTTGAAATATTTCCAAGATTATTCCCTGCCAATCATCCAATGTTGGTGGTATTCAACTATTTGAGAAATTAAATTTTTGTTAAATCACAAGTCCACTATTAATTTACAAAATGGTGCAAGTAACATCTTTTCAAAATCAATGAATGACCTTAAAGCTTATGCAGGTATTTATAAAACCAAACAGACTGTCTGTAGACCTTTTATATTTTTCTTTTTACATTTAAAACTTAATCCCTATCGGTTTTAGGAGTATGCTGCATTCTGAATTCTGTTTCCGGAACTGTGTCTTACGGAGCTTCACGCAACTTTTTTAATTAGCATGGGTGTAAGCATATCCTGACTGGTCACCTTTCTGATGAACTGTTTCTTTACTGAAGAAAGATCTTCTTTACAGACTTCTAGACTGCTGGCAGTGACTGTTTCCCTACCGTCTGCTGGTGTTTGCGCAGCTTGGAGATCTGGGCTCCCTTCTCCTCCATCCTGGCAACCAGCCTCTCCAGCTCTCTCCACAGATCCTGCTTCTGCTCCTGATGCTGGGCTTCGGCGATCTGACCCACCAAATCTTGATGTTCACTGGCAAAAAAAGAACCAAACATAAAAACACAGATAACTAAATGTATACAGTGAAACACTTAAAGATAAAAGACTAAAGCGTACACACAAGCTCATCTGTCCAAGCTCGTCCTGCAGGGCCAGCAGCAGGTCAGACAGGGAGCCCAAAGACTGGTCCGAGTGTTTGATCTCCTGCTCAGGCCTGTGTGAAGATTGAGAGAAGTCCTTCTGGAGGCTTTTCCTTACTCCACATTGAGATCTCTGCAGGGCGCTGACTCGCTCACACAGCTGGGGCTGATGGTGCTTCATCATGTGGAGTATACTTTGGATGTTGGCGTGGACCGAGTGGCTCGGACTGGTCGACTGTGATCGGTGGAGAAGATCTAAGTCAGCAAAACGAAATCAGTTGTAGTTTGCGCATCAGAACAGACTTACCGTTCCTGCAACGAAGGGCATCTTCCTGCAGACTGGGGAGGGCAGCTCGTTCAGCCGGCAGGACTTCTGAGGAAGATGTCATAAATATGAGCAAAAGATTTTCCACATCGACAAAATATTGACCGGTGTATTAGTGAGGAAAAGTACCTGAATCATCTTTGTGGTCTTCTTCTTTGCATTTTTCTCCACAGAGGTTGGCGCAGACAGTCGAAGGTTTATGTCCAGCTCCCGCTGAAGCTTTTGGACACAGCAGCGATAGCATGGTTGAAGTCAGGAAAAGCTAATTTCTTTGCTGACATTTGAAAGAACTTTATGTAACCCAAAAACCACTCGAGAGCTGTGCTCACATCACATGCAGACAACTCTCCATCTCATCCAGATCAGGATCACAGACTAAACTTATCTGCTCGCTACATCCGCCTTTATTAATTATAATTTGTCTCAGGTTCTCCAAATCGCATTATTTTCTTCAGATCTTTTAATGCGCGAGTCACGATATCGCTCTCACTAGCCACTGTTCTTACTGCTTCCACTCACTATTGTTTATACATTGTCATGACAGTTATTGCGAGAATCTTAGGATATGTGACATCAGTTATAAGGTTCTAGAGGCGGTGTGACAATATTTATTAAAATAGGGTGTATTGTATTGAATAGACAGGGACTCTTGTGTCGTTCAAAATCAGTGTGTGTGGACTGACCTGCTCTGCTTTCTCCTGCACCAGCTGACGTTCATGCTCCTCTTCCAGTAGTTTTTGCTCCAAAATGGTCAGCTTATTCTGAAAGCAGGATTGCATTGAAATAATGATCATATGTACGGACCACGCAAAGAGCTTTACAACACAAGCTAACATTTACCTATCATCCATGTAGGGGTGGCAGTGGCTTCACCTTCTCATTAGGAACAATAACCATTCATAGCAACATTCACAAACCAATGGAACACCCATCCGGAGCAATCTGGGGGTCAGCTCCTTGCCAAGGACACTTTGACATGTAGACTGCAGTGCCCAGAAATCAAACCACTGACCTCCCTGATCTAAAGCCACACCAAGCTTTTGGATCAAACAGGATAAGCAAACATTACCTCTGCAAGAGCTTGGGTTCTGCTCAGTTTCATACATTCCGATTCAAGTTTTTCCAGTTTCTCCCGCTGAAAATGACTGTTTGAGCTGCTCGACTGTTGGTCCTGCAGTAAGACCTAGAGGGGAGGTAAACAAAGATTGAATGGTGGGAGGGTAATATGTGTTTATGAGTACATCCGGAATTTAAGGAATCAATTGAATAAAAATTGGCTTTGACATAAACATCACTTGTAAGCAATTTCTTGAATTTTTTTTTGTCCTATGTGGACAGTGGGATGACTGGTGATCCCAGACATCTGTCCACGGGGCTGTATAGTTTTTGCAATTTTTTTTGTACACAATGCTAGCTTTTAATGTAAACACTGAGTGAGGGGACAAAAGTTGCAGTATATGCATTTAGCTCGCCCTAATGGACATATGTGGTATTTTGCAGCAAAAATCCCTCTCTAAGGTCAGCATACCGGATGGTCCAGTGCTTTCCATCCAGTATGCTGGACCGTCCAATGAATTCTCCTTTTCCAACTTTTGAATCAATTCAACATACAAAATTCAACATATATGATAATAATAGCTGAGATTAGTGAGTCCACACATGGAACAGGAAATAACGCTACACGCTGAGAGGAGCATTTAGATCTTGAGTTAGTGTTGTGTTCAATGATCTTCCGTGTTCTCAGTGATGAATTTTTAATACTTGAGAAGAGTCTAAATCTCCTAAATAAAACCATCTAATTGATTCTGATCACAAAAATGTCTTCCTTGGGTACTATTGTGCCCAAGGAAGACCTTTCTTCACTCTCTGAGTGCTTGTTATGTTACATATCTTTGAACAACAAAGCCAGTGATAGGATTTTCCAGATTAGATATTTTTCCCCTTTATTTTTAACAAATGATTTGCTCATGAAGTTTTCTGGTTTTTAACTACCTGATGCTCTGTGACAGTGTTCCTCGCCTTCTCTGCATTTTCAATCATCTTCCTCATGAAGTCCAGCTGCTTCTCAAGAACCCCACACCGGGCCTCTGCAGACTGCAACTTTGAGTCCAGCTCTGCTACCATGGAGACAGCAATATCTATTAAAAATCATCTATCGATAAGATTTTTCAGATGCAATATTGAAGTCTCCTTTTGCTCTTTAATTTACCTTTCCTCGAAGCACCTGCCTCTGGCTGGCTTGCCGCTGATTGACTGGAGACCGGTTGATGATTCTGAGCATCGTTGGAATACTGACTGTACCTCTGCTCAGCTTGCTTCCTCTCCAGCTCCAGTCGCCTGATTTTCTGCTGGAGGTTTTTCAGTGCATCAACAACAGCTGAGGAACAAAACAGGAAGATTACCTGGTAAGTGTAGCAGAACATGCCGATAACCAAAACACTGAATGACATAATGGCTATATCCCACCTCTACTGTCAATATTAGGTCTGGTTTGGGACACCTGAGGGCTGGTTATCACCGGGTCCGTGCTGATGGATGGGTGTGCCGTCAACTCAAGCTGTCTCGGTATCGGTAATATCCTGTCTGGAGGTTGGTAATAGCTCCCAATGTAGCTGTTTTTCGAGGGCGAGTCTAAAATCTGCAAAATATGAAGGTCCTTTAGAAACAAGAGGAAGGCTGGCACAAATTATTAATTTTAGATTTAATTGTTATTGCCTATAATTCAATTTAGTCAACACCGTCCTGAAGGAGGTTTTTTAATTGTTTTTCTTTGCAGACTGGATGAAATTTTAAAAAAAAAATTTTTTTTTTGCTTAAAGATATTTCTCCTCTCATCCATTGGGCAAGTAGAGCACCATTTAAAGATGGCTGTTCCACTTTGACATTCACCGGATTCTTCTTAACGTTGAAACCACCTGCCTAATATGTGTAAGTCCCCAATCAGCTCTGTGATAAACAGTGTGTTGTGATATATTTCTTTCAGAGCCTACATTAACTTTTTCAGCAATCTGTGGTACAGTAGCTCTTCTATGAGATCCCACAACAGCCTTCACTTCCCATGTCCACCAATGAGTCTAGGGCACCCATGATCCTATCACTGGTCCCCTCTCATCTGCTCATCACAATTTGGCTCTTGTAAAAATTGCGTGAGTGTGATGAACACATACATAATTTAAACTTTCTGCCACCTGTTGTAAAAATAGGGGCACATACACAGATTAATCTGAACTCTCAAGACCAATAATTCAGATTCAAAATAATAAAGAATTGTGTCACTCTCATCAGGAATGTGAACATAGCCCAAATTCTGGCAATCCTTGTTTTCCAAGATCAATCAAAATGAATATTATATATAAAGGAAAATTGTGGTTACATGCGCGATTGGAACACAATTAACTATTAGCTTCAAATGTTTGCTGTGACTAAAACAGATTTTCACTCCCAATATACCTGATGTCCCTAATAAGTTCACCAGCTCTCTGAAAAGAGGCCTGTTAAAAGCAGGCCAGCCGTCAAAAGGTTCCATTCGTTCAAACCGGTAATGATACCAACAAATAACGAACCCATTTTTTAAAAGAAATACTAATAATATTTTGCTATATTGCACGCAAAGCTCGGTATAGGCCACACAATCTCCTTCGTATGACAGCTTACACAACTGGGACGAAAGTAAACAAAGCTCAAGCTAACATGTTAGCTACGTTAGTGGCTAACTGCTGGTTAGCTGACATTACCTTGTCGTAATGAGTCTCCATTCGGTCACATAGAGGAGAAAACTGCGCCCCAAACTTTCACGTATGTATATACAATATTTCTAGCCTGCTTTGTATAAGGTTCAAATAGCTTTCATCTAGTTAAATGATAGATCACGACGTCTCAGTTGTGATGTCATCACAGCAGTCCGACACTTTTAAATTTCCCTCCTCTCAAGGTTCCGCCTTTGTCATATTTCCGTTTCCGCCCGCCTGTAGTTTTTTATATTCCATTGATGTTTTTGCAATGGTGTTAAAGTAACACCGTGAAACAAAGCAATCAATGAATTTTTCTTAATTTGACAGAAATACCACAATGTTCATGTCATATTGTACATAGTTTTTGTG
Source organism: Lophius americanus (assembly GCA_037951165.1). NCBI lineage: Eukaryota > Metazoa > Chordata > Actinopteri > Lophiiformes > Lophiidae > Lophius > Lophius americanus. Next base: position 9,389,045 of record JBBDHG010000051.1, read on the forward strand.
GGGAAAGACCAAGGAGGACTCTCCATTTTGTCACTGTTGGATAGCCAATGTACTAAAAATTTTATTCCATAGAGATTTTGGCTGCAAAATACCACCTAAATTGGCTATGACCACTGTTTTTATTCAAATCAACCATTGTCCACAGTAGAAAAAGTAGAAAAACTAGGTAGAAGCCGGATTATGGGCCTGTTGGGAAGAGTGTTTTAAAGGTGACGTTTTTAAAATGTAGGGGTATCTCTGAATAAATGAACTATAAAAATCTTCTACATCTTAATTCTTCTTCGTTCTTATCTTTCTCCTTCCTTATGCCACTTTGGTAGGTACTAACTACTACGGACCAGGATAACCCAACATGACCTGCAGTTCTGAAGTTGCTCTAACCCAGTTGTCTAGCCATCACATTTTGGTCCTTCTCAAAGTCTCTCAGGTCTTTATGCCTGACCATATTTCCTGCTTCAACAATTTCAATGTTAAGGGACAAAATCTTCACTTGCTGCCTATAGATAACATTCCCCTGAATATGATTACTTTAAAAAAAAAAAATCAAGTTTGATGCATAATTCCTTGAGAATTTAAAGGAAGTGTTGAAAAAAAAAAACTTTTTCCTCCCACCGGTTTTCATGGAAATCTGTATTCTACTCACTAACAGGTGCCATTGTAATGAGATCAATTTTATAATAATGCCAGTGACTTGTCAATGTTATTTATCACAGGTTATACTGTTTTGGATGTTTGTTGTTCACCTCAATCAACAGACCTGTTTATACTGGTTAAACCCTGGTCAAGTCCCCAGTTCATCAAATGGTAAACACAAAAAAGATGAGATTAATTTACCAGAAACAAAGACTTTTAGCCATCCTGAAATTCTTTTTGTTCACATAATATGTGTCAACAAATAAAAGGTTGAGACATGTTATGTATCACATGTTGATTTTGCACACATGTTTAACATAAACTGAAGTCATGACCGCCGTGTTCTCAGGCTACAGCCTCGGTTAACATCTGTTTGAGGAAAAAGCCTCATGCAAAAAGGAAAATCTGTGGAGACAAGTCGTTATATGGGGTTATAAGAAACATTGTTGCATTGAGTGTTCTTTGCGAGTAAATCAATCATCCCTTAAATATTTACACAGCAGTATGCAAATAGCTCCCTTTTGCCAACGGTGACGTGTTTCAGATATGCTGCACCGAGATGTAGAAATTCTGGTGTATTATCTGTAGATCTGTTTTTTTAAACCTTGTCCTAAATGCAGAGGTCAAAATAGAATTTGAAATTCCTTCATACATTGTTGACATTGACAATTGTGTGTCGGTATGGAGGATTGATCTCAGATGTTCTCCATGTGTTCTCAAACCTCATCAAACACTACAGAAAGATACTCAGGACTGTTATTGTGGAAGAAGGGTCTGCACAGAATACTGAATGCGAGGTGCCAATAATTATGTCGCACATGTCTTTTAATAATGTGAAGAACGATGTTGAAGAATGTTTAAGAAATCTTGAATTTTGTTCCTTGAGTGAGTGGTTACAAAATTTAGTTTTAAAGCGCAGACCATTAAAACACATTTTGCATCTCATTTTAATCATTTTTTAAAGGGTGCCAGTATTCTGGAGCGCACTGTAACTTCAATCAAATGAATACAAACCAGGAAGTGTAGATAATCTTTGCATATCACAGTAATGGTGCAGCAACTCTATAGTTTGCAAGAGGAGCGTTGAGAAAGCCAATAGAGTCTGCAGCACAAAGAAAACCAAATAGTCCAACACTGTTTTTCTTATTATTCTTATCTCCTGTAGCTATTAGGTTGAAGCTAGTAACACCCATGGGCAAAGGGGGGCTATCATATCACTAATTTGACCGAAATGGTGGTGTTTTAAAAAAAAATTAAACTCTACGACTTATTTTTAAAAGTTTGTATATTCAAGAGGAAAGTGAAAACCATTGTGTGTTCGGCCATTAAAACAATACAGTGGTGTGGTGCTGTCAGGCTCCTGTTTTGTTTAGTGTGAGCAAAGAGAAGGGCCTCAGAGAGGGGTTGTCACTGTGGCGCTGTTGCACGGTTTAGGACGTTGAAGGGTGGGCCGCCATTCTACTGGATTACACCATCTGGAGGTTGTAGCTATCGATAAGGAGAAGGATTACTACTGGAGTCAATTTGTCTCTGGTATGTCACAAAAGATTTATGGTGCCTATATTTTTTACCTCTACCGAGGGAGGAGGTTATGTTTTCACCTCTGCGCGTTTGCTTGTTTGGGATCAAGATTTAGGAAAAACTACAGGACAGAACTGCATGAAAATTTACCCAGCAGAAGATTTTGGCATGTACTAGAGGTGATTACCTTTTGGTGAAGTTAAGCGAAGTCACTTTATTTCAAATAAAATAAGATAAAACTAAAAGCCATTTGGAGATAATTCATAAATTAATGGAGTAATCTGCCTGAAATGTCCTAAATAAAGTAAAGTAATTAAGTAATAATCCAACTTAATTTGCAATATAAACACATATGCCTTTTTTGAGCATATTTTGTAATAATCTATTGAAAATCTAGCATTGACCACCTTTCTATGTGGATGAGATTACATATGGTTTGTGTATTTGTGCTTTGTATCATAATACAATAGGAAAACAACTTTTAATTGAACTCATTTGATGCTTTTCTCCATCACAATTCTTTTTCCCTAGAGAATGTGTGTGAAAAATAATTTGGGGACCCCACAAAATTTTATCCAGCTTGTTTTCAGCTAATATAACACCTTTCCTAAAAATTCGGGCACCCGATCACCCATGGTGCCTTCTGTTCTACTGTCCCTCTTCTGTTGAATGCCCTCCCTGACCATCTGAGGGCTCCACAGACTACTGATACTTTTAAAAAAGGACTCCCAAATTTTCATCTTAGAAGAACTTATGACTTTTAATTAAATTTGCTGCTTGCTGCTTTTTTACAAATATTTTTATATTATTATTTTTATATTATTTTTATTGATGCTTTAATCTGCTTTTCACTGGTAGCACGTTGGAGATTTGATTCAAATGTAAAGTGCGTTATAAATAAAATGTATTATTATTATCATTATCATGCAAGTAGGGACTGTGTTTCATCCTCCTAGCCCCGAAAAAACAAAATACACTAAAACGGGACCTCCATAAGGAAAACATCTCACTCTATCTCTTCCTTGCTTGTCTTTCAGTTCATTTTGATAAACAAGAGGAAGGGGGGCCTGTTGCTGACGCAAAGTACGCTGGGAGATATAGTTCCTGATCGCATCTTTCTAAAACACTTTCACTGAGGAGGAGAATCCAATTCCCATAAAACCTTCCCCCGTGAGTTTGGCAACAAGCATTCAGCCAATCAACTACCAAAAGCACATTGTAACGCCCCATAAAGCCTATTGCCTCCTATCATTGGATATAATTTTCTGTCAATCTAATGTTTACCTCCAAATTGTTTCCGCCCATCGTTTCCAGCCTGGTCAGTGCTGTGTCAAGGCGTCCCGTTGCAGAAGAGCTACTCCAAATAATGTGAATAAAGTGAGTATTAGTGTATGACAAAGCTTGCTTTGCGGTAATAATGAAATATTTATTTTTTAGAATGTTTATTTTCTCCGCGTTGCTGCGCTCCATGAATGGTGATCTTGTTAAGGGGAAGCTAAAAATCCCTCTACATGAGGAGGGAAGCAGGGAAGTTTTGAATGGGCATACAAGCAAGTTGTGTATTTTTAAACATTTCTGTTGTATGTTTAACATTTAAATAACCAGAAATAAACTTTTATTAATTATTATAATTGTTTATAATAGCAATGAAATGCAAAATCTATTTAATGGCAAGTCTTTTAAAACCAGTCAATAGTCTGCACCTAAACCAGGGGTTACCCGGTGGTGAAATAATTAAATATCAATATCACAGTCGTCAGCATGGCTTGGGTTTGGATCCTTTCATTTTGACCTAAGCTCCACTTTTTGACCCCAAAAGTTCCAAAGCCTATATATTATATTGGTTGATCCATCACTAATATCTTAAAATTATTTTTTTTTTAAAGAATTGAGACCAAGATATTCAGTGAATATGTTCATTGTGTGCTGTACAATGAAATTAGCCACCTCATGATGCAAATGTGTCTGCCAAATGTAACAGATTTTGCCAGCTTAACCTTTTACATTAATGTGTAATCATTGTTTTAGGCCATTGTGGGCAAAACTGAAAACATACAGTCCAGCTGAATGTGTGTTGTATGAGGGAACTATTCTGCAATAGTTATATTTTCTATAACTATTTGCAGAATTGTAAAGCAGCACTTTATTATGTTCTAGTGTAGGGGTAGCAGTGATGCCTCACGGCAAGACGGGCCTTGGTTCTAATTTTGCAGAGGACCAGGCACCTTTCTGTGTGGAGTACGCATGTTCTCCGTATGTTTATGTGACTCTCTACCATAGCTGAATTAGTGAATCTATTTAATACCAACTGCTATAGGCACCAGCACCATTGTGACCCAGTTACAGTAAATTAAATAAGTAAATAATGGCTGCACAATATATTATATACTAACTCTTCTTGCTCATTCATAACAATTCTTGCACGCTTCACTGTATCTAGTCAAAGCTTAATGGAGTCGTTGTAGATTTGTTTTTTTTGCATTGCTGGTATTTTGTGACATTTCAGCGATTTAAAGTTTGTTTAATTGCTTTGCGTGGTTTGTTGGAACAATTAATTTTTTATGTCAAAATCAGACCAATGGGTCTTTTGTTAAGCACAGTCGGCTGAGCGGGCGCCCCATGTACAGTGACTGAGTCCTCGTAGGACAGGGAACACAGGTTTGATTCCACCTGTTGCCCTTTGCTGCATGTCATCTACCCATCTCTTTCTCCCTGTTCTGTGTCCATCTTCAGCTGTCGTTTGGGCCAAGAAAAATCTTGATAAACATAATATTCTATCCACTCGCAGGTTAAGTCTGATTAATTTAGATGATCTTTTAACTACGGCTTCTGTTGCTTGGAAGGATACAGATTTTCATGAAAATTGGAAGGGATCCGTAACAAGATTGTTTATAGTATATTTAAATTATTGTCCATAGTGTGAATGTAATCTTGGATGGCTGTTTGTCTCGGCGCTGTGATGGACTGGAGATTCATCCAGGGTGTACTTCTCGCCAAATGTTAGCTGGTAACAACTTGCAGTAACGATACTTTTTTTTTTTTTTCAATACTTCCTTTGAATTCTCAAGTAATTATGCATACATCTTGGTTTTAAATAGGCAAATTCACATTTGAATGTATTGTTGTTAGAAATCTAACAACCTGAAATTATGGCTAGAAGACTAGAGGAGTTTGATTTTGGATGAGACTTGATTTTATCAAAGCGCTATGACACTCTACTGAGAGCCATTCTAGATTCATATTGCAAAATATGCCAATACTGCTGAGAAAGGAAGACAAAATATTATTGATTATTTCTTTAAAGTTTCGCCTGTCAGTGGGTGGGCTATTTCATGAAGTAAGTGAATATTTTATCCTGAAGCTGTGTCAGGATTTGACAAGGACCAGATTGTTATGGTCATACGAGTGGGTCACGGCATCTACAGAACTGTAGGTTTCGTTAGGTGATCCTGGTTTTCGTTAGTTAGTATCAATCAAAGTGGTCTATAGAAAGGCAATCAGTGAACCGGTGACCGGGTCATGAACGCCCAGATCTCATTGATGGGCATGGGGAGCAGAGAAGAGCTATTGTTGTACATATTTCTGTACATATTTCTATCAGAACAAGTGGATGCTTGTTCTGATAGAAAAATGTCACAACTTTAGCCAGCAAGTTGGGCACCTTATGACATTATGATCTGTGTATGTCGTAGAAAAGACAGATATCCTTAATGTACTTTATATTGCAATCTAAATATGCATGCATAGATACCGGGTTTTAGATATTTTTCAACTCTTTATCTGATTTTATGGTTTAAAATGAATAAACTATCTTTGATGTAAATAATTTGGGATTACTGTTTGCAGCCCTGAGTGTCAGAAAAATAACACAAAAACATTTTTCGCAATTATCTCCAGTCATTTCCTATATCAGCTGACTTATGTACAGATGCTGATATGATATCAACAATAAGGTAATATCTGATTATGGTATCAGAGTCAGACTCGGAGCAGATGACATTGAATGTTGTTCTAGCTGCATGTCCATCCACAGAATCATAGACAACGGTGTCAAAGGTCACTGTGATGTAACCACAGTGTCTTGTGTTGTGTAGCCTTCCGTGAGACTGCACAGACACTCGTCCTACGTCAGAAGATGGAGGTGCTGGAGCAGGAGTCTTTGGGGAGATGGGATGGGCTTGGCAGCCGGGATGCTGTTGCTAGGATCGAAGCCATGGAGAACATACGCCAGGTTGTCATGAAGAAAGTTGAGGCGATCAAGCCCATCCCATCGGAGGCGATGCCAGCTAAAGCCTCGGGAAGCCCACCCAACAGCGACCTGAACGTCACGCTGGCTCACCTTCTCATGCTCTCCAAACGGTGCCCCTTTGAAGACGTGAAGGAGCGAAGCACTCTTCTTCTACAGTCTGTGCAGGTAGGAAACATTCATCCTCTAACAGGAGCCTGTTAAGCTCTTCTTCTCTTGGGCCTAAGGCTGCATACCCATACAAGCTTTAATGGTGTTGTTTTTATACTCTGGCCGTCTGCTCTTCTCTCTGCCTCTTGATAAGCATTGCAGACATTGCGGTCGCGGCTGAATTGAGATGAGACATGATGCATGTTTTGTCACGTGTGTTGCATTTAGTGATTAAACTCTAGTGGCGTGTAGCACATGTATACCGTATGTGCAGATGAAGAGAAATTTGGCTGAGCAATTTTTTATTCACACAGCAAAACCTGTCTATCATAAGATGGAATCACAAATATCTATTTTTGATGATTTGACAAAAAATTTGCTCTTTTAGATCACATATTTTAGTGTTTTTTAAGGATGCTGACACAAAAAAGTCTTTCATTTATTGGACACATAATCTGTAATGTAAATAAATTAGCTTTTATTCCAATTTTAAGGATTGTGATGGTAATACATGGCAGTACAAGTGGGTCAGAGAATCTCCAGAACTACAGGTCTTGTTGGGCATGCCTGGTCTGCAGTGGTTAGGTCCTACCAAAAGGGTCTAAGGAAGGATGGCCAAGCAAACTGGCAACAGGATCATGGGTGCCCAATGCTCCTTTGTGCGCGTGACAAACTAGATACTGTAGATACTGACATTGATAGAAAGGTGTCAGAACACACAGTGACGTCACACAGCGGCTATGACAACAAGGCATTAAATCCCCAATATTAAGCAGGTGGATTTAATGTTATAGCTTATAATTACTTTCATTAAATAAAGGTAAAACATGTTTGATAGAGGGTCTATCTACATCTCCTCAAAAAGTGCACAAAGGGATTTTATTAAATTTCCCGTAGGCCAAATTTGACCTCTAAAGGGATACATTTCATTATTGTTTTCTTCAGTTTGCTTGGATTTCCATTTTTAGACACATTTGAACATCATGTGATTGCTTGTTAGTTTAATTGAGAGGCAGCAGCAAAGGAAGTTCTACCAATCTTTGTGCTGGGTTGAAGCAGGATCATTATTGAATGTGCAATGTCAATCAATTCAAGAAAACAAAATCGACATCAACACACAAGTCATTTTTATCACAGTTATGTTTATGGTCTATAATCATCACCATGAAGGGCATCCCCATCTCCCTCTGTTGTTCAGGAGAATGCTGCAACACTGTTTTGGCGTGAAGCTCCAGAAATGTTTTGTAGACAAAGAATCGTGTGCATGGGGGAGAGCAGAAAACTGACTTATCGTTTAGGGTGAACTGGTCCTTTAATGCCCCTCCTCCATAGTTTCTCCACCATGAAAGTTTTTGCTGTGAATAACCAATAATTGGAGGTGTACCGATAGCAATTTTCTTGGCCCATCACTAATTTTTATAAAGCCGATTCCAGGTTTTTTTTTTCCTTTGAAGTTTAAAAATGAGTAATATATTTTAAGTGCTCTTATTTTGAAAGATTACAGTGGGACTGACTAGGCTGGTTGGCCTTGTGTAAGTGAATGTAATCTGACCGGTTGAAATTAATGTACCATCTGTCCTTCCCGCCGTGTATTCCTCTAACATATGAGTATGATATTTCAAAGTGAAAATAAAAGTTTGTAAGCCTCGTTCAGTCCATTATATGCTACATGTTGGCTTTGTTCAAGGATTTCAGGTCTTCTGCCTGGCAGGGGCTCCCACTAGCTTTAGCCGCTCTGCTAACGTTAGCTGCTTTGCTAACATTAGCTTCTCAACTTGCTGTTCCTCGGGCGATTAAATTTGAAGTGTGTGAATAAGTTTGTTGTGCCAAACACTTTCGGGGTTGATCCGCTGCAGCTTCTTTTGTCATTAAGTTTTAAAACCATAAATCACAGCATAGATAGAAACATTCAGCGGGCCTGTGGCTGTTTTTGAGCTCTCCCTAGCTTGAGCAACTCTGCTAATGTTAGCTTAACTTGCTATGTTCCCCGGGGTAATTCATCTTCAATTACGTGATTAAGTGCTTGTGCCGAACATTTCCGGATTAAAGAGATACTTTCTTTTGTCCTTTCTGGTGTCACAAATTGCGATCTTTGTTTTTCTTGGCTGGTAGCTTATGCTTGATGTGCGTGTAGGGCACATGCGCGCAACCAACCTCAAAGTGAGGCTGCTCGACCGATTGCCGATTTCATCGAAGTACGACCTCCCGGCGCCTATCGATCGGTGCACCGCTAGTAATAACAATATTCATATTAGCTGTACAGTTCAGACTCAGACAGACCAGACAGGCTCAGACTGACCCTAATTCCTTGAGATTAAAGACAAAATCCTTGAGAGGGTGGTCATGAGGATGCACAATCATGACCACCCCCTCTGCTCTAGAGGAGTAAGACCTCCTGCCTGGTGAGAATAATGTTCTCTAATACCCTCAGGGCTCATATACAATTTTATACAGTGCATTATCATCCGTGAAATAACTCCAGTGATGATTTCTTTTAAATAAATATGCCCTCGTCTGTGGGTTCAGCCTGGTATGGACAGATTCCAGTTCCTTGGCAGTTAGGGAGATGGTTAAAAATAAAAGGTGTAAATAAAATATGGTCAGACATTAAAAACCCGACCTGACTGAGAGCTTAACGTCTGCCAAGGCAGCTCGGTTTCACCATGTCATTGCTCTTAAAGGCAAAAGCCCTGTGATCATCCGACCCGCATAATGCATAATGTGGCTTCTTAACCTAAAAACCGAGACAGAGAATTTAGAATCATATTGATATTTTTTTATCCTTCACTGAAGTGTGAAGGGTAAGGGAACCAGATCCATCTGTTATGTTTTCTTCTGGAGCATAACTGAAAAGCCTTTCTATATTCTGTCATCAAAGTTTCTTCACCAAAGAACTGATTCATGGAGTATTGCCCTTTGCTATTCAGGAACATTGTAATTGTTTGCATATTTTCTACGGGTGTGGTTTTATGTTTGTGAGTGGAATTTGTATCTGATCAGAATTTCTCTTGCAACATTAACGTAAACTCATGATCGTATAGGATAAATATAGACTGTTTCTTTCCACTATTGCACTCTGTTTTCTACTGCCCACCTAAACAAACACAGCTGCTGCTTAGTTTTGTTTTCATGTCACGACGCCTCTGAAAATCAAACATTGCTTTTTCTCAGTTCACGGCATAATCCAGAGGCGGGCAGGGACAGCCCCGATAAACTTTCTCCACTTCCGCATCAACGTCCTGCTGACGCTTGGACAAGTGGCGTTTTCAGAAACCCATCACTGATATTCTTTTTTTTGGCACATCATCACACAATTCTTTTCGCTCACGTTGAATATTTTCTACTTCAACATCATTCACTTTGTGCCATTTGTTTCATTCAGCACAAATTTGTGACTATCACTGCTCTTCATGGATTTTATATGCAATGGAGCACAAATAACTTTCCTTCGTGTTCATTGCGACCGATGCTTAAAACTTGTGATGAAAATCCATTATTTTTAAATTGAGCAAATTATGGGATTTATTCAAATTTGCCCAATTCACAACATTGGGGTTGCCCAGTACAAATTTACACTGGTATGAATCCAGTATTTGTTATAAAAGCAGCGTAAGATCTGTAATTAGAATCATCTGAAGAGATGAATAGATGTAGAGTTCAAAATTAACCCTAAAAGAAGCAAAAATGTTCAGAGTTCTCTCCAACTGGTATTGTCAGCATTAAAGTTGACTGTAGGTTTTATGTCATATGCAAGCCTCCCCATTTATCTGGGCTAGAGACCGGCAATGGAAGTGCATTGATTTGTGGCTGGGTTAAGTTTGGATATTGAATGACAGATGAAAATCAACAGAAATTCCTAGATGAACCGTAACAGAGATACAGCATAAAAAAGTAAAGTATAAAAAATGTTACTCAGTTCAAAGGCAACAACATTGTTTAATTGTAGCATGATAAAAAAAATAATTGAATGGCAATGAGTTAAGTGATAAATTACAAACCTGGATAAAAAGCTAATTAAAAAGTCTAGAATATGTTGGGGTGTTATGTGGGAGGTCTTAAATATGTCAACTTTCATTTAGCGTTACTTCTACAATGCCCATTTAAAGGCTTCTACGTTATTATGCAAACAAAGCTCTTTCAATTAACTTGCACTCTTATATTTCGTCATAGTAAACACACATTTTTGCCAATTTTTGCTTGAAACACACTTATATTTAATTTCGGGATCTTAGCACAACTTAAATGCGAGAAGAGAAAAGAAACCCTGTTCAGACTCTTGATCCAAGGTCCGTCCTGTGAAGTGCGGATTGGTTCTGTTGCATCCTACATGTTTTTTTCCCATTATTTTTCTTGATCCAATAAAGATCCAGAAACATTTGTCACCAGAGGCGTAAGAGTTGCCTCTCATTTTTGTGGGCAACATGACTCGTTGCTCCTTTTTCCCCGGGAATCTGTGGGACAAGCTGTGATCACAGTCGAAGGAATTGACTTCATTCATTGCATATAATTGGAATCATTGTATGCTGCTGTCAGAGTCTCATCGTCGGGTTAGTCAAGCAGAGCTCAGGATAGGCAATGGGTGACATGCAAACACACAGACATGTGCACAGAAATCAAAAGAGACCATAAGAAGTGTTTGTTCTGAGTATACGAAAGGGGTGGGCAGACTCCATCGTCCTGCTGTGTCTCCGGTCACCATGTTCCCTCGCTGGATGAAAGGAGCCCAGTCTTGGGCTGCAGGACGGATACAGAGAAGGGTTTCTTTGTGTTATGGAATTACACCATTGTGTTGGCCCTCTACCCTAACTTGAATTAAGAGCCACTCTCTAAAGATAAACCTGTTCTTGTGAGGCAGGCCGCTCTGATTCCAGAGACTGAACCGCCTACAGGGTTGAAATGATAAAGAACATACTGTAAATACCAAATGGACTTAGTATCTCTTTGAATTTGACTCAGCTCAGTGTGAGTGGTCAACTGGCAGTTCAGTCCATTTCAGTCTTGAAAAATACAGAATACACTGTGCAGTTTCAGCCAAGATGGGGTTTCTGACATCGTACTTTGTTTTGCGAATGTCCCAATGCACAACTAAACATTGTCCACAAGGCCCGCCGGTTTTTGCTTCTCCTGTATTATTATTCAAGTCATAGAGTGGAGAAACGGTTCTTGTAGGATATAAATCCCTGCCAATCCTTCAAAAAAGCAGAATTCCAACAACACTCCCGCTAGGTTTGAACCAGAATCCTGAAAGACTAATTTATCCAGAAGGATGAAAAATGATCACTTTACTTTGCAGTAAAGAAGCCTTTCCGCCCATTTACCTACAGTTGAATTCTTTACCCTTGTAATCCTTGAAGGTTGAATGGGAAGCAGCAGGAATTCTTATTTAGAGTTGAAGACGTTTCGCCTCTTGGACATATTCAACTTTCAAGGCTGACATTCCCCTGGATGAATGAGAATCTACACAGATGTAGTGCCGTGCAGAACTGAGGAAGCCTCTTGGATAAATTCTAAACCAAAACAAAAGTGCAAGGACATGAGCGATTTTGACAGGGAACAAATCGTGATGGCAGGGAAACAGAATTAAAGTATTTGTTTCTAACATTTACCACCGATACCACAGCACACCTTCAGAGAGTCTGTTTTAGCCCATGACTTGATGGGCCAGAGCTGTTTGGCGGTAAAACGGGACCTATACAGTATAGAATGTCATGGCTTATTAGCATAAGAAGTAGTAACCCATTTTTACCACATGTTTTTGTGCAAACCTGAACCTCATGTCATATTGACATATTAGGGATATATTTGTCCTCAACATGTCTTGTGTAGAAGTGATAACTAAATCCTGAACAAAAGAATCTGAAAATTGATTGTAAGCTTCATCTAAATACATTCTTTAGTATCCTGTCATAGTCCTGTCACAATGGCGTTGACTTATGTTTTATTTTGACCACACATTTACTGTTTTGCTTCTCATTCTACAAGCGGATCTGGATCTTATTTTGGATTCCACTTCCGCTCTTACAGAATAAAACGGAACAATTTTATGTGCATACCCTGCATGGCCTGGGCCACTGCAACCCAATCCAAGATGAGCTGAAGAAAATGGATGAGTGGAAGAGAAGGTTGGCCATCTTCTCCAAAGCATTGATCCAAAATTCTGCTCTAGGCTCACCAAAGGAGTGAAGGTTATATTATATATTAATGGTTAAATTCCCTATAAGGTCCAGTCTCATATCTTGTTTGGAGTCTTTAAACAATTTCCAACCATTCAGCAGCCCATTTTTTATTAGAAAGCATAACAGTTTTTTGTTTTTCTTTAATTTTCTTGTTTGATTCCTTTCAGTTTGCATCCTTCTTACTTAAGCTGATTTCAACATGGTTTAATGTAGAGAATTCCACTACACGTCCATCTTGTCTAGCACCAGGGAAGGTCTCGCATTATTGAGTGTCTGATGAGGCAGAATACTCTACATGGTCCATGTTGTTGTGCTTGAACTGCTGTTTGATCTTGCTGTATGAGTTTGCATGTTTTTTGTGCTGTCTTCTGTAAAACAAGATAAGACCTGTGGAAATGAATCCTTATGGTCTGTACTGATCTGCTGGATTATGGGCGATCTTGGCTCGAACCATGTCAGACACATTGCATATCAAGGGGGGAGAGAATACAGGCGGTGACCTTTGGCACAGTAACTGTACAGAGAAATGCTCCATGCAGGAAGAGATAGAGGAATAAAGCTGTGGTTTTGCAGCTACTTGGCAGCTTGGCAGAGTGATGGGATGGCGTTGACAGGACTGCGTGTGTGTGTGTGTTTGTGTTTTTCGATTTAGACATGAAGCGTTATGCTGCAATCACACTGTGTTTTAGTTTATTTTCCTGAAATTTAAAAATGAAGCAAAAAATCCTTCAATAGTTATAGACAGCTAATGTAAACATTTTTGTTCCTCATTCCCTTGCACACAGTACGACTGTCTATATGCTTGAGCAAAGAATAACTTGAAATGAGCTAACACTGATTAATTGTGTGCTAAAAACATGCATTTTTAGTATGGGTGTAAATCACCAGTTCCATTATATTATATCGACTCTTTGGACAACGATAAGATTTTTGCCGGTATCACAAGTCTGCCACGATACGATTATGATTGGATTAGATTCAGGAGCCGGCGATCAATTACAGATGATATTATATATCCATTTAACAACATCGGTTACAATTCACCTTATGAAAGAAAAATCGTAGAGCCATTTTGACATGTTTTGACTATTTTATGCTGAAGTATAATAATAACAAAAGGAACACCTGTGGTTCACTGTAAAGTGACACATTTTTTATGTTTATTTACAAATGTTTTTTTTCTTATCAGTTAACATTAATAACTCCTGATTACCTTTAAATTATGACAAAACTGTCTACATGTATGTTTCATGACATTGTATTGACATGGTTCTGATGGTGCTGTGCTCAGTGGTTTAGAGGTATTAAACTCTGAATGTTTTACATCCTACAGAAGAAAACATCAACAAAAAGCTGGTGTTTCCTGTAAACAGCCACTCATAATTAATGTTTTCTGAACAATATACAATATATAAGTTTAACTGACAAATATAAGATTAGTGAAATAGTTTATTTGTACATTTGATTATGGTAATTGCTAACTACGTCAGCATGTATGCGGAAATTCCCACTATATGTTAGCATTAGGCTAACGAACCAGGCGCTAATTATTTTTCCGAATTGTTATGAATGTTACAAATTCAGACGGCACATGGAAGCCTTTATCTCACATTTTAAGAAAGATTAATCCGCTAAAGTCAACGCTAACGTTCAGAAAGAGCAAGTAAAGTATGAAATTAAACTGCAGGGTCTGGCTGTTCCCATTGGTCCGGTATTCTGTGTGCTGTTAGGGAATTGAGGCTTAATAAAGATTTCAAAATACAGGCGTATCTTGAAATCTATGGAAAGTCAGTATTTTGACTTTCCATAGATTTGACTGGATCATTATTCAACAAATCTATATACGATATGGATCATGTATCGTTAACCAAATTTTTATGTTTGCTCTTATCAACATATACGCGCAATAACAACATCTATGCTCAGTTTTACTAATTTGTTCTCTCATAGATCTCCCTTAGTTTTTAGCAAAACTCAACGCCAGCAAATCAGACACAAAGTATAACACTGCAGCTTTGGCAAATGTAAGTCTTATATTTGAGTTAGCTAAGTCTTCCAGTTGTGTGCCACACAAATAATACAAAATGTATACAGGTATGGGATTCGTATCTCTTACTACCTTTACTAATGTGGCCGAGGCAGAACAACACAGCACTTTTCATCCGTTGCATTATACGGAAAAACACAGTGGAATGAGATGAAGCAGCCTTTCTTTGAACAGGACATTTAAATTTAGCCACGCCTTACATGAAATGGGAGTTTTTATTATCTGTTCTGTTATTTTTTGTACATTTGCTTGTAATAATATTGTATAATAATTCACACTATCTGTAGTAACCAATTTGTGGAGGGCGATATTGAGAAAGGCTTTACATACTCTTAATATGTATCTTGATAATATTATCACCACTAGAGGGGTTATCAGTGTAAGGTTCACAGTGTATCAGTATTTAACTTCAGCCTTATTGTAGGATCTATAGATGAACAACCTGTTTTCAGACATGGTACTTCGCAGACACTTTTATACAAAGTGATTCTCTAAACCCTTGACACTATATCATCAAAAAAACAATTTTCTTTCATTAAGGAGTTACATGGGAACATCAGCGTAACGCCAAGTCAATCAGAGAGTGTGTAGAAGGAATAGTAGAATTTATAAATTGTGAATAGAATCAGGGCTCTGTCCACCAGACATGTGGCGATGAGCTACACCCCAATTAAAACCTGTCGGGGTAGTTGAGTTGGTGATTGCGACAACTTGAACATCCTCTAGAAATTCAGCATCAACTCTGCATATTCCACCATCCCCTCCTGATGATCTCATCTGGAGGTTGTACCATCCCTGAGGAGGAGGATTACTGCTGGTGTCAGTGCTGATGGGGGAAATTTCTCATGGCACAAAATGTTGCATCATCCTGCTGGAGCTTTTTTGTTTTTTTTGTCTTTGCTGTTTATATTAAGATATATATTATATTATATTTTTAATAAGCTGAGTTTTTGAATCTAGTACGTTCATCTGTTCATTGCACACAGATATAAACTATTCAGGAACTTAAGCCTTTATATAATGTGTAGCTTGACTCTCCAGCACTAAATGCTGTTTTGCCAGCATGCTAGAGACCATTTTTAACAATGCTAGGAAACCATGCTAACAAGCAGGCTTTCACTTTGATGCCACAACACAGTCAGACCCCCACCTTGCAGTCAGTGCAGAATGGAGCCGGTTGCAGACTTGTGAAGACTGAGGGGGGGTTTCGGTGTGCAACTAGGTCAATCCTGTTGTAAGCCTGAATAAATCATGAAAAAAGGGTTCCATTATTGCACATAGAAATTATTCCACATAGAAATAGAGTTTGGTTTCATCATAGCACAGAGAGTGAGATGGGCCTTTTGCAGAGCAAAAGCTGTCGTCATGGTACCAGTGGCATGAGGTGCAATGATGGGGTGTGTTGTTGGACCGCGCTACATGGGGTGGGGGTGCTGGCTTGATATTTCTGCCTATGCTATTTGAGAAACAAGAAGGGGGGGGGAATAGAGGGTGGGAGGTAGAAATGAAAATGGAATACAGAATGTTACAAATATTATGACAGTCGAACAAGAAATGAGGGAGGGGAAGTAGGAGCGACTGGATACATCATGTATTCATAGGAGAGGTGAAGGGGTGAGTAGGAGGAAGTGAAACAAACACCGTCTCCCTCTGTATTCAGTCTGCAACCACCACTGGAAAACTACCAGGACCCCGAGTTTCTGAGCCCCACTCTTCAGATCCTGAGCCCAGCCTGGCTCAAAACTGGGGTACATTCTGTCTGGCAGAATTCTTCAGTAGACATAAGTAAGGCCAAACTAGGCACATCAACCAGTGATAATGATTGTGTGGGAGATTTTATTATGGTCCACATTGACTAATGACTGAAATTCATAATGTATGGAACGACACGGTAAATTTCAAGTCAAAGTCTGGGATTAAATTGCATCAGATAATGAATGAAGACTCTGAGGCTTGTGTGTATGATACAGTGTAAACTTTTCATGAACCCTTCAATGGCGACGATATAACCTATTATGAATCCTGCCATGATGAGGGCATGTCCTGTCATGAATCCTGTCATATATACTGTCAGGCCAAGCCAATCACAGTCCTAGTAAATTGGGTCATGTTATTGCTTATATTAGGATAATCTATTTTAAATCTGTTCGGACCCTCATGGTGCTCTCTAGCCTTAATGGTCCAGATGGTCCAATTTCTTAATAAGTCAATAAAAAAGCTGTGATTAGATAGGCATTTTTGTCAGGTCACCCAAATAACTCCATTCACCAGAATTTACATTTTTCAACTTTTTTGTGGGAAGCCTATAAGCGTTGATTCTCCAAATTTCATACATACAGAAATAAGCAGGACTTAGACGTGGATGTAGAGTGAGTGTAATAAAATTCTCTACAATGCAGTAAAATAATAAAATTAAGGCAGCAGTGTTCCAGTTACAGAGCCGATGACACCAAAACAAATCCTTTAACCTCAGATGTTCTGGGCTCGGCCCCAGACCCCACCCCCTCCTAGAACCAGACCTGTTCTTTACAAGATTGAACTTTACTCACCGGCACATTCAGATGCCCCCATTTACACAGACTCTTTAAGTCTGAAGCCCGAGACTGCAGTGGAGGTAGTAACAGAGATGGAATGGCTATTTATGTAAATTTGAGGTGTAAAAGCAGAATGGGGTAGTGACAGTTTGACCTTAAAATAAGTCAGTTGTGGTTGCCAGGTAATTGAAAAGAAGAGTAGAAAATCCGCTGAAAAAAGGTCTTCAACTTCGGGAGAGGTTTTGTCTGGGTGCTCCTTACCCTCTGAACAGAGGTTGAAACAGTCGCCATGTGTTTTGTCATGTTAATGAGTTTTCTAGAAAGTGTTGATATACAAATATTACATAAGAAACATAAGAAGCCACATGAGACTCCGGTTCCGTGCTGCACTACGTTACAGCTCTTTTAGTTGCAGAACGCTAGCTCACTTTTTAAATAGAATGGAGATGATGTAAAGAGCTGGTGTTGTTGAGTAAGCAAGGCTCTGTCACGCTTTCGTTGGCTTAATGTGATATTTATAACCCGCATATTGAATTTAACTACTCCAATTATTCATGAAGTAAGGCCTCTGGCTTCTCTAGTAGATACTGAGAGATTGTGCTCAGCTTCTTTCTCGGTTGCTCAGTGTCAAAAAACTGTTTAATATTTTCCGTAAAACTTCATGTACCCATCTTCCATGTACTGGAAGAGCAGAATCTACAGCAGATAAAGATTTCATTCATGTATTTGAATGCTGAAAATTATATTTTTCAGATGTGCAATTAACAGGGGCAACTTATTTAACTTTTTTCTATTTTTCTTTAATGAATTGTACCCATAGCAAAGGATACTGAGTATTTCATGCTGGTTAGTTTTGATAGTTATTCAAGAATATTTCACCAATGGGATCTAGCTTTTAACCTTTGAAGATGCATCAAGATTTCTTGATCTTAGCTCAAGTTTAACATTATTATTTGTTATCTCACAGTGGTACATTTTCGGTCAGGCTACAAATTTAAATCGTCTGGATCCCCAGATCCCAAATATTACTTGGATCCAGATCAGACTTTGATGTTAGGTAGATATAATGATGACTTCATATTTGTACAATTATTGTCTGCAATATTCACAACGTTGGCTAACCCTAACCCTAAAAAATCTAAATGACGATCCGGATCATCCCAATAAATTCTTGTAGGTGAATTCTTGGGTCGTACATCAACTAGACATTTTTTCTAAATCCAAACCCTGTAATTTCTGTTACATTCAGGAGGGTATTAAAAACTAAATCCGGTTTTTCTCTTCTGATGGCTGAATCCCATTTAGATGCTCCAAATCCAGCAGTCTGACCTACGTATGACTTCTCGAAGCCAATGGAATGCAGCCCACATCACTGTTATTACTTAAGTTTCTGCTTCTCCTGCTATCAGACTGTCAGCTGTGTCGTTTACTGAGCCTGTAATCTTGTGATGGCATTATTTCATCCTGGATTAGTAGGCTTTTCCTCGCATGTCAGAATAAAAGCACATCTTTGATTCATACAATGGAAGACGGCTGAAGTCCATTTATGTTCTGTAACCTCTGGTTTTCCTGGAACGCGTTCAAAGAGAGGATCTATCTTTTATGTTTCTGTGATTATCTCTGCTGCCAAACAATCTTGTAAATTGAATATTCAAATGAAGCTGGCATCCAATGTGGTAATAAATACATAGTTTACCATGGAGATGGACTAAAATATGTTTTTCTTTTCTTGGCTTGATCTTTTTCAACATTGTCATCTTTCTGTTTCTATCAAAATGTAGATTAGAGATGATACATGTGGATAAAAAACCTTGATTTCATCTGCTGGTCTGACTATGTATCTATCTATGTATCTATCTATGTATCTATCTATGTATCTATCTATGTATCTATCTATGTATCTATGTATCTATCTATGTATCTATCTATGTATCTATCTATGTATCTATCTATGTATCTATCTATGTATCTATCTATGTATCTATCTATGTATCTATCTTGCTATCATTCTTGCCATGTCTCTTGCTATCCATTAGGTAATCTACCTCACTGTCTTCTGATGTCACTAGTTTCTTTACTATCTTTCTTGCTAGCTATCAACAGTATATAGCTAGTTATCTCTCTTGCTATCCATCTTTCTTGCTGTCTATCTTGGAATCTATCTTGTTTTACAAGCTTGCAAGCTATCCATATTGTGTGATAATTAGTCGATTACAAAGTCTTTGGCGCTCACACTCTTTAGGGAGATGAGATCAGAGGGTCTCTGCCCGGAGTATCAGTGTGGAATATGCATCTGGATAGTGGTGGTGGTGGCTGATGACTCTGCTGGAAATGATTAGGCTGATGGATCTGCGAGGACTAGGCAGGGATGGGGAGGTTGATGCTGAGCAAGCCAGGAAAATAGATCGGTATGAGAAGTACGGTGGCCCACGTGTGCAGGACGATAGTCTTTCTGATCAAACTTTCGATAGATCTCGATTTCTTTCTTGTTATCCATCTTGCACATTGTCTTTCTCGCTATCTATTTTGCCCTCTACCTTTCTTGCTACATATCATTGTTAGATTTCCATCTCACGGTGTTGTTATCTACTGTTTACTGTATTGCTGTCTTTATAAATGAAATGAGACCGTTGCGTGGGGATATGAGTATTTCATACTTTTTTGATTTAGATAATGGATTGTCATGCCTGTGACATTTTCTGTTGTTCGTCAGACTAATTGCTGCAAACATTGGGTCATGGTACGGCTCTGCTAAGACTGATATCATATGGGGATCACATGCTAATATGAACATTATTAGTCAAGGAAAGTGGGGGGGGGGGGCAGGAACTAGAATCAGGCGTCAGCACAGCCTTATTGTAGTTATTTTAATGATACCTTTGCAGGATTACCTCTACTTATGCATTGGATGTGGACAGCGTGATGTTCTTATTTAGTCTTAATATTCTCTCATACAACACAAATTTACCATGTCTGGACGCTGTCACTCTCATCCTCTGACTTGCCAACTGTCCAGGTTTAATTTGATTGAATCCATAAATCATTCTAGGTTATTGTCCAGTAGATTCAGTATTTAAAAAAAAAAAAAAAAAATCAATACCCATCCACTTACTCTTTAATGCTCTGCCTTTCACTTGATGAAACTCAATAGTCTCTGAGTGGTTTCATCATTCACATAGCATATTAAAGCTGCTGCAGTTCTCAGGACTGACCACAGGGGGGCGCTCTGTGTCCATCTCTAGCCTGTGTTTGCTCTTTTCAAATTGCTAGATGGGAACTTTCCGTACACTGGTTTGAATGCATGCAATGCTCTGCATGAATTCAACCTTTTTTTCCTTTTGCCCAGGTCACTGGGCGTTCATCCACTGGGGGTGTGTGTGAGTGTGTGTTTTTCTTCTATGTGTTTATGTGTCTGCCTGTGAATGTGTGTGTGTGTTTACACCTCTTGAGAGATTTATAGCTTTGAGCATGCAGGATTTGGAGGCATGTGCGTATCAGGTCACAAAGCACGAATAGCCCAGTGGCTGCGGTCCAGACCTCAGTCTGAGGTAGCCCCTATTAGGATACAAACCACATGGGCCCAACACCGCCTTAACCATCCAGAGTACACAAACAAAATATCAGGGCTGCCAACATTGTGAAACCACTAAGGTTAAATCTTAAACCAGGTGAAAATCTAATAGTTTGCATTAATTTAACTTGGTTTGAGGAACCTACCGAACCTTTCTCCCTCTAGCCTCTAATGTGAGGATTGTCTGCTTTTCTCTGCAGTTTACCGCTAAAAACTGAGTTCCATGGATTTTTAGACCATCGAATAGACAGAATAAACAATTTGGAGAGGTAATTAGCCTTGTTTTGAAATCTTCTCATCCAAATGTTTCATTGATCTGTCCGTCCGTTACCCACCTCTTCTTAAAATACATTTTTACAGACTTGGTTTTTATCTGATAACATTCTTTATGTTCTTATATTTTATTGTTTCATGGCTTTCTGTCCACTCGTAAGAGCTCATGCTAGTGCTTTTATTTTGTAATGTAGCGTTCTTTCATTTTTGTCTTTTGATTTGCCTTCTCTTTTAGTCTATGGCTCTTACAGTGAGAAACACATTGACTCTCAAAATATGAATGGAAGTAAGTTTTTATCATTCAACACTCTTGTTTCAGTCACCTCTCTACGTCTCTGACACCAAATATGACCGTTCGTCTTAAGAAATGCAGGAAATCTTGCTCTCAAATGACGATGAGTTCAACCTGTGCGTCATCTTTTCTCTTTTATTCATTTAAATGAGTTCCAAACCGAACAGATGTTGCTGTAGCGACCTATTTATTTTGCTCTGCAACGCATCATTACCGCCACCTGCTGTCAGCAGCACATCATCCATGTGGGCTTTTTCCCTAATCGGAAGGTTGGAGGTTAACAGATTCGAGCCCCACCTAGTCTACATGTCATACGCTCCTTGAGCAAGACCCTGAAGCCAGTAGGCTCCCGGGTGCTTCAAAGGGGCGACCCACTGCTTCTTCAGGGATGGGTCAAATGTAGAGAAACAATTTCACTATGTTGTACTGTGTGTTATGACTGTAAGTCATAAATAAAGAATACGTTATTATTGCATTATTATTATAACTATTATTAGGACCAGGCAATGGTAAAAGAGAAAGGAAAAACACTTCCATGACAGAGCGATAATTGTTCCTGCACATCTTTCTTTTCTTTTCTTTTTGGAATGATTTAAAGAGCTTTCAAATATTTGAAAATCTTCCTACCCAGTTATTTGAACTTTGACAGATGGCTCCAGCCACGCGCCAATCCAAAGTAAATATAAACTTGACAGTGGCAATAAACCTTCTCCTCTGTATTTGTTTATTTGAGCTATAATTAGACAATTAAGTTTTTAATAATAATTCATCAGTAGTGCTGTAAAACTTATTACATAATCATCTGATTGCAATTACTGGAGTTCATTATTATATGCCAGTAAAGTTGGGGTATTATGGAATTGTCATCATGTTTATATGATATTTTACTCTAATAGTTAATTTTACTCACTAGGGGGAACCTTTTCATGAAAAACACTGTTTTTCAGACAAAACCTCCTAACCTTTCGTCCAGTTCGGTTCATATTTGTTTTCATTCAAAGAGATTTATCTTGTATATATATCATATTTTACTGTTATAGCTCTATTTTATTCACTAGGGAGAGATTTTATTTTATTTTTTTTACATACCGTTTTACGGACATAACTTCACATTTAATTTGAGGAGTTCAATCAGGGGAATTGTTTTTACAACGTAGGAGATTTGGTTCTTTCGGGGATATACCTTTGCTGTTGGAGACGACAGCTCAAATCAGCTCCGGTCAAAGGTTTTTCTGTGGAAGAGCTGGCTAGCCGGTTCTGTTACTTTTCATTGAGCATCTTAGGAACATCATGGATCATTTAGTGTAAAATCCAAACAGCACAGTGCTGGGGATGCATTTTAGTTGGATGCCAGATAAGAAAGGAAATAACTTGAGTTGTCATGTTATGTTACGTGTGACATTGCCCATAAATGTATTTTCTTCTTTTTCTTCATGAGGTGTATTTGTTTGGTTAAACTGTGGGTAAAAGTAACAGAAGGAGACAATTAAATCATTAAGCACAAAAATTAGTTTGACAATTAATACTGCTACAGTTTCACCATCATGACTATTCCTGGTTTGTTGTTTTGACTCCAGGCTACAGTTGCGGGTATTTTTCCAGTCTGTAACAAATTTTTCTGATTCTTGCGACACCACATGAATTTACCCTGACATGCATCATTCTCTGCCAGTATATTTAGCTCCTCTGTGGGTTTTAACATCCTATCGTCTTGAAGGACAAACACTAAACATGCAGCACAAGCGCTCACAGGGGCTCGTTCACCTCTAGGCGTCCCATCCAATCTTTCAGAGACCCCACACTCTGAGACGTGAACCAAGCTGTGTCAGCGCCTGATGGATCGTTTCCCAACTGTAGGCATTGTGTGGTTCTGCTCATCCGGTGCTGTTGCTTCAACCTAGGCCCAGCCTGTTGTCTTAGGCCTGGCTGTGGTGTTGTTTCAGAGTGTGTTATATTGTTTCAGCTCCAGTATGGAGTGGTGGAGGGTATTGTGCCTTCCTTCGGGGGGTATTGTCCCGACCTGATGTATGTCTGCTTGTTTATGTGTCTGACCAGCTTGTCAGGACGGCGATAGCTTCATGCTATGGGGCCTCCTTGCTCCCAAAGTCGTTTACCTTTGACCTCAGCTGACAGTCGGGCCGAAGTTTGAGTAGTGAGTGAGAGTCTGTGAGTGATTGACATGAATTGTGTGTAAAAGAAAAAAATTGCACGAGTGGGATTGCATGACAGTGTTTACTTATCGTAGGAAAACACACTCCCTCACACTCAGCAGTGTGTTTGCCCTAAATCTAGATGTGTACCTTCTTGTTGACACTTCGAATGAAACGCACATATGTGTAGTGAATACTCAAAGTTTGCACTGCTCTAGGTCTCGTTCATATGATAACAGTTTTGTTTAAAACATAGGTTTTTTCTTTTTCATGTTTAAGTTCATGCAGCAAAGTTAGTAAAGTAATGATATCAGATCTGCTACTACCATTGAAAATGCTGTACTTGGTTTACGACTCCTACCACTTGATGACTGGTTGGCTTGAAGACTGGCGTGTCTCCTTCTCTCTCATCCTCTCTCTCGCTCATCCTCTCGGAAAATAAATGATAAGTTTCAGCTTTTTTATATTGTTGTTTTTTTCCAGCGGCCTTTGGATTTACTTGTTGGAACATGCTGCCATGGCTCATTTTTGACTTCTTCCTTTTATGATTGTTTTTCTTCTTCATTTGTTTATTTGTGACGGTAGTTGCTCCTGCAGTAATTTCCTGTCTGAATGTGCGAACCATCCAATAAAACAATAAAAGCACTTCAAGCTAGGGTTTAGTTTGATCCCTACCAGGAACACCTCTTTGTGTCATACCTAAGTCTGGCTGTTATATCCAAGTCTTTTTCCCAGGAACGTTTCACAAATGCTTTTGGTCTGCATGAAACTGGAAAGTCCGAACCAAAGGAGGTGCGTTTGAACCAACGATTTAACATCCTGCACATATGAAACGGGAATGTGGGGTTGAGGCTCAGACATCATTTACCAGTGAACTGATCGTCCCTCCTCTCACCACAACACATATCATCCAAACCCATCAGTAACTTTTGAAATATCTTACCAACAAACCCACAAATATCATGGGTGATCACATTAACTCCTCCCCCTCTCACTGGCAGGATCACCATTGCCAAAAACGGATCACGGCTCTTCTTTATTCTTCATTTGGATCTCCATTTACATTCTTTCTTGGGTCCATTAAAAAACGAGCAATATTAAAAATTATTTCAAATCTCTCATGCATCAATCGACCAAAATCGACCAGAGTTTATCACCTCTGTACGGTAGAAAAACACTGTGTGAGAGTCGAAGCAGGATTAGCTCACAATCTATCTAGAATTGTGCCCATGGGGGATGATAAATTCATAACTGGGGGATGAATACTACCGTTTTGTCACTCGGCCCACACTCACTCTCTCTGATATAGACCTTTCTGTCAGTGGTTAGCCCAAACGTGTTGGTGTGTGACTGGTGTGGTTACATTTGCTGTCTGTCTGGGTTGAGTTGGTGCCTTCACGTAGAGTTTGGAAGTTGTGAAACTTCCAAAAGACCTTTGGTGGATCGCATAGGGTCTCCAGAAAAACAGGAACTGTAATTCAGAGGGAATGAGCCCAATTAAAGCCCTATTGAAATAAACTACTGGGCTCAGAGGTCAACAACAAGTCCACTGTCCTGTATTATGGAGGTCTATTTGGAGGCCCTGTAAACAATATATATGTATGTAGAAGTAGAGGTACATCAGGTAACAGTACAAGGCTGTGTAGGCTTAGTATGTGCTAGCACTAAGTTTCTGCTAATGGAGATTAAAAGCAAGCATGAGTTTTGGTTTGAAAAGTCTAATCTCCTAGGCTAAAGGCCGCATTAGACAGAGATCTAAAGTGGTAGAAATACTTGGATACAATGCAATCCATTGTTTAAAGAACTAGAGTTTGGCAACGACGCTGAGGCGAAACAGCAAATAGGGAGAATGGAATGACAGCAAAGATATCTAGACTCTTGACAAAACAAAGCATTCTAAGACGGTGGTGGAAAACAAGGCCTCTCGTAGAAGGAAATATAGTGAAGAAAAGTCACAGCTAACATTGTGAGCACACTAGTGAGCTAGGGGCCAAGCTTTGGCTGAACTCTAGAGAGGACAGAGATATCTAGGTCATCGGGAGATCGATGGGGAAAGAGGCGACTTTTCTGTCTGCTTCCTGAGTAGTCTTTGTTGGCAGGTTTCCTCTCCTTGTCCGCCTCTAGTGTTGCCATGGCAACAACTCTGATGCCTTTGGGAAACCATGGTGCAAAGGCTGGCACTGACCAACACGGAACGTACACAAACTTACGATTCAGGCAATTTTTCTCTTTTCACATCTTGGTACTAAAAAAATATCAGCTAAATTAGCAGAGAGAATGAGAGAATGAACCCATATCTGCTGCGTCCCCTCCATGATTACCCACATGACTTTATATGGACGGGAGTTCCCCTCAGGATATCAATCAGCACCGAGCACTAGACCCACTCATTGGCCTGTCTGATGGTAGTGTCAGTGTTCACTTCTCATCATCTGACTTCAGGAAGAGAGGAACTCTATAAGGACCCTTTGTCATGAAGTTTACACTGCGCAGGCTGTTATGTGATGTCAGGGGAGAAGGCAAACAAACGCTGGATGTGTCTTATGTAACACATTTTCAGTGTCCAGTCAGTGACAGAGGACTTGAGACTGAGGTGGCAATTTTACAAACAATCAGACCGAGATTTATTGAGCTCCGATTTTGAAGGTTCAGTTGAGTCAGCGGTTCATAATCAAAGTCTTCCCATTGTTTAAATTTGGTGTACTCTATCTAGCAGTTGACTCAGAAACATAGTTCTCCTTCTATGATGCTCTATTAGTCATTTTCTCTGGCGGTTTTGTGTGTTTGCTTGTCTTGGCTGAATACTGTGCTTGTTTTTCTTTGCCACAATGCCTCGCATTGAAACCGCGCCTGTCAGAAAGGCCAGATGATGTCTTTATGCATTGATGTGACAGTGTATTTTGACCCCTTCTGATTTATTTTACTTAGTGTGAATATCATACAAAACAATTTTCATCTTCAAACTAAATGTAACATAAATAAACCTGAGTCAACAGAAACCTGGAACAAGAAAGTTCCAGGTTCAAATCCAGTAACATTGGTGAACTGATGACATTAAATTGTCCGTATGAGTGAATTTGAGTTTAAATGGTTGTTTTTCTCAATGGGTTGACCTGCAATGAACTGGGTGTACCCTGCCTCTGTCCTCAATGCCTGCTGGGATAGGCCGGATAGGCCCCAGCCAACCTCGTGATCCTGAAGAGGACATGCAGTTACAATATTAAACAAACTTCAAACAACCATCAATAACTGCTGGACTTGAAACAACCAGACCTGATCACTACCCAATTCAACCACAGCATCACTTCAATAGACCATCTTCCGAAGCAGGAAGTTGGTTCCTAGGTCTCACCAGTGGCAGAAATTCCAGGAGGTTGATTGAAATCTGCCAGTCTGGTAAGAATTCCAAGAAGAAAAAAAGAAGCAAAAGCATGACAGTGCTTATCAGATGCAAAAAAAACTGTTGTGTTGATGGATTCGATTAGGGCACCCAATTACTAGAATTCCTAGTTACTACTAGTATTACAATCAGGGAGGGCTAGAAATGAAGAGGATGAATGATTTATTACAATAAATGATGTTTTATAATTCATTAGAAAGTCTTTGGTGCTCAGACTCTTCGCAGAGATTGAGATTGAAGGTTTCCATCCTGAGCAGCAGCATGGAATACCCCCGCTTTGGACTCTGGATACTGGTGGTGGTGGCCGATGAGGCAGGGGAATGGTAAAGTTGATGGATCTGTGAGGGCTAGTTGGTGAATGGAGGGAGATACTTTATAAAGACAGGAACTGACGGTGATAGGCTAACCATGCATGTTTGACAGTTATTGGATGATGAGGCTACCGAAACGGGTACAGCTGATACCAATTGAGGCCCTAGCTTGTGAAGCAGGTAATTGGTAAAGACTGAGCATAAGAGGGTGATGATAGAGTGGTGAAAGGAGAAGAGATTACATATACAGGGATGTATGACCTGATTTCTTTGTGTCTCATTTGAACAACATATTCCCAAGGAAACACAGTTAGTGAGACACGTTATGTACAAATGGAGAAAACAATAGTGAACATTCCCAGAAGTGCCCTGACTATCCAAATTTCCTTTAAGAGCATGGTCGCTTCTCACTCAGGAAGTCACAGAAGGTCTAAAGAAAACATCCAGGGGACTGCAGGCCTTTCTAACCCCAGTTAAGGTCAAAGTTCATGGTTCCACTATTCAAAATACACTGCGCAAAAATGGCACAAGGGAGAACGGCAAGGAGAAAGCTTCTGCTGATCCAGAAGAACATTAAGGCTGGTCTGAATCTTGTCACAACACATCTTAGCATCTCATCTCAGCGTTATTTAAGATTTTTTCATTTAAAAGGTTTTCGAAGATATAATTTACTGCAGTGATAATGTGTAATGAGTGAGATGTTTCTTACCGTATGGCTGCCATAATGTTTCCGGTTTAAAAATAGATGAGCCAAAACTAAGCCCCGCCCAAACTGCTGTATGTCACCCACCGGCTGGAGCGTTTATCTGTCCTGTTCAGTGCAGTGCAGTTCTCTGTAGTAGGTATTTTACGCCCGCTACAGAATTTAGATATGATATATTATTCTATATTGTTTTGCATAACTAACATCAGACTGTAGTTTGTCAGCCACCATTGATTGATGAACTGTGGCTGGAGCTTCTTCTGTTTTGCTCTTGAATGATGAGTTGACACTGCCCCTCCTATTAAAGGAGTTCCTCACCAAAGTATATTACAGCTGCATCAGGCTTCTGATGTTGCTCTAGCGTCAGTCCCATTTACCAGAGGTACTAGCTCATTTGTATTCTATTGTTGTATGAAAGTGCTTGCATAGAGCCTCTATCTGCATTACTTCCACCTACTGGAGTAGTACTGCATTACTACCAGATGCCTTTAAATAATGGATAGTGTTTTTATGACAATATGATCGTGGTTTGTACCAATCAATACAAAGACCATTTACTTGGCATCTGAAAAAGCTCTGACCCAGTCTTCTAGCCATCCCAATTCGATCATTTTCAAAGTCAAGGACGAGCCAAACAAAATACAGGTTTTGTTGGGCGTTCCAGGTTTGCATGGGTTGGAACCTACTAAAGATTTGGTGAATGCAACACGGTCATGGGTGCCTGACGATTATTGATGCGCATGAGAAGTTAAGGCTCACCCATGCTGTCTGATCGCACAGAAAAGCTACTGTTGGACAAATTAAACGTTCATGCTGGTTCTGATTTGAAAGTGTCTGTGATGACACATAGTGACATCACAGAGCTATTTTGGTAATCCACACAATGTTAGGCTGGTGGCATTATGTTATGGCTGATCAGTGTGTTTTGGTGGAAATACAGACGCTATAAAATGGGTCTCTTGGGAATTTTAGCTTAATCGAATTTGGGGAATCCTCATAAAGTTCCCGTGTTAAAGTAGGATAAATTTGTCCATTTATAGGAACATAATTGATTTGATAGAGGTTGTTGGCCATCCACATCTCCTCAAATCCCGATAGAAATTTATACGAATTCACACATGCATTGAAGGGAGCCTTAATGGGTCTCTTAACATTGGTAGCTTAAATTGTTTGTTTTCACGTTTTTAGACACGTTTGACCTTTGGGGACTTTCTTGTCTTTCTCCTCTGATAGAGGTTATAGTCAATCAACATCGGCTCAAATGGGTTTTTTTTTCTGCAGTGGGCGTCCTTTTGTCCTCGGACACACATTTTTCTTTTGTGTTTGGCATGTTTTTAGGAATATCGGCTTACCTACAGTCAAGATTAAGAATAAAATAAGTGAGTACTCAATGTACAGTCTGACTTGGGCTGAAATAGTCTAATTCAAAAAAACAATAATCTTTTATCAGAATAATGACTTATTTGAGCCTGAATAGGGTTCTTCAAAATTAATCTATAATACAAACCAATGTTTATATGCTATTTTGGATAGTGAGTTTGCGTCTCTGCTGCATGCTTCTCCTCTATGTTGATGATTCTGTGATTCTGCTTTGCAGTGAAGCATGCAGGACTATAAAAACTTGAAAACTTATTTTTCTTCTGTGGTGAAATCTTGTTTTCTGTGGCATACTGCTGCGACTCAGTGTGTGTTTCTTCACATGGGAATCTAGAGCAGCAGGACGCGATTTTAACGGGCGAGGAAGGGAAAAAAAGATCAGTGTGTTGAACCAAAGACCCTTTGTGAAATACCACGAGTGTCTGGATGTTTCTGAAGGCAGGTGTGTAAATGTGATCATCCAGGCAAGACCTCCGTCCAAACCTCACCTGCTGGTCTCAAATTTCCCTCCTCACACTCGCATGAGAAGAAAGCAAAAAAAACCATTGAGGAGCCTTCATGCCAACTCTTCCACAATGCTGCTGGTATCTGAGGAGGTCTGAGTGGTTACTGTTCTCCAGATAAGGCTGTGTTTGCTCAAGACTTTCTAGCACCCTTCTGTTCGCCTCGTTGTGAAATATAAGCCCTGCTGTATAAATCTGATTATGAGAAGGAAGGAGTGAGAAAAACAAGTCATGATTGGTGCATTTCATGAAGAATTTTTTTATGTCCTGTACTGTGAAAATTCTATAAACAAACACTGAGATTGGACAGCACTCTTAATTTGCAATTCTATTTTGTGCTGATAGTACTTGATCTATGTTTGTTGGCCAGTCTGACAGGTGCCCTGTTTGTCCTGGACAGACTGGCTTTCTTCGATTATAGCCCTCCACACTCCCTGACCAGATAAAACCAGCAACTGCTGTCTGTGTGTGTGTGTGTGTGTGTGTGTGTGTGTGGGGGGGGGGGAGTGTTTGTGGTAGGGAGTAAGAGGATGTGAATGATGTTTATGCACAAAAAACAAAGTCTGGTCTGTGTGTTGGGAATGAGGGAGAGGGAGGGTGATAGATAAAGATAAACAGAATGTGAATGTTCTTGGCTAAAACGAAGTGTGTGTGTATGAATTTGGAATTAGCCCCCACCTAATTGTTGGCGAGCACCCGAAGCTTATTAATGCCTGACCTGGCCTCCTCTTTTTTCCCTCCGTCCATCACCGTGAAGACGCATTAAAAAAACACACACTCAAAAGAGCAAAACAACTACTGCCGTTAACAGAGGAAGACTCTGCCGCTGAGGTCTGCTCCAATTGGCCCAGAAGCCCGTATGCTCAGTTTGAGGAGGCTGCTATTGGCCGAAAGGAGACACACCTCTAGAATCTGTTTATGTGCAGCCTGAAACCTAGTAGAGGGGGGTGTTTGGTGAAAGCAGACTTCACGGTTGGGGTGTGATGGTAGGTTGGGGCTGTGCAGAAACAGAATGGAGATTTGAAAAGAGGAGGAGTTACGTTTAAGTACATGCACGAAAACAAGCTTG